>JAPWIX010000032.1:0-457740 GCA_028751805.1 Podosphaera xanthii
AGTAAGTTGGAGTAGGTTTGCAGATAGATACAATATAATCTTTTTATTTGAAAGTTTTATTTATTTAATTGGCCTATATTCTCTAAGGATTGTCCTTTGAAGAACCAATACCATCTTCCAACATGTTACTTCCCTGAGGCCTGCGTGCAGGTAGTAACGGGACATTTTCTACTCGAACATCTTCGGCGCTCGGATCGAAAGCATTTCCTTCTTCCCTAAGTTCATCTATTTCTGCTCGAGTCTTCCACTTAGCTCGAGCCCGCATGCCCTTTCCCCCACATTAGCTGCATTAATTTCTCCCATGATGGTATCTCCCGAAGCATCCAGATCACCTGCTTGCTCAACTTGAACTGTAGGTTTGATGGGCTCACCCTCTCTATTCAAGTCTGTATCCCTCACAAGTCCGCAACTTGAAGGACCTAGAGGCCAAGCCCCAACTTCCTATCTGCCCCTCTCAACTCGCATCGCTATCTTACTAACGATTTGTACCCACTGACTAAAATTATTATCTATTAGTAGGTGATTTCCGGCTAAGCGCTTACGTCAGCCTTTTACTAATGGCATTTTCGAGCATAGAAATTTTATTCTTTCGTCTGTCCAGAAGTCTCCTCTGGCTTCTGTTAACCTGTTAGACCAAGATGCGAAGAAGCCCACCCAACGCCTGTTTTCTCTCATCTTCAGATTTTGTAGCTCAATATCTGCCTGAGAAACTGTTCGTCGTGTCCAGATAAATACTGGTCTAGAAATTCCAAGCAGTCGGCGGGTCTCTAGTTCTATGTATACATCCAGCCTCAAAGAAAGGACCGGCTTTTTCCAAAGCTCCTCCCTCAGGGAATTGTTAATCATTAGGAAAACTTCGTGAATTATCGTACCCAAACAAATTTCCAATCCATGCGTAAGTGTCGAGAGCTGCTGTCCGCCATGCTGGATATCTTATTCTGTTACCGTGGAATTCTGGCAACTTGTTGGGCTTCTTGGAATTGACTCCTGACTCAGGGGGTGGATCTTTCTCGATGACAACCCGGGGGCTGATTGCTCGAGAAATACTGGTCCGACAAGAAACGAGCTCCTAAAACTGCTTTTTAACTTCTGTAATTCGCTCATAGAAACTGTCTGTTATGAACTGCCTGACATAGGCCAGGTATTCCGGTTATTCGACATGGTTTTGGAAAGTCCACTTGTTGAAAAGTGATCGAATCGCTGATCGGATCTACTGACTAGATCGTTGACTGAATCGTTGACTGAATCGCTAACTGAATCAAGGAAATGGAGATTCAATATATGTCACGGTTTATCTAATATAGTGTAAAAAAGTGTTCAGGGAGATCAAAAGTAGTTTATATTGAACATAGGTCCTGGCACTGCGGCCCTTCGCTTCGCTCCGGGGCAGGGTTCCTCGCGTTGCTTCGGAAGGGGTGGCTGGTTTTATTGACATGTGATGTAGTTGGCTGGAGTTAGTCTGTGGAGGCTTACAGGTCTATGTCACATGAAGCGGAGGCAGGTAGTTTGGTGTTAGATACTACGGTAAACTTACTTCATAACAGACATGTCGGATGATTGAAGTGAAGTGAATGGAGTTGTTCGCGTAAAGTGGAGAGGAAATATCTGTTATGTTAAACTGCGTTAGTCGGCATTATTAGCATTCAATGAGGGGGTTAATTTTGCCTTTTGTTAAGTCGGATGAGAAGCGTGGAGTGTGTGGCTTCCATCTGTTATTTGGGGAAGGCGTGTAAATAACTTGAATCAAACCCGGACGAAAGTCGTTTTATACTCATGATGGAGGATGGCAAAGGTTAATATTGTGGACCCATTCGAGGACATGTAGATTAGAAATGAGTTAGTTGTTCTCATCACTTATAAATGTCGATCGAAGAGCATGGCTTCAGTACATGTTTCACTTTCTTCGTGAGAGCAGTTAGTTATTCTCAATAAAGGCATGAAGCAATTCATCATAAGGTCGAATTATAATCAGTTTACGTGAAGCATAACGAAGATAATCATTCCAGATTACGGTTTACTTGATTCACATGAATAGAAAATGATGATTTTGCCTTTATTATAGTCAGATGAGAAGCGTGGAGTTTCTAACTTCTATCTGTTACTTGGGAGGAGGCGTTTAATTGTTTGGACCAAACTCAGGTGAGAATTTGATGATTTTCAATATAACGGCAGTTACGCATGTTCAGCCTGAACAAAGGTAATTTGTGTATCAGGGAATGGTTAGTCTGTTGGCTGAACGTGAGATGTCAAGTGGATTGCGCAACAGTTCATGTTGCATGATAATGAAGGCCTATGTCGTTTCTGAACAGGTATTATAAGCGGGCGTTGGAGAGATGTGTCAAGGTCTTCTGTTTAAAATTTAGGCCCATAATGTCTGTCGAGATGAAACAGAGCAGTAATCTGTAGGATTAAATGATGTAAGAGGTGTATAAATAAATATCCTCGATGTTGAAAAAAAATGATGAGCGGTAGGGTCGAGTACACAACATGCTTATGTAGTATAAGGACCTTGCACTGGTGGAGTGGGATTCCAGACTTGTTCAGATCGTGAAGAGCCTGTGAGGTTCACGACGATATAGCAATAGTAGTTGGGCTTGGGCATCGTATGCCTCCAATAGGAGTGTATTGACATAGCCTTCTTAAAAATTGGTGGCACACGTTAAGTGAATGATAGATGATCCTGGATGAAGGATGTTTCTTTTGAACATAACCCTGACGTTAATTTTCTGTTTTCGAAGAACATTTTTCGTTCATGTATAATTTTAACCGTATCCCATAACGTCTCTTGTATTGTATGTCTGAAGTATTGATTTCAGTTGCATACACAGCTACCGCATGTAGTATGATAGAATACTCGTTGTGTTTCATAATTTTTGATAGATTATCTCTTTTCTTTGGGAGCAACGTTTTTTTGCAGCGTCTAAGGGATATCTATGTAGCCTTGACTTTCGTATCTTTACATATCAATAATAGGTCTTAATTTGTCTGATACACGTAGCCAACGGAGCGTATGCTATGTGCGTAGACAGAAGACAGTCGACTTGAGGTGGTCAATACAGGTTCGTCCAATATAAAAGGTGTGTGGTGTACTATCAATAATCTTGTTAGTTAAGTATTTTAATCGGAGTACAAACTTACCTGTCGATGATTGAAGATTTGTGGTAAAATCATTTAAGATCGAAAGTGTATATGAAAAGTTGAAGGTGAACTGGAGAGCAGAACGGTATGATGAGAAATATTTATAGTTTGTGCGGGTGTGGACTTGCTAGCGTCGAAAATAAGCGATACGCAATCATTACATAAGAATCATCAAAAAGTTCAATAAAAAAAGATATGAAGAAAGTCGCGTGACCGTTTTGCTGAATAACATATTTTTTTTTAAAAAAATAAAAATGTTACATGTTCAGCAGTAATATGTGTGGAATATGCCTCACTAAGCGACAATAATTCAATACATCGCATTTTAATGACTATGAACCACAAACTGATCCTTATGATTGTGCTGGCAGAATAGCGCAACTATGACCTTGCCATCTAATTTTATAATAAAGATTTGATTTGTTTTTCAAAGATATCCATATATTGAGTCGTTGACTGCCGTTGTATTAAGCATTCAAAGTGTGGTCCTCGTAAGTACAATGACCACAAACTACGTGTTTCGAACGGCGGGCAAAATTGAGTATGATTGCAATAAGACAACTAATTATCGCATCTAATATCTTAGTATCCGATTATCCAATACCTTAAATCATTATCACGGCATGCATTCATGTTGCGTGTCGAAGGTGAGAATTAATAAACCATTCTTAAAACACTCGATCCACAAACTGCCAATTTTAGTATGTGTGGCGTAATGACGTCGCAATGGGTATGCCAAAATATACAGGTGTGAAACTATAGGACGCGTAGATGGATTCAGAAAGATGCATCCTTGTATGTCAATCTGTTAAGATGACGAATTCACAATGAAGGATCCAAGTTCATATCGCTTTTATAACCCTTAGCTCATTTTAGCATGAAAGTAAACCTCCCTTGATTTCCCAGGGTCTTTTTAGCGACAATACATTTTATATAAGAAGTTCATTTACGTGAATTGCTACACAGCATAATATCCCTGTGAATGAATTCCGACCATGCAAGCCCTGATTACTATCAGCAAGGGGCGGAACTCAGCTGGAACTTGATGCATCGCGCTTAATTATGCAGTGTCGTGTGATATCGTTATTGACGAACTGCCGCGTTGGTGGATCCTTAACTTTGTATTCCAGTTATAGTATTCTGCTAATAAAAGCCCTTCTTACTATTCGCAAGGGGCGGAACATCGCTCATACCCTTGTTGCGCATATTTCAACCTTTTCGCCTTATACACTGCTGGTCGACCTTCCGCATTGACAAATTCACATAAAATTATCCCTACAGTTGATTCCTACACTTGACACTCATGATAACGACAGCACGTCGCGACAAACCATTCCTGCAACCATGTTGAAACAACTGTGAATTTCAAATGTACGATGGGCAATTGCATTCTGCGTTGCAGCAGTAATGCAAATAAATATTTCAAGTGTAGAAAGGTACAGTCATGCCTCTGATAGATTAACTAATTCACTGCGACCGATTATTTAAGTAATCAGAAGGATGACAATATCAGTGGTCGTTGGTTTATACGGATGATAATTAAATGAGATAAAATAATTTTATACTATATAAAAGTTCCTAGAGGCATACCCATGTTTGTAACAATGCATGAAGAAAATTAGATACAGGGTACAAAATGGTGTCATATATGTTATAAAAGATTAACATCTTGTCTGGGATAGCCATGCTGGCATTCTTACATTGAGCAAATGCTCGTCAGGGATCTAGCAAAATAGCATGATGCATAATTCATAGTCCGATCAGGGATACTCTCAAGCATAATACCTTGAAATTAAACCTGTCAGGTTTATCCATGCTAACAACTGAGAATTGTTCGTAACTACGTCAGGGGTGATATAATTAGCATTTCTGCATATTGAGTTATATTTTCAAGGATATCCCTATGACTGTTTTGCATAAAACATTTTTCAGACTGGGATATCACTTGGGCTATCAATTTTTTGAAAAATATCATTGTCAGGGCTATCCATGATGGCTCCTCTGCATAAGTATGTATCGAAATAAGGATACCCCTACTCTGATTCTTTGTTCAAAAATTGCCATGCTAGGCGTATCTTACACGTGTAGGGTCATAAATATTAATATTACAGGGTAGCTCATGTATAAACCAAGGCAAAAAGTCCGAGCTTAAGATTTTTATCCCAAATAATGAATTATTTGAATACAACTTTCTATCAGGGATATCCCTACATGGAAGATATTATATTCTTAAATTTCAATCATGGATACCCCTGAACCTTAATTGACATTTAAGATTTCAGAATCAGGGTTATCCATGATTATATTCATGCGTTGATTAAAATAATGTCGGCATAAATCGAGAATGAATTTATATAACATATCATAGTAGGTCTGGGGTAACCTTGTTAACATTTTAACCGAATAAAATATGTTGCCATGGGAACCAATTTAACCGAAGACGAACGTTGCCATGGTTACATCGGCACAAAGTTATGTATTTCATATTATTTATGTCTGCACAAAACATTTCATAAGTATTATGCTGGAATTATTATGTATACAAAGTTTGTATTAATTTGTTCATTTCAATATTTGCATTAATAATTTTTGATCAAAAATAGTAGAAATTTTGTATTATTTTCTATTTATACATTGAAAAATTAAATTACTTTTATATTTTTAGCCACAATGCAATTACTCTCTACACTTTTACTTGTTAGATTCAGAATTTTCAGATAATGGTTTTACGTTACGGAAAGCTTCGCATTTACGTCAGTATGGCAATTTTAAAAGTCATTGCAAAAAATCACTACGAATGTCATTACAGAGTCCGAAACTTGGTGAAGTTGGAAAGTGTGTCCTCCTGGAGGCGGTTCTGGGTATGGTTGAGGCGCAAATGGTATCCAGTCAAGTCCGTTGTGGAATGTGTACCAATTTCCTACTCATAAACTGTTAGTGATGTCTCGGATGAGATTTTCAAATGAAGGATGTTCTTAATGTCTTTTCCATAATTTCGACCATGGTATTTGTCAGATACCTGAGATAATTTCCTCTGGAAGATGCGACGGGTGTCTCTGAGGAGATCTTTTGGTATCGGTTTAAAACGTCATCTGAAGTTTTTTAAGTTGAATGTAATTTCTAATGACGAATATGTCCCAGGTATGTGTTAGCAATCGTTTTCAGAACAGGATGGTTTTAATTTGATCTTCAGATTCTCTGTACTTCTCATGCTTATCGATTTTCTATCAATCTTTAGTTGATGCATTAGCTGTTGCCAGTTGTCGTTTTACTTATTTTTTAATGGGTAATTGGGTAAGTTCGTCTTGAAACTCTGTTCAGACTCGTCGGCATTTCGAATAAAATTCTTCTAAAGCTCGTTAATGGCTGTTTTGGAGCTCGACTTGAAACGTACCTGGTGATATTATAGTCTTTTCAAAAAACTAAAGACTGATGAATGTCATTGGATCGAATGAGATGATGTCTGATATGATAAGCTGCGGTGAATTCGATTCTAAAGCTTGTAAGTAGAATGTAATATGTTTATTGGATTCATGCCTGAGCAAATGTGGTTTATTGTCTGTTGCCGTAATTTATTGGATTGCGAAGATGCTGGTGTCAAGTATTTATCGGATTCGCGACTGAAACGGATAATATGACTTCTGAGAGCTATTCTGTGACGTACCTGAGAGTTGTCGAAGTATGAGGGCAGTAACGACCTAAAATCGTCAGTGCAGCAATTAGTGTGGGGATGTTTCTTACATTTGAAGCTTTCACTGATGATTTCGGAGCCTGTGAAGAATTATCAGCTTGATTTGAAGACGTACCTGATCTAAAAACGATGAAATTATGTCGCAGCGACCTAGTTAATTGTCAGAGTTGAAGAATAGAGTGGCTATCAATGGTCTGAGGCTGCCTGTAGATTGTCAGCGATGAAAATTGCACGACATACCTGATTTCGGGACAAATACTGCTGCGACGACATCCTGTGGATTTGTCAGTAATTGAGAATGGTTCCATTTACTCACCTGAAGCCATGTGTAATACTATTTCCTGTGAAATTGTCAGCTATCAGCGTTGTAGACGACGTACCTGATCTAAAAACGATGAAATTATGTCGCAGCGGCCTGTTAAATTGTTAGAATTCAAGAATATAGTTGCTGTCACTTACCTAAAGCTTCCTGTTAATTGTCAGCGATGAAAAGTGGACGACGTACCTGAAATCGAAATTAATACTGCAGCGACGACGACCTGTGGGTTTGTCAGTATTTCAGAATGGGGCCATTTACTCACCTGAAGCCGTGTGTAATTCTTTATACCTGTGAAATTGTCAGCGATGCGGATAGGACGACGTACCTGGTGGTGGTAGAAAATTCGGCGACGACGATGATGAATAAAATGAAAGAGGAATGGATTGTGGGAGGTGATGAAAAGTTTTCTTAGCGTGGTGCAGACGCTAGTGGCGACGAATGAGCACTCGCGAATTTTTAAATGGTATCCACATTTAGTCTGATGGGCTTTAGTCAGCCGGAAGGACGCTCCGTGGGCCAATAGCACAGCTTTATTCTATCTAGCGCGCGCACCTCTCCCCCTCCGCCAAATGAGCGTGCTCGCACTTCTCGTGGTATCCACATTTAGCCCTCTGAGCTGAGTCAGCCATCCGACGCTCTGCGAGCCAATCATTACTGCCGTTTTCGGGCGGTCAGACGAAATGACGTCGCTCCTCGCTTGCCCGACCAACCACCGCCGCCACCCTCCTCGCCCGGCCAATCAGCGATGCGCAAAACTAAAAATTGGGATCCACAAATGCTGTAATATTATATAGACTAGGTCCTGGCCCTGCGGCCCTGCGCTTCGCTCCGGGGCAGGGTTCCTCGCGTTGCTTCGGAATGGGTGACGGGTTTTGTAGTGTTGTGATGTTGCTAGTTGGAATTAGTCTGTTGAGGTTTACAGGTCTTGGTCACATGAAGCGGAGGCAGGTTGTTTGGTGTTAAATACTACGGTAACGTTGCTTCACATGTAAGGGGACATGTGGATTGTTTTTAGTTACGGTTGATAGTATGATTCACATAAAGTGGATTGGCGATCTTAGTTACGTTTTTCTGCGTTAGTTGGCATTGTTCCCATGCAATGAATGGGAAGATTTTGCCTTTTGTAAAGTCAGATGAGAAGCGTGTAGTTTGTAGCTTCCATCTGGTACTTGGATAGGCGAGTAAATTTAATGAGCCAAACTTAAGTATAAATTGGATAACTTTCAAGAATAATGACATAGATGAATATTTGGGATCCCACCGAGTACGTGTGTATGGAAATTAGGTTAAGTAATGTCGTCGTTTATGTGTCAGTCGAAGGGCATGGCTACAATCTATGTTTTACTATCTGGAGGCCGTTAGTGCATAAATCAATGATATGAAACATTTCACAAAGTTAGGTTTAGTACCAATCAGTTTACGCGAAGAAGAAGTTAGTTATTTCAGATTACAGTTTACTTGATTCACATGAATTGGAAATGATCATTTTGCCTATATCAGAGCCAGATGAGAAGTGTAGAGTTTCTGACTTCTATCTGTTACTTGAAAAGAGGCATGTATTTGTTTGGGCCAAACTCATGTATGAGTTGGTGGCATTTCAATATTATGGCAGTTACGCATATTCGACCTGAACCAAGATAATTTATTCGCAAGGAAGTGGTTGGTCTTTTCCTGAACGTGAAATGTCAAGTGGAGGTCGTGAATACAGTCCATGTAGTATGGGCATGAGCGCTATGTGTCCTTTCTGTAAAGGTAGTTTAGACGGGCGTTGGAAAGGATATTTCAAGGACTTCTGTGTAGAATGTTGACCCATAATGATGGTCGAGATGAAATAGAGAGGTAATCTGTAGTTTTAAAGATGTAAGAGGTGTGTAAATAACGATCCTCGATGTTGATAGAGAATGATGAGCGGTAGGGTCGAGTAGACAACATGCACACATAGTCTAAGGACGTTGCACTGGTGGAATGGAATTCCAGACATGTTCAGATGGTGAAGGATCTGTGAGGTTCACGACGATTTAGCATTAAAAGCTGAGCTTTGGCATCACATGTCTCCAGTAGGAGCGTAGTGACATAGCTTTCTTTGACATTGTTGGCACACGTTGAGTGAATGATGATCGTGGATGATCATCGTTTCTTTTTGAAGATAACCAAGACGATACTGCTCTGTTTTTGTTGACATTTCTCGTTCGTGTATAATTTTAACCGTGTCCCATAACGTTTCTTGTATTGTATGTCTGAGGTATTGATCTCAGTTGCGTACACAGCTACCGCATGTAGGATGATAGGATACTTGTTGTGTTTTATACTCTTTGATAGATTATCTCTTTTCTTTGGGAGCAACGTTTTTTTGCAGCGTCTGAGGGCTTTCTTTGTAGACTTGACTTTCTTTTCTTTACATCTCAATAATAGTTCTTGATTTTTTCTCATACACGAAGCCAGCGGAACATATGCTATATGCGTAGTCAGAAAGTTGTCGACTTGAGGTCGTCAATACAAGTTCGACCAATATAAAGGGTGTGTGGTGTACTATCAATAAACTTGTTAGTTAAGTATTGTAATCGGAGTAAAGCAACCTGATGATGGTTGCAGATTTATGGCTAAACATTTGAGATCAAAAGAGTATGTGAAGAGTTGAAGGTGGACTGGTGAGAAGGATGGGACAATGAGAAATATTTATAGTTTGTGCGGGTGGGGACTTGCTAGCGTCAAAAATAAGCGATACGCAATCATTACGTAAGAATCATCAAGAAGTTCAAAAAAAAAAAGAAATTAAGAAAGTCGCGTGACCTTTTTGCCAAATAACATATTTTTTTTAAAAAAATAAAAAATGTAACATGTTCAGCAGTAACATGTGTGGAATATGCCTCACTAAGTGACAACAATTCAATACATCGCAATTTAATGACTCCGAACCACAAACTGTTCTTTGTGATCACGTTGGCAACGTCGCGCAACTTTGAACTTGCCATCTTATTGTATAATGAAGATTTGTTTTGTTTTTCAAAGATATCCATATATTGGGTCATTGATTCGCGTTTGTTGAGCATCCAAAGTGTGGTCCTCGTAAGTATAATGACCACAAACTACATATTTTGAACGGCAGGCAAAATGGATTATGTTTGCAATACGACAACTAATTATCGCATCTAAAATCTTAGTATCCGATTATCCAATACCTTAAATCATTATCACGGCATGCATTCATGATAGGTGTCGAAAGTGAGAATAAAAACCATTCTTAAAACACTCGATCCACAAACTGCCAATTTTAGTAGTTGTGGCGTAATGACGTCGCAATGGGTATGCCAAAATTTAGAGGTGTGAATCTATAGGACGCGTAGATAGATCCAGAAAAATGTATCATTGGAAGTCAATCTGTTTAGATGACGGATTTATAATAAAGGATCCATGTTCACATCGCCGCTATAACCCTCAAGCTTATTGTAGCATGGGAGTAAACCACCCTTGATTCCTCAGGTCATTTTCAGCGATAATGCATGTTACATAAGAAGTTGATTTACGTGAATGCCTCCACAGTATAGTATCCCTGTGGATGAATCCCGACCATGCAAGCCTTGATTACTATCAGCATGGGGCGGAACTCAGCCTGAACTTGATGCCTCGCGCTTAATTATGCTGTGTCGTGTGATATCGTTATTGACGAACTGCCGCGTTGGTGGATCCTTAACCATGTATTTCTGTGATAGTATTCTGCTAATAAAAGCCCTGCTTACTACCAGCAAGGGGCGGAACTCAGATTGAACTTAATGGATCGCGCTTAATTATGCAGCGTCGTGTGATATCGTTATTGACGAACTGCCTCGTTGACAAATTCACATAAAATTATCCCTAGAGTTGTCTCCTACACTTGACAATCATAATAACGATAGCACGTCGCGACAAACGTTTCCCGTAACCATGTTGTAACAACTGTGAATTTCAAATGTACGATGGGGGATTACATTCTGAGTTGCAGCAGTAATGCAAATAAATTTTTCAGGTGTAGAAAGGTACAGTCATGCCTCTGATAGATTAACTAATTCACTGCGACCAATTATTTAAGTAATCAGAAGGATGTTAATATCAGTGGTCGTTGGTTTATACGGATGTTAATTAAATGAGATAAAATAATTTTATACAGTATAAAAGTTCCCAGTGGCATACCCATGATTGTAAAAATGCATGAAGTAAAATTCGATTCAGGTACGAAATGCTGTCATATCTGTTATAAAAGCTCAATAATATATCTGGGATAGCATTGCTAGCGTGTATACATGGGGCAATTGTTTGTCAGGGATCATTTAAAATAACAGGTTTCATAATTCATAATCCGATCAGGGACACCATCAAGCATAATACCTTGCAAAAAAAACTTGTCAGGTATATCCATGCTAACAACTGAGAATGGGTTTTACTTAAGTCAGGGATGATGTAATTAGCATTTCTGCATATTTGGATTTATTTTCAAGGATACCCCTAATACGATTTTGCATAAATTATCTAACAGACTGGGATATCCCTTGAGGTATTAATTTTAGAAATAAATTATTGTCAGGGCTATCCATGATGGCTTTTCTGCATATTAGTGTGTCGTATCAGGGATACCCCTACTTTGATTCATTGTTCAAAAATTGCCATGCTAGGCGTATCCCTACACGTGTAGGGTCATCAATATTAATATTACAGGGTAGCTCATGGATAAACCCAGGCAATAAGTTTGAACTTATGAACGTTATCCCAATTTATGAATTATTTGAATACAACTTTAGATCAGGGATATCCCTACTTGAAATTATGATATACTTAAATTTCAATCATGGATAACCCTGGTTATTAAATTTTAGAAAAAATTACAGAATCAAGGGTATCCATGGTTATATTTATGAGTTGATTACACTAATGTTGGCATAATTCGAAAATGAATTTATATAAATTTTCATAATGTGTCTGGGGTACCCATGTTATTATATTAACCGAATTAAATATGTTGCCATGGATACCAATTTAACCGAAGGCTGAAGTTGCCATGGTTACACTAGCACAAAACTATGCATTTCATATAAATTATGACTGCACAATTATTATCATTAATATTATGCAGGAATAATTGTGAATGCTAAACGAATTTTAATATATCCAATTTCATATTTGCATAAATATTTTTCGGTAAAATTTTAAATAGTAGATAATTTGTATTTATTACTATTTATACATTTTGAAAACGTTAAAATATTATAATTTTAGCTTACAGTTCGCCGTTTTATTCGATTACAAATCACGTTGTTATTTTTATCCACAATTCAATTACTCTCTACACTTTTACTTGTTAGTTTCACAATGTTCAGATAATTGGTTTTACGTTTTGAAAAGCTTCGCTTTTACGTCGGTATGGCAAACTAAAAAGTCATTGGGAGAAATCATTACGAATGTCCTTATAGAGTCCGAGACTTGGTGAAGTTGGATTGTGTGTCCTCCTGGAGGTGGTTCTGGGTATAGTTGAGGCGCCAATGGTATCCAGTCGGGTCCGTTAAGGAATTTGTTCTAAGTTCCTACACATAAGCTGTTAGTGATACGATTCTCTGTAAGTTTTCAAATGCATGTAGCTAATGACTTCTCAATCACGTTGACCATGATATCTGTCATAATTCCTGACTGAGAAGTTTCCTTTTCGATGGAAATGCAACTGTTGTCTCTGAGGAGATCTTTTGGTAACGGGTTAAAACGTGATCTTAAGCTGTCGAAGTTGGATGTAATTTTTAAGTGACGAATGTGTCCTAGGAAAGTGATAGCAATCGCTTTCTAAACAGGATGGATTGAATTAGATCTTTTCTCTATACTTCTCAAACTTATCAATTTTCTGTCGCTTTTTAATTGATGAATCGGCTGTTGCCAGTTGTCGTCTTTCTTAATTTTTTTTTTGAGCAGTTGGGTAAAATCATCTTGGAAATCTGTTCAGACTCGTCGGCATTTCGAATAAAATTCTTCTGACGCTCGTTAATGGCTGTTTTGGTGCTCGACTTGAAACGTTCCTGGTGATATTATTATAGTCTGTTCAAAAAACTATAGACTGATGAATGTCATTGGATCGATAAAAATGATGTCTGATATTTTAAGCAGTGGTGTATTCGATTCTAAAGCTTGTTAATAGAGTGTAATCTAATTTTTGGATTCGTATCTGGGCAAATGTGAAAAATTGTTCGTTGGCGTAATTTATTGGTTTGCGAAAATGCTGGTGCCAATATTTAACGGCTTCGTAACTGGTAATTCTGAGATGGTTAAAATGACTTCTGGAAGCTATTCTGAGACGTACCTGAGCGATATGACAGTATGATGGGCAGGTACGACCTAATTCTGTAAGTGAAGCATTTTGTGTGAGGATATTTCTTACATTTGAAGCTTTCGCTGTTGATTTCGATTTCGGATCCTGTGGAGAATCGTCAGCTTGATTTGAAGACGTACTTGATTCAAAAACGATGTGATTTCTATCGCAGCGACCTGTTTTATTGTCAGATTTCAAGAATGGAGTGTCTGTCACTCATCTGGGGCTTCCTGTAGATTGTCAGCGATGAAAAATGGACGACGTACCTGGTTTCGGAGCTAATTCTGCTGCGACAACGACCTGTAGATTTGTCAGTGATTGAGAATAGAGCCATTTACTCACCTGAAGCCATATTCAAATCTCTATTACTGTGAAATTGTTAGCAATGAGCGTTGTAGACGACGTACCTGGTTCAAAAGCGATGAAATTTTGTCGCAGCGGCCTTTTAAAATGTTAGAATTCAAGAATATAGTTGCTGACACTTACCTGAAGCTTCCTGTTAATTGTCAGCGATAAAAAGTGGACGACGTACCTAAAATCGAATTTATTCCTGCTGCGACGACGACCTGTGGGTTTGTCAGCGTATCAAAAAGGAGTCATTTACTCACCTGAAGCCGTGTGTAATTCTTTATACCTGTGAAATTGTCAGCGATGCGGATAGGACGACGTACCTGGTGGTGGTGGAAAATTCGGCGACGACGATGATGAATGTAAAAGAGAAAGAAGAATTGGATTGTGGGAGGCGATGAAAAATTTTCTTAGCGTGGTCCAGACGCTAGCGGCGACGAATGAGCATTTGCGAATTTTTAGATGGTATCCACAATCGTATGATGGGCTTTAGTCAGCCGGAACGACGCTCCGTGGGCCAATGGAACAGCTTCATTCTATCTAGCGCGCGCACCTCTCCCCCACCGCCCAATCAGCGCTGGGCAAAGTTAACTTGGTATCCACATTTAGCCCTCTGAGCTGAGTCAGCCCTCCGACGCTCTGCGAGCCAATCATTACTGCCGTTTTCGGGCGGTCAGCCGAAATGACGTCGCTCCTCGCTTGCCCGACCAACCACCGCCGCCACCCTCCTCGCCCGGCCAATCAGCGATGCGCAAAACTAAAAATTGGTATCCACAAATGCTGTAATATTATATAGACTAGGTCCTGGCCCTGCGGCCCTTCGCTTCGCTCCGGGGCAGGGTTCCTCGCGTTGCTTCGGAAGTGAGTGGCTGATTCGTTGACTTGTGATGCAGTTAGATCGAGTTAGTCTGTTGAGGTTTACAGGTCTTTGTCACATGAAGCGCAGGCAGGTAGTTAGATTTTAGATAATACGATATCTTTTCTTCTCATGAAAGGGGACGTGTTTAGTGTAATGAGTAACGGTTGTTAGTATGATTCACATAAAGTGGGAGGGAAAAGCTTGATATGTTAAGCTGCGTTAGTCGGCATTTTTCACATGCAGTAATAGTGAAGATTTTGCCTCTTGTACAGTCTGATGAGGAGCGTGGAGTATATGGCTTCCATCTGGTACTTGGAAAGGCATGTAAATATTGAGTCAAACCTTGACAACAGTTAGTTTGTACTTAAGATGGAGAATGGCAAAGATTAATCTTAAGGATCTATTCGAAAACGTGTAGATGAGAAATGAGTTAGTTGATCTCATCACTTAAAGATGTCGATCGAAGAGCATGGCTTCAGCACATGTATCATTATCTTCGCAAGAGCAGTTAGTTGTTCTTGAATAAAGGCATGAAGCAATTCATCATGTTAACGACGAATTTTAATCAGTTTACGTGAAGCAGAACGAAGATAATCATTCCAGATTACGGTTTACTTGATTCACATGAATTGGAAATGATGATTTTGCCTGTATCAAAGCCAGATGAGAAGCGTGTAGTTGCTAACTTCTCTCTGTACCTTGAAAAGAGGCGTATAATTGTTTGGGCCAACCTTATGTGGAAATTGGAATGTTTTCAGTATAATGGCAGATGAGTATGTTCTGCCAAATTCCAGATGATTTATTGGTCAGGGAATTATTAGTCTTTCTCCATAATAGGAGTTGTCGTGGACTACGCAACGACGGATCATATTGCATGATGTTGAAGGGCTATGTGTTTTCCTAACAGGTATTGTAAGCGGGAATTGGAAAGGATATGTCAAGGGCTTCTGTGTAGAATGTAGACCCATAGTGTCTGTCGAGTTGAAGTAGAGCGTTAATCTCTAGGATTAACTGAAGAGGGTCATAGCTTTAGATCCTCGATGTTGATGGAGAATTATGATAGGTAGGGTCGAGTACACAATATGCATATGTAGTATAAGGACCTTGCACTGAAGGAATGTTATTCCAGACATGTTCAAATCGTGAAGAGTCTGTGGGATTCACGACGATATAGCAACAGTAGCTGAGTTTGTAGCGTATGCCTTCAGCAGGAGTGTAATAACATAGCCTTCTTAAAGACAATGGTGGCACATGTTAGGTGAATGGTAGATGTGGTGGATGAGATTCTTCTTGACCCCTGATGATTCTATTCTGTTTATGATGGCATTTTTCGTTCATATATAATTTTATTTGCGTCCGATAAAGTCTCTTGTATCAAATGTCTGAGGTATTGATTCCAGTTGCGTACAAAGCTACTGCATGTAGGATGGTAGAATACTCGTTGTGTTTTATAGTTTTTGATGGATTATCTCTTTTCTTTAGGAGTGTTTTTTTGCAGCGTCTGTGGGCTGTCTTTGTAGCCTTAACTTTCTTGTCTTTTCATGTGAATAGTAGGTCTTCATTTTTGTCTCATACGCGTAGCCAGCGGAGCATATGCTATATGCATAGACAGAAAACAGTCGTCTTGAGATTGTCGTTACATGTTTGACTAACATGAAGGGTGTGTGGTGTACTGTCAATAAATTTGTTAGTTAAGTATTTTAATCGGAGTTTAAACCAACCTGATGATGGGTCAACATTTATGGTGAAACCATTTGTTATTAAAAGCGTTTGTGAAATGTTGAAAATGATGTAGTCGATGTAGTGGGATGAAGAGAAACATTTATAGTTTGTGCGGGTGGGGACTTGCTAGTGTCAAAAATAAGCGATACGCTAACAATACATAAGATAATCAAATAGTACAAAAAAAAAAGATATTAATAAAATGACATAGCTGTTTAGATGAATAACATTTTTTTTTAAAAAAATAAAATATGGTACATTTTCAGTAGTATCATGTGTAGGATATTACTTGCTAAGTGGCAACCAATTAGCAGTTATTTAAAGACTATGAACCACAATATAACCCCAATGATTGCGCTGGCAGAATAGCGCAACTATGACCTAACCATCTAATTTTACAATAAACATTTGATCTGTATCTTAAAGATATCCATATATTGGGCCATTAACTCGCGTCGTATTGAGCATTCAAAGTGTTGCCCTCGTAGCTACAAAAACCACAAACTACATGTTCAGAATGGCAGGCGTAATGGAACAACACTGCATCATGAAAATTAATTATCGAATCTTAGCTTTGTATACCTGTAAACAGAAGAAGTCCTCTTAGCTAATAGTGGGTCCCAGTAGAATTACTGAAGAGATACATAGAAATTTTACAGTTTATATTTGAAATAATTACTCCTGCACGCAAAATTATCTGTAAAGGAAAGGGTTGCCAATGTAAGAACCCAAGTTATCATGAATCTTATCAACATTTATATCGGGACCCACTGTGACTAAAGAGGGGTTCTACTTTATATTAAAATGATGAGTACGGTGCGGTTCCTACTCTACCAGGTGGCGTTTGATTAGTACCATCACTCTGTAGAAGTCTTACACATATTTCATTCTACAATCGGGTTTTCGTATTGACTTCACTTGAAATATTTTCTCAGTGTCATAGAATTACGGAATCAAATTGCAGAATACGGGTGATCGCGAGTTCAATGTAATTTAAATTAAAGACCGTAACGCCAACTGAAATTTAAGAGGCTGCATCTATTTAAGCTCGGACTTAACCTCTGATAACTACGGTAATCCAACCACTCCAACTGATAATGCGACGATCGGGAGACACCTACGGACTGACGCGGCGAGAGGACAACTGCTCCATTGGGTGCATGCTGTGGTGCAGGACCGGAAGACTACCTCTAAAACTTGTTAGTACCAGTTATCAAATCATGATTTATCGACATACCACATGTAGATTACATATTGAGCCTAAAAGGAATGTAAACCATACATATTGATGAGTAGTCTTCAAGGCGGGTTCGCTTCGGGGATCGGGATCTGGGTTTGCGGCTTATACAACGTTAGTTAAATTCGCAAAGTACAGTCTACGGACATACCTGATGTCGGCTGTAATTTATCTTGTAACCGAAATCAGCCCGGGCGGGGGACGGCGGGATGGCGCTCAACGGATGGGACGGATCTAAGAAGACCTATTAGACCACGTTAGTAATAGTTCTCCAAATATAACTTTTTAGAATTGGCAAACTCACTGGGAACGGATTGAACATATCTTATGCTACCGGATTTCCGTCAAGACATCCGTGTAGACGACGTTCTGGGTTCGACCTCTGTTCTCGGCAGGTAGGAGAACGCTCAAGCCTTCGACGCGGGAAGTTCGCGAAACACCGACGTAGAGTTGACCGTGGGTGAAAACCGGCGTCCGCAAATCCAGCCCTACGGTGTGGAACGATTGACCTTGTGACTTGTTGATGGTCATCGCAAAGCACAACCGGACCGGGAATTGCTTCCGCTTTAGTTTTATTCCCAAACTGTGGTCATCGGAGGTCAACTCGATACGGGGAAGAACGCGTTTTTGACCGTCCCTATCGCCACCAAGAATTCGTGCCTCAATGCAGTGCCTCTTGAGATTGGTCACCACCATGCGGGTTCCATTGCACAGCCCTTCAGCTGGTGCAAGGTTCCGTAGGACCATGATGGGAGCGCCAATCTTTAGAGACAGCTGAGACGGCGGTAGCGAAGGGAGGTCGATGTTCCGCAAAACCTCCGCAGGAAACTCGTCGAGACCCGTTTCGGCAACGTCGGCGTCCGTGACGTGAGTGTCGGTTGACTGGTACACCCGGATTTGCCCTGGTAGTCGTCCCAGAATCGTCCCGTTCAATTCCGTCACTGTGGTGTTTAGAGTTGACAGTAAACAACGACCACTAAACACAGTCGGATCCGTCCCAGCTCGCACCTTCAGCTCTTGCGGATAGATACGATCGATAAGGTTGGAAACATCAGTTGGCTGATGAACGTACCTTGGAATCTCAACTTCGTAACGTTGAGATTCGGAGTACGGGATGTTTCCAACCCAATCCACAAATTCCGCGCCATGAACCCCCTCTCGGACTCTCATATTGATCCTGAGTGAGAGCCGCTTCAACCGTCCCCAAACAAACGACTTCTGTAAACACGCCCCAACGATATCAGCGCGAGTGCCGTTTGAAACCACAGGAAGGATTTGTGCAAAATCTCCGCCGAGAATGACCGGAACCCCCCCGAACAACACATCACCCGACGTATCCCTCAGATCCACCAACAGCCGGTGCACTACCTCGAAGCAGTACTTGTTCTGCATCGTCACTTCATCCCAGATGATCAATCCGACGTTCCGGAGTTGCGAGGCCAGCATGCTTTGTTTTTCAATGCCACTTACTGACCCCTCGTTCAAATTGATCGGGATTTTGAACTGAGAGTGTGACGTGCGCCCCTCGGGAAGTAGGAGAGCTGCGATTCCCGTCGACGCCACGCAGAGAACAGTTTTCCCCTGATCACGGTAGTAATAGCAGAGTGTTTGGTAGAGAAAGGTTTTCCCAGTCCCTCCTTGACCCTGCAAATAAAAATGCGCCGTTTGTGGATCCGTGACGATGGCTGTAGTGATCTCCAGAAAGGCAGCTTTTTGGTCGTCATTTAGCTGGGCACGCATTCCTTCCGCGCGAGCACAAAGATCTTCTCTCTGGACTCTTGCAGACCACTCCACATGGCTCCGGCTCCAATCCCAAACGTTCATCGGCAAACCATGGTCTGCCAGAGACTGCTGTTGATCCGCCAGCCCAGCCGCAAGCAGAAAAAGACCGTAATCATACTCAGGATCGACCAAGTCCAGCGGATAACCGGTCACCTCCCGAAGCTTATGCGCTAGGTCATCGCAGATGTGGTGTTTATATCTATCCCAAACAGCCAACGGATCTGCAATTTCCCTTTGTCGGAGCCCAGTCAAGAAGAGCGTCCGAAGTCCATTACCAGTGGCAAAGACGACTGCTTCATCGAAACACCCGAACCACTCCTGGTCATTCTGAGCCAAGCCGCGAGCAATGCAGGCTGCATGGTAGGACTCGTAGGTGACGCCTTCGAATTCGTACAATTCGGCGAACGACCTGACTTTGCGGACAACGGTGAGTAAGAGTCGCAGGTAAAATTTCTCCCCCGCAACTGGACTGCAGTGGTACATCCGTCCGATCCGATTGTCGCCGCGCTTCCGAAAGGTCCACTCCTTCAAGTTGTCGTACCACACGCAGTGAGCCGGCATCTCAGAATATAGCCAGTCTCCAGCTGTCGGATGATCCACGTTAAACTTGAAATAACCCATCAACGTGCTCCGGGTAGACTCCATTCGCTCAGCAAGTTGGGACGCCGTCAAGTTGTCGGGAAAGTAGACTGTTTGTTGTCCCTGGAAATGCACCTGCAGGTGTTGCACAGGTGGGAATTCTTGGTGGGTCGGGAACTCAAACAGTCGCCAGACAGCCTCGGGAGGACTGACGTACCGTGCTTGGACGTACCGGGTGATTTCGTCACTCGTATTTGCGATCGCTAAGGTCGTGCGATCAGCGCCTTTGTAAACGTACTTGTGGATGTACTTTACAGCCTGCACTGACCCACAAACCTCGACATTGATGTGCGACTGATATTTGTTGAGCAAATACGGGTTATAAGGTACCACCCAGCGATTGTCCATAGTCACGGCCCGGCCATTTTTCTGCACGGTGAAGGTGCCTCAATGAACTATCAGCCTGAATTCAAGGTAATGTAGAGTAAAAAAGAAAACGTACCTGTGTCTCGTCGCATATAAAGGGGATAACCGTCTTCGGTAATGGTAGTTTCCTCGTTAAAGGTCTTCGGAAACCGCTTCTGACACCTAAGTGGGCTGCTTGGAGTTTTCCGGGTCATGCACGGGCAAGTTGGAAATTCATCTCCACAGGGTCCGTGAAGCATATGAGTTAGTACTAACTCACGTAACCTACCCGACGGATCCGCAGCATCATCCGGAATTTCGGCACACACGATCTCGTTAACCTTGGCAGCGGTTAGGTAGCTCCTTGCATCCTTCAGGAACAACAAAAGATGCAGGTGAGGCAAGCCGCGCTTCTGGTACTCGATCGTATATACGTGCCCTTGGTGCGTACCGAAAACCCCTTGACGGATGTCAGCCAGAAGCTGCTTGACCTTCAAGCGAAACACGCGAGCAATTATATCCGGGCGATCCGTGGGTTGCTGGCCGTCTTTCAGCTCTGCCCTGACTTCTGGCCAGTTCGGGTTGGCCGTGAAGGTGATAAATAGAGTTGGCCGACCGAAAAAGCGCACAATCGCCATCGAATCCTGGAAAAGTTGCTGCATGAATCGATCCCCACCGACAAAGGAAGATGGGAGCACACAACGCCGACCAACCTCACGTCCATTAATTTCCGATTGATCTGCGCGGATCAAAGCATCGGAGAGCCCGTTGTACACTGCGGCCCGAATCTTCGGCTGGTTGTTCCGAACCCAATCGAGGCGAGTCGTTTCGCAGGCGACATACGTATCGACAACGTGTTGCTGGAAGAGCCGCCCGGCCTGAAACAGAAGAGAGACTTCACCGACCCGTTCATGAAGCCGGAATCGGTAAAAGGGTTGCTGCTCCAGGCGTAAATTTTGCCGATTCTGGTGGTCGTTGAGTAGCCGTAAATCCCAGTGCCACCCCGGCTCACCGTACGGAAACAAAAGAACATAATGCAAAGGCATATATGCACTATTTGTAACTGGCACTCGATGCAATTTGCGACCATGTTGGCCTGGCTCACGCACTGCAAGGATTACATCCCGATAACTCGCACGATCATATCCATCCGGAATGATGGCAGCCACTTCGCCCGTAACTGGCAAATTTTCCCGACGACGATCAGCTCCAGCTGGGACCACTAAGTTCATTTGTGGACCTAGGACCATCCGAAAGTTGCCTTCTTGAACCCGCAGGCGCTCGCGTGCTGTCTGGTAAATCCGAATCAACGGATTGACTTCCATCATCATCGTGTGGAGGTCACGGAGGATCGTCGAGTCGAGTTGAGGGTCCCGTTCTCGTCGTATGTCTGCCGCATACTCAGGATCGTGGAAGAACAACTGCGCAAAGGCTGGCGTTTCGTGTGGGCCGGGTTCCAATGGCCCCTGTAGATGGTACAACTCACCGTGAGCTGTGAATGTCGTGAGCCCACGGCGTAAGTCCACTCGATCTTCTCTCCCGGTATTAACGGACGTGAACGCCAAGGCAGAGTTGTAACTGCGGATCCTGCTCCGAAAGCTAGCCGCACGTGGGTCCTGGCCAGTGAAAAGGTCATACAGCATCTGTGGGGGATGATGCAGAAGCGGTAAGGACACTTTTCCTTTCTTACAGCAAAGCTCAAAATCACCACTTGCGACTTTTTCTTGAGCAAAGTGGAGAGCTTGGCAATGTCTACAGACAATTTCCATCCGACCAACATCGTGTGAAGGTACCGCTCGAAAGACGGACCTGAAGGCCTTGGGCGCTCGCACCGCTGGTGCAGGTTCTGGCGACGGAGACAGAGCAGGAAGTAGAGCAATCTGCGCAGGAAGTTCATTGGCAGGTTGTTGTAGGAAAGGTTCGACGATTGACGGAGGAGGTGGAGGTATAAATGTCGTCGGGAGTGCTATATCGGCAACAGGTGCATGTGGTAGTGCGACGACGGGGGGTGGATTGGCAGCTGCAGCTGCAGCCCGGGCAGCTTCCATTTGAGCCCTTGTCCGCCGCGGACGCCTAGCAGGTCGTGCATCGCCCGTAAGACCGGCATCTTCAGAATTGCGTGTCTGAGGCACTGCTGCGTCTGCTTCTGTCACAGTCCGACGTAAGGCCTGGGTCTTCTCCCAAAATACGTTAGATATTAATCCCGAAAAAAAAGTATGAATAGACTTACCCGATGCAGATTACACGTTTTGTATCTAAGTCCAGAGGGTTTTATTGAAAACTCTGCGACGGGTCGATGCCGTCTGCATTTGGAGCAATAAGACTCGAGGGAATCCATTCCGAAAATTTCCGACTGGTATAATTCCTAATAACAGGTCAGTAAAAGGTTCTTTGTGGCAATTTACAAACGTAC
Organism: Podosphaera xanthii; assembly: GCA_028751805.1. Lineage (NCBI taxonomy): Eukaryota > Fungi > Ascomycota > Leotiomycetes > Helotiales > Erysiphaceae > Podosphaera > Podosphaera xanthii. The sequence continues at coordinate 22,816 of JAPWIX010000032.1, forward strand.
CTAATGTAGATTGTATCCTTGTCACAATTACTCGATGATTGCTACTGGAGCAGTACTCAACAATGATAGTATCTTCTGAGGGTTTGATACAGGTTTATTCCCTTGACATTTGTCAGTTTTAATTCTGATGCCAAATTTCACAAACATACCTATTTGAGTCTATATTCTTCAGTTGACGATCTAAAATTGTGTGCGAAGCAATTGATGTGGGGATTATCGAAGGGTGATTGATAAAGATAATGTAGCGCAAAGTGAACAACGAAAATTTTTCACACGGGGTTCGGACTTAGCCTCGCTAGCGCCAATCAGTCTTCACTTGGCCTTTTTCGAAATAATTTTCACCAATGATACAAAAATATTAGTAAGGCGTGCTGTACCTACCACGCTAAGTGGCTAAGTCTCATTATTCAGCTTCCTAAAATATGATTCACAAACTACAATGTATAATCGTTGTGGCTAAATGACGTTGCAATTGGTTTTCCAAAATATACCGGTGTGATTCTATAAGTCGCGTAGACGGATTCAAAATAGTGCATCCTTGTAAGTCCGTCTGTTACATTGGTGGATTCGCAAAAAAGGGGCCATGTTCATATATCGCTTATATACCCTTACAGCTAATTTTGGCATGGGGTTAAATTACTCTCGATTTCCCAGGACCTCCTCAGGGATAATGTATTCCATATAAGTGGATCATTTATGTTAATGGCTCCACAGCATAGTATCCCTGTGAATGTATTCCGCTCATGCACGTGCTGTTTAATATTAGCATGGGGCGGAACTTATCACGTGTTAGATATATCGGGGTAATAATGCTGCGTCGAGCAATATCCTAGTAGTCGATCTACCGAGTTGTTTAAGATTTAAGACTTATATCGCTGTAAATGTATTTTAGTATTAATAACCCTGCTTACTCATCGCATGGGGTGGAACTTACTTCTGACTCCATATGTCGCGATTAATTGATCCTACTACCTGTATGTCGTTTTACCGGAATGAGGAATTCGCAACTGAATATCCCAACAGATGAATCCTGTAATTGACACCCATGATAACGACAACACATCGTGATAAATCTTTACCCGGATCATGAAATGAGCAACGGTGAATGAGTAATGGACAATGTGTGTTTGTTTTCCAAGACACAGCAGTAACGCGCATTAGATTTTCGGGTTTTACGGAGTATTAGTGATTGGTCTCCGATTCGGAAAAGGGTTAGATGTAGATGAATTTATACAATCATAAATTTCCTAGTGGCATACCCAATCTTGAAGCAATGCATGAAGAAAATTCGATTCAGGGTACGAAATGCTGTCATATCTGTTATAAAAGATTAATATCTTGTCTGGAATAGCCATGCTGGCGTTTGTACATTAAGCAAATGCTCGTCAGGGATCCCTCAACATGACATGATGCATAATTCATAGTCCGATCAGGGATACTATCAAGCATAATACCTTGAAAAATTTGTTGTCAGGTATATCCATGCTAACAATTGAGACGGGCTTGTAACAATGTCAGGGATGATAATCTCAGATTTTCTGCATATTTAGTATAATTTCCAAGGATATCCCTATCACTATGTGCATAAAACATAACTCACACTGGGATATACCTCGTGGTATTAATTTTTTAAAAAAATCATCGTCAGGGATAATCATGATGGCTCGTCTGCATAAGAATGAATCGAAATAGGGATACCCCGACACTGATTCGGAGTTCAAAAATGGCCATGCTAGGCGTATCCCTACACATGTAGGGTTTTAAATATTAATATTTCAGGATAGCCCATAGATAAACCCAGGCAAAAAGTTTGAACTTGTGAACGTTTTCCCAATTTATAAATTAATTGGATACAACTTTAGATCAGGGGTATCCCTACATGAAATTTTGATATTCTTAAATTTCAATCATGGATACCCCTGAGACTTAAATGTTTGAAAAAATTACAGAATCAAGGGTATCCATGGTTATATTTATGAGTTGATTAAAATAATGTTGGCATAATTCGAAAATGAATTTATATAAAATATCATAATGTGTCTGGGGTACCCATGTTATTATATTAACCGAATAAAATATGTTGCCATGGAGATCAATTTAACCGAATAAATATGTTGCTATGGATACAGATTTAACCGAAGATGAATGTTGCCATGGATACAACAGCACAAAAGTATGTAATTCATATTATTTATGTCTGCACATATTTATTTCAAAATTATTATGCTGGTATAAATTTGTATAGTATTTATGTATAAATTTGTTCTTTTCACAATTTGCATTAATATCTTGATTAAACTAAAATTAGCAGATAATTTGTGTTAATTTCTATTTATACGTTGTAAAATTTCATTACTATTAAAATCTTATCTTACAATCGTACCGTTTCATCATTTACAAATGTCAATGTTATTTTTAGGACACAATGCAGTTACTCTCTACACTTTTACTTGTTAGATTCAGAATTTTCAGATAATGGTTTTACGTTAGGGAAGCTTCGTATTTACGTCAGTATGGCAAATTTAAAATTCATTGCGAGAAACCACTACGAAAGTCCTTACAGAGTCCGAAACTTGGTGAAGCTGGAAAGTGTGTCCTCCTGGAAGTGGTTCTGAGTATAGTTAAGTCGCCAATAGTATCCAGTCAAGTCCTTTAAGGATTGTGTGCTAATTTCCTACTCATAAGTTGTCAGTGAAACGTCTAAGATGAAGTATTTCGAATGAAGTATTTTCAATACGTCTTTTTGATAACTTCGACCATGGTTTTTGTCAGATACCTGAGATAAGAAGTTCCTCTGGAAGGATATGACTGGTGTCTCTGTGGAGATCTTTTAGTAACGGTTTAAATACGATATCTGTAGCTTTCGAAGTTGAATGTAATTTCTTAAGGAATGTGTCCTGAGTATGTATTAGCAATCGTTTTCTGAACAGGATGGTTTGGATTAAATCTTCAGATTCTCTATACTTCTCAAACTTATCGGTTTTCTATTGCTCTTTAGTTGATGAATTGGCTGTTGCCAGTTGTCGTCTTTCTTATTTTTTTTTGGAGTAATGTGGTAAGGTCATCTTGAAAATTTGTTCAGACTCGTCGGCATTTCGAATAAAATTCTTCTAAAACTCGTTAATGACTGTTTTGGAGCTCGACTTGAAACGTACCTGGTGATAGTATAGTCTGTTCAAAAACCTATAGACTGATGAATGTCATTGGATCGATTAAAATGATGTCTCATATTTCAAGCAGCGGTACATTCGATTCTAATGCTTGTTAGTAGAGTGAAATATAATTTTTGGCTTCGTACCTGGGCAAATTTGATAAATTGTTCGTTGGCGTAATTTATTGGATTGCGAAGATGCTGGTGTGAAGTATTTAACGGCTTAGCGACTGATAATTCTGAGCTGGTTAATATGACTTCTGAAGGCTATTCTGAGACGTACCTGAGAGTTGTCGAAGTATGAGGGCAGTAACGACCTTAAATCGTCAGTGAAGCATGATATGTGGAGATGTTTCTTTCGTTTGAAACTTTTCGCTGGTGATTTCGATTTCAAAGCCTGTGAAGAAATATTAGCTTGATTTAAAGGCGCACCTGGTTTAAAAACGATGAAATGATGTCGCAGCCACCTGTTTAATTTTCAGAGTTCAAGAATAGAGTGCATGTTAATCATCTGAGGCTTCCTGTAGATTGTTAGCGAAGGAATATGGTCGACTTACCTGATTTCGGATATCGGATTTTTAAATGCTGCGACGACCTGTGGGTTTGTCAGTATTTCAGAATGGAGCCATGTGTAATTTTTTATTCCTGTGAATTTGTCAATGATGATGATAGGACGACGTACCTATATGTGGTGGCGGAAAATTCGACGACGACGACGATGGATGTAAAGGAGAAAGAAGACGAAGCGGATTGTGGGAGATGATGAAAAATTTTCTTAGCGCGGTCCAGACGCTAGCTGCGACGAATGAGCATTCACGGATTTTAAAATGGTATCCACATTTAGTCTGATGGGCTTTAGTCAGCCGGAACGACGCTCCATGGGCCAATGGAACTGCTTCATTCTCTCTAGCTAGCGCCTCGCTCTCTCACCGCCCAATCAGCGACGAATATTTTTACCATCGTCTCCACATTTAGCCCTCGGGGCTGAGTCAGCGAAACGACGCTTCTCGAGCCAATCATACAATCCGTATTCTGCCGTTTTTGAGCGGTCAGACGAAATGACGTCGCCGGTCGCCCGCCCGACCAACCCGACGCCAGCTCCCTCGGCTGCCAGCCAATCAGCTTTGCATAAACTAAAATCCGGTATCCACAAATGCTCTGATATTTTTAAAGAGAAGAGAAGAAGAGAGAGAAGAGAGAAGAGAAAAAGATACTATAGGAGAAGACTGCGATAAAATTCGTCTCCCTGTCAATTAAAAGTGGATCTTATATAGAGTATCAGGGTCACTTAGTTTTACTTGCATGTAGTATTGCATCCTTAGATATTGTTACTAACTAGCTGTAATTGTGTATGATTAGTAACAATACTTATGGATGCAATACTACATGCAAGTAAACCTAATTGACTCTGATACTCTATATAAGATCCACTTTTAATTGACAGGGAGACGAATATAATTGTAGTGACATAGTAGCTGATAGTCACCCTCATGGACCCACTGGGTGCCTAATCGGGTTAATTGAATTTAAATCAAAATAAATCAAATCTCATTTTGAATTTGATTTCATGTGTTGGACAAGTGGGGCTAAAGAAAGTTATTTCATCGAAACTATTCTACAGTAGGAGCAGAAGCTTACAAGACTGAATGATTCAATGGATCTATCGCAAGAATCAGAAGCTCCATCGACGGAATCGAGCAATCAACTCCCCCCAATTCCCCCCATTCCCTCAATTCCCAATCCCCCTCTCCTTATCGCGTCACCTTCACCACCGTCAAATCAAGAACCACAATCAAAGACAATTGACAGCAGACACATTCTTAAGCCTGTTGCTCCCACCAAGCGTCCTGTTTCAGAGAGACCTACACAGAATGGCAAAGATAAACTTGAAACCCAGAACGCGTTCCTTCCAAAGGAACTTGCTGATATTATTGCGACCCGACAGCGTCGTGAACGTGCCTGGCATGTACGTCTAATGATTTGCACAACTGCCATTAGTAATATAGAAAGCACTTTAACAAATTTTAATGGCGATATTGAAAAAGAAGAAGTTGAGGCCTTCAAGGCATACTTAAGGTTGGCCATAGCTAACTTTGCTGCGGTCGATACCTCTCCCACCCCCCCAAAGGTCCCAACGCATTCTCGTCCGACTAAAAGCTGTAGTTACGGATCGGGAATAGACAAGAATGTGGTAAAGAAAGTTGCTATCGCAACTCCTAGAATCATGATGAGCGCAGCCTCAACTGGAGGGAAAATAAAAGAAGCTCACATATTACCAAAAACTCCTCAGAGTAGCCAAAATACATGGGCTACTGTAGCTCGCAATGGCCAGAAGAAGGCTCGGGTAATTCTGAGCAACAAGAAACAAGTAGTTTCAGTGAGCCAACCTATAGTAACCAAGGAGAAATCTCAAACAACTCCTATGGACAATAGACTGTTTGTTCGCATCCCAGTAGAACACGAATGGCGTAAGCTATCTCCAGCGGGCTTACGTGAGGTGATCGTTAAAAAACTTTCAATCTCGCCATCACTGATTGGGAAGATCAAGCCCGTCCACTCAGGGTTTGCTTTAAGCCCATGTAACAATGAAGCTCGGGAAGCTATTCTCAGTGCAGCAAATGGCCTTTTTATGACTGGAGCTAGATTGGATCAAGCAACCAATTGGACTCCTGTAATTATACCAACAGTACCAACGTCAATTCGGAAAGAACATGCAGAAGTTGAAGTAAGCAGCTCTATGCTTATAGAAGAGGTTGAACGGGTTTGTTCTATACGACCAGCTCACGTCAAATTATATGGGAGAAATAAAGCCGAAGCTCCACACAGAACCTGGATGGCTTTCTTCACGAAATTACCACGCGCAGGATTTCGAGTATTTGATGAATCTGGGATCGCGCGACTATTTAAAAAGCAGAAACCATTAGAATTTTGTAAACGATGTAATGGTCACCATCCTGAAAAGAACTGCTCTAGGGCACCATCCTGTGGAAATTGTGGCTCAACAAACCACACTGAAGACCTTTGCAGAGCTGCTACCAAGTGCAGAAATTGTGGAGGCCCGCACCGCTCTGATAGTCGCAGATGTCTTGCGCGTCCAACTCGCTCAGGTGCGCCAACAAAAGAGCAAATGAAAGCATATCGACAGGCAGGAGAAAGGGAATACCAAGCTATCCTTCGAGCCAAAGCTGCTGAAGAATCCGTTGCTCCAGTCGATAAGTTAAATGCTGATTTACCAAGTAGTCAAATTTCAGATGTCGATGTCGACATTGATAACATTCCAGCGTCTTCTGTCGAAAATTCGACGGGTGACGCATTGCGCTTATGAAGAACAACCCAGAGGGTTGTTATCCTCTCCAGGACGTGCTCAACTTTTTGTCCATTAACGTCGGAAGGGGGGGAACTACGCAAGATATTGCATTAGCTCGTGCATGTGAACTGAGAATAGATGTCTTGCTTATACAGGAACCATGGTGGTCTAACCGAACGAAGACGCACCCGTTCTACGATCTTTATCTTCCGTATGGAGGAGAAAATATACGACCTCGTGCAGCAACATATGTCAGGAAAGATCCCAAAAGAATTAGCTCTGTCCAGAAGCACCCAGCTATCCCCACAGGTGACTATTGCTGGGTTGAGGTAAACGAGATCATGTTTCTGAATGTTTATAAAGCACCACATGATCCTACTGCTGTTCGACCACTGCTAAATTGGACACCCACATCTAGATCAGTTGCGATTGGTGATTTCAACTCGGTCTACTGGGCTTGGCAACCTAGTGCTAGAAAGTATTACGGACAAGGGGAGGAAATAGAGAAATGGGCGGAGGAGCATAACCTCACTTGTCTTATCGTTGGAGAACCCACACATCGTGCTGGGAACACTCTCGACTTAGCATGGACTAATATAGAAGAAGCAATGGCATGGGTTGGCTTAGAGGAGTGTATGACTAGTGATCACCTCCCGATATGTGGATTTGTGCCAAATCCAAAGAGACCATCTCTGGCCTCAGTAACTTCTAGAAATATGCATCGAGTATCGAAAACCAACTTACCACACTTTGCTCGGGTAGTCTCACAATGGCTGCCTCCTCTTGAATCCTTGAACACTATTGAAGAGACAGAAAAATTCGCTGAGGATATTAACTGGGCCCTCGAAAATGCACTGAAAGCAGTTGGTAAACGGGTTAACAAGAAAAGCGGAAGAGGCGCACCATGGTGGACCTCTGAGTGTAAATCCGCTCATTTGGATTATCGACATGTCACGGATGAACATGAGCGTATTGAACAGGCAAGGATTTTTAGAACCACCGTTGCCACTGCAAAAAGAGAACATTGGAAGAGAACAGTAGAAGAGATGAAATCCTCTCGGGATGTCTTTAAACTCATGCGATGGGCGACTCCTCGCAACACTAGCATTACTCCACCTCTTAGATATGAAGGGCGACTTGTGTCAGACCATGCAGAACGTGCCCAAATCTTGCGAGACTGTCTTCTAGCACGGTTTTCAGCATCCGACGACCTTCATCCTTGCACATTAACAGGTGAGGAGCGTATCCCATGGTTACAAGAAATATCAGAACATGAGGTACGGGCTTGTACCATTGGAAGTGGGAATACTAGTCCAGGAGCAGATGGAATTAGTGTTGAGCTATTGGCAGCTTGTTGGAGTAACATAGAACCTCATGTTACTCGACTTTTTCGCGCGTGTATTCGTCTTGGATACCATCCAGCCTGCTTTAAGTTAGCGGAGGTTTTATTTCTTCCAAAACCTAGGCGTGACCCTTCGTCGGTGAAAGGATGGAGGCCAATTTCTTTGCTGTCGTGTCTGGGAAAAGGTTTGGAGAGACTACTTGCTAAGAGAATGTCTCACTTAGCTATTACATGGAATATTGTTGGTCAACAACAATTCGGGGCATTACCCAAACGTTCGGCGACGGATCTTGTCTCATGTGTGGTGCATGATATTGAAGAGGCAAAGACTCAAGGCTGGGCTTCAACATTTGTTACGCTTGACGTACGAGGAGCCTTTGACGCTGTTTTGCACAATAGGTTGATATGGAGGATGGAATCACAAGGATGGCCAAAACCAATATTAAAGTGGACTTCATCATTTCTCCAAAATCGCAGAGTCCAAGTCCGTTTCAAAGGGGGTGTGACAACTCCGAAGGAACTTATGTGTGGGGTTCCACAGGGATCACCTATCTCTCCTCTGCTATTCCTGCTCTACATGGCAGAGCCGATGAGAAGCGGAAGTGTAATTTCACGATTTAGCTACGCTGATGATATTGGCATTCTAGGTTTTGGCCGCACCATTTCAGAATCAGCAGCAGTAGCGCAAAAGGAAATCGATAGCCTGTCAAAATGGGCTCAAGAAAATGCGGTCCTTTTCGATTCTGAAAAGTCGGAAGTAATTCAGTTTCCAGGGCGTAAGAAAGAAGATTTTGTCGAAGTTGAGGTGAATGGGGTCATGCTGAAACCGACTGAGCAAATTCGCTGGCTAGGAGTATATCTCGACCCTCAACTCTCATTTAAACATCATGTTTCAACTTGGTGTGGAAAGGCATTAAAGTTGGCTCAGCACATGCGACGGCTCAATACTGTCAAAAGAGGAGCTAGTCCCAAATCTCTAATAACAGCTGTAGAATCATGTGTGATTCCTGTAGCAACTTACGGAACCGAAGTGTGGTGGCCAGGATTAACTCGACCGGCGGCAACGGGGACTATTAGACCCCCGACATCATTTCACTGCGAACTAATAGATAAGGTTCTTCGCATGGCTTTGAGAGCTGCACTACCGGTGTGGAGAACTACACCAAATGTTGTCCTACACAGGGAAGGAGGAATCCCTCCAGCGCGTATTCTATTAGAAGGGTATCGCTTACGTGTTGCTGCTAGGTTACATTCTCTCGATGATAATCATCCACTTAGAAAAAGAGCTAGTATTTGCCCTAATATTGGCACAAGAAAATATAAATCGAAATCTAGGCTATCAAAAAGACCGGAAAAACAAATGACTCGGGTTCAGCGTGCTTTTAAACAGCTGCCTCAAGCTGAAGCTGCGGAACCGTTATCAGCCCCTGTATACACTACCACGCTTGGTTCAAAAGTGGACGGGGTACATTATCATGAAAGTTGGATAAATTCAATTGCTCCGACTGATATTTGTGCATTTTCAGATGGATCGTCAGAAGGTCCCGGTCGGTCCTCATGGGGGTTTGTTCTACAGCGTGGAGGAGTGACCATAAAGAAAGGTCATGGAACGCTTCACGGTGGAGAAGTGTACGATGCGGAGATCTTTGGTGCAACTATCGCGCTTCGTGCTGCCATATCAGTGAGAAATAATGATGAGAAGATTTTTGTTCTTCTTGATAATCAAGCTGCAGTGTTGGCCCTACAGACAGGTAAATCAGCATCAAGTATTCGGTTGACTAGGCTTTTCTATAACCTAGCAAAGAATATGAAAGCAGAATTTAGATGGGTGCCAGGACACTCAAAAATTAGCGGAAATGAAGAAGCAGACGCGGAAGCACGCGCCGCGTTACGAGATTTGCCTGACAGACAAACTCAGCCGAATTTTATTACCTTAGCTCACCTACGTCGTCTGATGCAGCAGCGCCGTCAAGAGTTAATAGAAAAATGGTGGTCCGATGTTTGTCCGATACGATATCAGGATCTGGACCTAAAAATGCGACGTAAAAAACCACCCGAGCTAGCTTTGACAAGGCAGCTACTACATAAACTACTAGCTGCCAGAACAGGACATGGTGACTTCGCGGCGTATCATCGTCGGTTAAATCATTTAGACGCTAACCTTGAATGCGTCTGTGGACAGGAGACTACTCCTACCCATTTTTTTCGTTGTCGAAGATACGCAAACCAAATGCGCAAACTCCGTAAGGGCATGACCATGGAGAACTTCAGGAGACAACTTCTTGGGCATAATTGCGTCAAGAAATTCGTAGAATTTGCGAAGATTACAGGCTGCTTTAGCGAATTCACATCTAACTCACCCTCTGCTGGACGCGTGGAGAGTATACATTAGGTTATCATCACTAAAGATAACGGATTAGATCTTGGTGTGAGAAATACTGGGTTTATCCTGAACTGGTTTCCTTCTTTTGGGTTTCTTATCTTTTTCATTTTATTCATTCTTCCTTTGTTTCTTTTCATTATTATACTTTTACACATTTCTTCATCTGATGTAAATAACGGGCGCGAACGAGTAGGACATGCCTGAGGCCATGATCCCGACCGGCTCCGCCGGTCCTGAACCCAATGTGGACATTAGGGCATATGCCTAGGACCTTAAATAGAATAAATAAATAAATAAATAAATATTCTACAGTAGAGCCTGTCAAAACCTATAGTGGGTACCGGGTTCAATTATTGTTAGGATTTACACAATTGGCTATACTTACTTTTGCAATACTTACCTCTACCGATCATTTTATGTGCATGGGTAAGTATTGCAAATATAAGCACAAACAATTGACTAAATCCTAACAATATTTATACCGGGACCCACTATGGTGTTTCACAGGTTCTAAATAGGACGGATTCCTAATACAGTCCAACCTCATCTATAGCGATGTGGGTCCCGGTACAAGTGTTGAAAATATCCATTAAAATTCAACCATTTACATTTGCAGTACTTACCCTTGCACCTAAAATATCGGGCAAGGGTAAGTATTGAAAATGTAAATGGTCGAATTTTAATGAATATTTTCAACACTTATACCGGGACCCACTATCGCTATAGATCAGGTTTGACTGTACTACGATTACTACCGAACCAACCCCCCACCCATTTTTACAACTTACTCAGTTTTACTGAAAGGGACGTATTATTTCCGAACCGACTTCTTGCCACTTAAGTGAAAATCTATATACAGTCGTCTCTCTCTATCTCGATAGTGGGTCCCGGTATAAGTGTTGAAAATATTCATTAAAATTCAACCATTTACATTTTCAATACTTACCCTTACAGGTCATTTTGCGTGCAGGGGTAAGTATTACAAATATTAACGATAAAATTTCTATGAATCTCTTCAGTAATTATACCGGGACCCACTATTAGCTAAGAGGGGCTCTACTGTATTTTGGTCGATTTTTCTGTAAAGGCTTAAGCAAAAAGTCGATCAAAATGTATCTTGGACAAGGGGTGTCACAAAATGCTAAGCAAGTGTTTCTATTATTTGAAGTTTAAATTAACACTAGTTGGCCTTGATGTACATGAATATTATTCGGCAACTTAACTAGAAGTTTTTAAAAGGCATATACCAGATACTTCGTGATGGAGTTGTACAATTTGCGTACCTGCTGGTAAGCTTCCGAATAGGGTCGGATGGTGCAGTGGTACACCATCCAGGCCGTTCTCGCAAGCAGAGCCTGGGTAGCTTGGACACATGCCCCACTTGAGGCAGGACAAGGCTAGTTCGAATCCAGTAAGACCCTCATGCCAGTTCTCTAGCGGTGACAATGAATTCGTGGGATGACGAAAGCACGCTCAGATAATCATGGGATTTCCTCGCTTTTCCCTATGGTGGGTATTCACAGAAGAGGGTACTGTTACAATTATGAGCGCTTACGGGGTAAATTACTACCTTCAAGGTGAAAAGATAACGTTGAGGAACGACTTATAACTAATGTAAACTCAGAATAGAATAACTGAATATGGTCACTTGATTCACAGTAGAGGGAATGGACCTCATATTATATACATGCTCTTACCAGGGTCCATTCACCGTGATCGAATGTTCACCCGATCTCTAATCGATGCTATTCCATTCTATTCCATACTCAGTTACAAGTCTGGCGTACCCTATTCCTCAGGCTAGTGCACGACCCCATGTACCCGGGCTTATGCCGACTAGCTAATATGTCGATCCTTGCATAAAGCTGCAGATTACAACAGGTACATGTCGTAAGGCGTTATTCTCGTAGTGGTATCTGCAAATGTAATCTGAGTATGAATGTTCCAAACATCAAGCTGAATCATTCTGCAAAATATACATATCTTCCGTAATCATTCGAGTCAGAGCCCCAGTTAGCGTACGCAAGATGGATCTAAAAAATAGTGCTTCCGAATATAAATGTCACTCACAGAGTAAAATTTTGTAAGTTTTCATCAAGAATGTATAGGATTTGGAAAGTTTCCGAATAAATATAGGTAGATGTAATCATATCAAATCTGGTACTTTTCAGAACAAGAATGTTTGTGATCGAATTGCTGGGACGCTTAATCAAGCTCTAGACGACACTTTCAGTAATTCATATTAAATACATTTGACCTGTGATTAGTGAACCATTTGAGTGGTGTCTGTTTTCGAATCTAATGGCTTTCAAATTTTTGGTACTATCGGATATCACGGGGACCCTTAATTCCGAAGCCCTCACATATGAAACAGTGGTGACCATGAGAATTTGCTGAGAGCCCAATGAGAAGAATTGGGCGATAGAGAGCAACAAATTAAAATTAGCCTTTCGGTTCTAATTTTATCATTAAGGAAGATGTGTTACGACTGAACAGCGAAAAACTTGACGTACTTCGGAGTTTCAGTGTCCACTACTTGTAGGGAAAGGGGTTCCATGTAAGCCAGGTGTCGGCTAGACTTATTACTATCCGAGAGACAAAAAATTTTGTACAAGTACCACCTCAAAACTTAACAGATCGTAGGCGCAAGGCAAAGGAGCGTCAGAAATCCTTATAGCATTGTATTTCATTTAAGGCAGGGAGAGGAGATTGCTAGCACGATACAGGCGATCTTTAATCACTTGCTCCTCGCTCTCCCATCTTCCCATCATAGAATCTTGATTACCAAATTTGAGCCAGCTTTTTTTATTAATCTTTTTTTCTCTTTCTTCTTGAGCAAGTTTTTCGACCATAATCATCCAGTTCTGTAGGCCAACTGAAAGACACTGTTTGCAGGTTTTTTTTGCTTCTGCATTTATGCTTTTCTGCCTCAATTCAGCCTCGGCATTGTCCACAGCTTCACGAGTCCAAGCAAGTCCATCTTCTCGATTTGACGAAGATCTTTTAGATGCGTACAATATCTCTCCAATGTATAACATTATGCCTGCTTCTTCGCATCGCTCTTTGGCATCTCGATAGGGAGGCGTTGAGCCATCACTGGGTGGCGGTGGATATTTTGGAGGGCTAAAGTATTTTTTAACATGCGAGAAAGCGTCATCCAACAAGGATTTCTCGCTCTTCTTCTCTTGGCAAAGGCTAGAGAATAAAGTAGGTGGAGGTTCTGAAAGTTGTTTTCGGGCACGAAGGATAGACACAAATATGGGTAACGCTAATTCTACTTTAGAGTTTGTAGCATAGTGTGTTGCCAGTGCTGTGGTGGCAGCTAGAATATTTTCACTGACAGGACCTGAATTGGTATTTATGACTCCAGTTGTTGAGTTGACCATAGGAGTAGTAGAGCTAGAGTGCGAGTTTGCCATAGCCAATGCCCAAGTGAAAATTTTTTGAGCTAAATCTGGCTTATTTTTATACTCAAGCCACAAACCGTAGCCAATCGCGGCGTCTACCTTTTGCTTTTCCGTAAAACCCTTCGTTGTGAGAATTTGCCCGTAATACATATCCGGAGCCGGAAATGCTGGTATACAATCTTTTTCTGCTGGTGGAGGAGGCATACCAACAGGGATGGGTCGGGGTCTTGGGTTCGAAGGACCGATAATTGAATTTGCCGGCCAGGCTAAAAATTTATCTCTTGCCTTGTCTCTAACATGATTATCTAGTTGTTCTGCAGCTCGCACGAGTCCCATTAGGACCTCGTAGTATCCACGTCTCCATGGTTCTGAGTTTAGTGAGATGTCGTACCCGAGCCTCCCTTGATTCTCGATCGGAATTTTACACGTATGATGGTCATGCTCAAGTATTCGTTGCCCCTCACAGTTAGGATCTTGAAGTTTTTCAAGCACCCTTCGATATGTTCCACCTATCATCATCCAGTTCTTTACGAAGGGATCATCACTATCTTCTTGGGCTTTAGACGCTCTAGTTTGCAACCTAGTATTCCAGCCCCATTCATCCGGGGTAGGATAAATATGTGTCCTATATTCTTCTTGAATACCTGTGGCCATAACCAAGATAAGAAAACCAGTTGCCGTTATAATAAATGAATATTTGAGTCCTATCTTGACTTCGTTTTTCAGCCATTCTTTTGTTTCCGTACTGATCAAACGTGCCCTTGTCTTTCTTGAGCGGGCTGAAAGGAAATTGAGTTGAGGGCGCGAGAGACGAGCTAGCGTGTGGTGAGTGGACTGAGATGTAAGAGAACGAAGGAGGTATATCTTAGTAGTAGGTCCAGGTCGCATTTTGGCGCGTTTCGATAAAATCCATCAGCTTACCTCGTCTAGGTGTTACCCGTACCCACTGTTGTTCGTCTACTGTAATTCAATCAAGGGTCTTGCCTTGGATGACTAAGTCTTGGCATGTCCGGTTTTGTCACCTCAACATCGTGATTACCGATAGACGTCTTCTACGTTCAAAAGTACATAACCTCAAAAACAATACTATAAACCGCTGGTAAAACTAATGTCTTTCGTTGAAAATTTTCATGGCCTGCGACTTCCAGCATCTGCAGATTTCCATGTACATCTACGAGATGAAGCAATGATGGAGGTTGTTACTCCTACTATCCGCTCTGGCGGTGTGAATACTGTCTACGTGATGCCGAATCTCAACCCGCCTCTGACATCCATTCCAGATGTTCTGGCCTACAAGAATAGACTTCAAAAACAAAATCCGGGAGTTAGATATCTTATGACTCTTTACTTGCACGAAGAGATTACTCCGGCTATTGTTATGGAGGCTAAAGCAGAAGGCATCATAGGGATCAAAAGCTATCCAGCTGGGGTAACTACAAACTCCGATTCCGGAGTGTTATCATACGAATCATTTTATCCAGTGTTCGCTGCTATGGAACAATGCGGGATGGTACTAAACTTGCACGGAGAGTGTCCAAGTGATCATGAAAATGATGTAACAATTTTGAATGCTGAGCCGAAATTTCTCCCCACGTTAAAAAGCCTTCATGCTAAATTTCCTAAGGTTAGCTAAGTACTCGCTCTTTTGAGTGGATATAACCAAGCCATTTCCTGACCAGGGCTCTATAATAGCTTAAAATTGTTCTTGAACATTGCTCAACTCTGGCCGCGATTCAAGCTGTTGAAGAATGTGGACGTAATGTCGTCGGAACGATAACAGTTCATCACCTATTTCTGACCATTGATGATTGGGCTAATGATCCATTCTACTATTGGTACGTCACTCTAATTGATTCAAACTCCATCTCCGGTCTAACTACTCATCTCAAACAGTAAACCTGTTGCGAAATTGCCGAGCGATAGATCAGCCTTAGTTAGAGCTGTAGTAAATGGAAGGGGGAAGTTCTTTTTAGGTAGTGACTCCGCACCTCATGATATCACTAGCAAGAAGGGTAGAAACGGAAAGACATCTGCGGGAGTCTTCACTCAACCATACGTAACTCAACTTCTTCTTGATGCCTTGGAGGAGGCCATTTCTCGAAAGATCATCTCTGTAGTAGACGTGTCTCCTGAAATTTTACAAGGGTTTTTAGGCGACTACGGCAGGAAATTTTACGGGATTATACAAGAAGATCATGAAATTATTGTGCTTCTTAAGAGACAGGAAAACATCAAGAACTCATTCGTTGGACATGGACTCGAGATTGTTCCTTTTAGGTATGGTCAGCCTACCTGGAGTATCGAATGGGAGTAAAAAGGTCGAAATATGGAGAAAATGGCACAATAACCACTTGTTACCCCTGTGCACGCAAAATTTACCACCCCTGTTGTAATATGCATACTGCATTTGCAAGGATTAATTCGCTGGCTGAGCCATCAACACACGTTACTTTGACCGCCTCCGCAGCATACTCATTCAATCAAAATTGCGGATGAAGTGAAAATTGAGTGGGATAGTAAGGATAACTTCTATCGGATCCATAACGATAGGGGACATACAAAAATGCAAAAAATAACAACACATGCTCAAACCAGTATATTCTAGAGTCAGAACTGTGGACTAAAAAAGTACTGAAACTGTCTGCATCTGAGCCTCAACTTTTTCAATGACATCGGGATAAGTGTTTTCGATTTGCGAGTTAAATACATATGCTACAGGAGACACAATACTGCTATCTCCTCCGTCCTGCTTGAAGTTAGGCCAAGGAAGCAAATATACGCTTGTTTTTGACTGAATTCGCTTTATACTGGCCTTAAGCCCGGCTGGAACGATAAGCTATTAAGTTTAGCTCCGGAAGATTCATCTCTGCATCGGAATTTTTCTCGCTCGTTAAACTACCAGTCAATTTTAGCCTGCCACTGTAAATATATCGGTAAATTTTGTGAGTTATATGAATCGAAACTCAATGTTGGTGTATGCTAGAGGACCGAAGTTTATTTTCTATGCTTGCAGGGATGTGGCGATCAATGCAGGAATATAGTGCTTTGGTATCGGCTTAAACGATTTTGGGTAACAGCGTCAACGGGTTTGCTCATGCATATTCTGTCAACCAAGGTTGGTCAAGTCCTTGGTGACATGATGTGGAACTCTCAATTAGTGTATATTATCCGCGACAAACCTCGGTTTACGATCCGAACCCGCCCTAAAGACATTGAAATACGCATGGATTTTGGCCAAAATGTCTCTAACAGCACTTGCTACAGAAATCCTCGCGGCAGCCAAAACCATTGATGATTCGTTACATGTACACAGCAAAGAGTCCAAAAATTCTCACGCTCAAACTTCCACCATTCCCGGGCCTAAATCAGACAAAAAAACATCTATCATCAAAAGATTCTCAAAGTGTTCACGTCGTGTTGCTGATGCCCTAAGGAAACGATTACTATTACAGAATCCTAGGATTCCCTCGAAATCAGATGGACAAGAACTTGGAGGGACATCTAGCGTAGAAACAAATCAAAGTACCAAATCTCATCGACAAGATGATTTTGACAAGTATGACGGGCTGCCAGAAGACCTGAATAATCTGAGAAGCACCTTAGTGAAAAATTGTCATTTAATTCGGACTCTCATCGAAGCTCCCGAGGGAGCACTGACAAACATATATACTAATGTAAGCTGAAACCCAAATTTATAGATGTGGAAATATACTAAGCGTCTTGCAAGTGGATTGAATTAGTATCATTGCATGCGATCTGTCACTTTCGCATGTTTGAAGCTATTCCTCTCGACGGTTCTGCCACTTATGCTGAAATTGCGGCTGCTTCAGGCGTGCCTGAGGATAATGTTATTCGTTGTATTCGTATCAATATAATCAATGGCATTTTTACCGAACGTGTTCCTGGTCAAGTAAGCCACACACCTCGATCACGCTTACTACAATCTCATGGACCTGGGCTCAAAGATCTTATCGCCTTGAATTTCATCGAACTAGCACCTGCCGCTTTGCGCTACACCGACGCTATTGAAAAATTTGGTGCTGTCGAGGAACCGGAGCAGAGTCCCTTTGCCCTCGCTAATGACAATTTGCCCATATTTCAAGTACTTGACCGTGATCCGATCCGTCGCATTCGTTTTGGTCTTAGCATGCAATATTTGACATCGGCTGAATCATATGGTGTTTCCCATGTCTTAGCAGGCTACGACTGGCCAAGCTTAGACATCCCTGGTGCTCGAGCTCTAGACGTCGGTGGCGGTCTCGGCCAAGTATCAAAATTTCTTGCAGAAAATACGAGTCATCTACATTTCACTGTGCAAGATCTCCCTCCTGTAGTCGATGATGCTCTTGCAAAGCGGTCAACCGTTATCCCAACAACCATTCAAGACCGAATTTCTTTCTTACCGAAATCTTTCTTAGATCCCCACCTTTCATCTACCATGCCATTCGATGTTGTCTTTCTCCGTTGGATACTGCACAACTGGAGTGACAAGTATGTCCGACAGATATTTCGTTCATTGATTCCTGCACTTCGGAAAGGTAGTCGGGTCTTAATTATTGATAATTTACTTGACGAGGAATGTATTGGTGTTGATACAACTCGCTTAATGGGACTTCGCTCAGATATGATGATGTTTGTAGGATTTGGTGCAAAAGAGCGGACAGCCACTGGCGTCCGATCCTTGCTTGATGATGTGGCGCGAGAATTCGGGGGGCGGTGGTCTGGATGGAAGATAAACACCAGAGAGGCTAGTTCGTTGGCTTTCATAGAAGTCATTTGGGATAGTGAATGAAATTTGAATCAAAAATTTGGGTTCCGCTTTTCAGTTACTAGTCTTTGCCATTTCTTTGATCTTAATAGTGCGGCATAAGTTTTGAAATTTTTGCTATGTAGGATTTGGTGTCCGGCGTATATTACATTACCTGTAAATCAACTAGATAAATAACGATCTTTCTTTAGCTTAACATCTGTTCATCTGGAATAAAGTTGACTAGCATTCCCCAGTTTCCTTTTCTCATCTTGTCCAACTCTTAAAATTGGGGCTAATTTGATACTTCGCTCTGGTACGAATAAGTATACGAATCAACAAGCCTCAAGTTGATATCTAACAATCTAAAGTATGGGTAATACCTGCAAAAGTTCAGAGCTACAATTTAGACAATTTTCTGAAATTTCCAGGAGGTAGAAGGACCTGACCATGGAACGAAGAGAGATAAAATCAGATTTTGAATTTTATGCGGTCTAAGGTTCAAGGTTTGATTTCAAGAGGAAGTTTTGAATTAAAGAGGAGTTTTCTCAGGCGCTGCTAGATATATTTCATCATTCATAACTTGTTATGCTTCCCAGGCTCAATCCGATTCCGAAAAGAATAAAACCCACGCCTAGCCCAAAATTTAAAGTGCATTCTTCATTGCTGGATGAGAATCGTGTCATTGTGCCCTCTATCGCTCAAGAGCGCATAGCCAGTTGTACCTGTCCTAAACCTAAACATCTCTTAGCATATTACTCCACAATCTATCAATATCACTTAACTTAGCAGTCACTATTTCCGTTGCCCCGAGCAATCTAGGGTCTAGAAGCTACCGTAGACTTGTCGACCCTCGTAGAGCGCCGTTTACCGAAAACAATTCAGGCCACAGAAACGAAATCTGAACATTGGCTTGTGTACGCCGTGTTTATCGACATGAAGATTGACGCCAGCGCGACGCGATCCGAAATGCTTGCTGTAAAAAAAAGGCATTCTTTGTTGCAGCTGCAGAAACAAGGAAAAGGGGTGAAGCGGCGAGAAAATAAGGGTGGTAGGGAAGAGGATGATGTCCGACGGGTGTGGGTACCCAAATATCCGATGGCGCATGGCGCACAGTCGTTTCAAGGGCTGTCGCTGCCGCAACCGTAGCCGTCAGGTGGCTGAGTTAGGTCGCGTGCTTTCCGCCATGCCTTGGACTAAAATTCATGGCCTGATCCTAGTCCTGATGACATACGCCCCGGGAGCGGTCACTGCCATATTTAGTGATTCCTTTCAGATTCTTCGGCGTATCAGTGCACGTTTCGTCGGGATGGTGCGATTGCACGCTGAAATGATCAGTAGATTTATATATAAGCTTAAATCGTATAGAGTGGGCGGGGCTACTACAAGGCCTGAACATGGATGGGCTGCCCCCAGGTTACTTTGGTGCTTTTTAGGCGTTTTTGGGGGTTGAACACATCACTTAAAGGCGCTACATTGACATGGGTGTGCAGCATATACAGTAAACCTTCTCTAACACGATAGTAGGTCCCGGTATAAGTGTTGAAAATATTCATTGCAACTTGGACCTTTATATTTGCAACACTTACCCTTACAGGTCATTTTGTGTGCAGGGGTAAGTATTGCAAATATAAATGGATGAATTTCAATGAATATTTTCAACACTTATACCGGGACCCACTATCGTGTTAGAGAAGGTTTACTGTATATGATTAGGTCATAGAGTCATCCCTCTCTAACTCGATAGTGGGTCCTGGTATAAGTGTTGAAAATATTCATTGAAATTCATCCATTTATATTTGCAATACTTACCCCTGCACACAAAATGACCTGTAAGGGTAAGTGTTGCAAATATAAAGGTCCAAGTTGCAATGAATATTTTCAACATTTATACCGGGACCCACTATCGAGTTAGAGAGGGACGACTGTATACGCTTTGCAGTCTCAAAGGCTGTTAATAGTTAACCTTAGTTTGTATATCATTGCCTTACAATTGCTAATAAAGACACTCCAAACAAGTGGCAGCATCCAACAATCTTTAGGGCTGAGACATCATATTTATTCACATCCAGGCAAGGATTAAAATGTGAAAATTATAACTATAATTAATTTGACACTACTTTTGATTCCATTACAGCTGATGGTTGTACGAAATTAATTATACTTTTCACATTTTTATCTTTGCATAAGTCTAGTTAGTCTCAGCAGACAGCGGATTAAAGATACTCCGTATCTGGAGCTAAATTGCAGGCTGTTACTGAAGTCACGGTAGCTTCCTACATAATTATTGTTATAATTTGCTATCGGGTCACTTATCATATTTGCAATACTTATCCCGACATGGGATTTATTGTGGAGGCTCAAGTAGAGTTATGAGCGGCCCGAATAGAAGTTGAACTCTAAATCTTTGACTAGTACTTAGGCACGTTTTACGGGCAATGTACCAGGCTGTGTTCACGGGTTAACTGCAGATCAAAATTCTAAATATCTTTCCTCAACTTTCGCCTACACTTATCGTCATCTTTGACCACAGGAGAAGATCGGAGTAATTGTTATATCACGTTTTTGGTCAATTCTGTGAAGAATGATACAGTATACACCTAGAGCTCGATAGCCGGATCTTAAAAAGGGTTAACATAGCGGTCTGGAAAGACGTCGGTCTTAGTAACTAGTAGAGATTTTAGGGCCATCCCGATCCCCACAGCTATACGGTCGTCCCTCTCTAACTCGATAGTGGGTCCCGGTATAAGTGTTGAAAATATTCATTGAAATTCAACCATTTACATTTGCAATACTTACCCCTGCGCGCAAAATGATCTGTAAGGGTAATTGTTGCAAATATAAAACTCCAAGTTACAATGAATATTTTCAACACTTATACCGGGACCCACTATCGAGTTAGAGAGGGACGACTGTAATTCATGACAGCCCACAACAAGTTTGCTGCATCGGTAAATGACATATTAAGGAATTGATTGTTGATCAATCACGACGAACGGCTCGCGGATCTTTCATGGCCGTCGCCGTTGAACTCGGCGGCATCAACATCGAAGCACAATTTTTTCCAATCTTAACGGTCTTGCATTGCGACACCTATGGTAATTGACAAACCTTCTTCATTGCTAGCACTCTGCTGCCGGCAAAACTCTCGAATTTTTCTGTATCTGATGACGCCCGACTACATAGAAAACATCACACACATAGCACTGCACTTCTTGATTAATATCTCATCGTCGCACTGTAAATTTTCGACCTCAACATCCTCACTCAAGGCAAACAGTTCGCATTATTAACTCTACGCCTGAAATCATGTTAAGATGTACAACCACTCCACTCACAGGCATCAAATCTTGTGTCCGACTGTTAGAAATTGCTTTAGCGAGAATTAGAAGAGGATTGAATTAGTTCTCTTACACCAGTGAACCTGCTAACTTTTAGTCAAGATTAAAAGGTGTTCGAGAAGGAATCCGTTTTGTCGATGTACCAAGCTCGTTGGTGGCGTTCCAGGTTTCTGTCATGATACAGTATCTATTGTTAAGATGTTTCGGATCTAAATTTAGACTCTTATTTTGAGATATGGCAAGGAAAGAACATAGCTACTAGCGGGTCTTACATGTAGATAAATAGCCTCTTGATCCATCTAGATGAGAAGTGTGCGGTTTAGGTTCATTCTTGAGAAATATACTATTATCATCATCATAATTTATTCCATTAGTGATTTTTATTATCTTGAGTACCACCGTCACCAAATTTATAACTAAGACTTTATATATCAGGAATCGTTAAAACATACATCGCGATAATAAACTTTTAAAGTCGAATAAAAGGGATATAAATCGAAATAATAATTTGCAGCATGTGGTGTCTATTGTTCCGAATCATTAATCTAACAGTAATTAACAATGTCAGGCATTTACAACTTATTGCTGCTACGATCTACTGTGTAACTACAGGGTGTCGGCCATAAAACTTGTTAAGTCGCATTAGTGGATGGGTTTAAAGTGGATTTTTGTGTAAATCTTTGCCTACTCTAGCTAAGATCGATCTGGCTTGCATTGAAGCCCCTAACGCGCCTTACCAAATTTGGGAATGACCTACACTAAAATTGCTTTTTCATTAGTGAAAAACCCTTAGCAACAAAACTTTGTTAAGCTCTAAAGGACTCTATTATTTCTACTTTCCATCATCCCAATGATTACTCTAAAATCTATTATTTACAAGATCTAGTAATGAAATGCCCGATTAATATCTAGTTGATCCACCATTTGCTTCGATTACTGCCTGACACCTTGATGACATACTTGCGATAAGCCTCACAGTTTCTGCCGATGAGATTAATTCCCATGCTTCTAAAATCGCCTCATTTAGAATGGCTTGGGAATTTTGCCTTCCCAATTCCACATCTGGATGATGAGATTGTATGTAATCCTTCATCGTATTCCACAAACACTTAATAGGATTAAGGTCAGGAGAGTATGGTGGCCAGACAATCGGACGTATACCTACCTCCTGCAATTTTTCCATGGTATTCAGTGCGGCATGACACGGTGCACCATCCTGCATCAACGACATATTTGGGTGTGCTTCCCTTGCCGATACTATGAGAGGCAAAATCCGTTCACAGTATGATTTCGTTGTGAGTGAGCCCCGTCTCTTATTCCATACAAGAAAGGGACCTTTTTCTGAGCCAATGAAGGAACCTCAAAACATCCACTCATTCCTGCGCGCAATTCGGGAAGATACACAAGTTTCATCAAATTGTTCTCCAGGCTGATATCCTTCATTAGTACAACATAACAGTAGGATATAGTGATAAAATTTTGCTTTCCTCGTTACAAACACACGTGTGTGCTGACCACCAGTAATCCAAGACTCGTCCGTCCAGAGAATCTGGTTCCACTGCTCGGTAGTCCATTCTAGATATTTTCGGGCAAACTGTAATCGTTTCATCTTATTTTCTTCTGTGAGCGGAGGCTTCAAACGGGAGATACAACGTCTGTATCCTCTTTTGTGGAGGGCTCTCCTGATTATATGTTCTCCAATGTTCCAGTGAGAGAATGGGTACATAGATAATTCTAAGTAGGTCATGAATCGACCATTTAGAGAGCTACGAACATAATGCTCAAGCTCATCCGCTTGACTAACACTCAATTTAGATGGACCGCCTGGTCTTTGGGGATCCAAGACATCAGCACGTTCGGAGGCATATTGAGCCTGCCGGTGGGAGATTCCTAATTGGGTTGCGATTGCTTGAAGAGAAAGACCGTACCTCCGAAGTGTTTGAACAGCGACCCGTTGGTCTCGCGATAGTTGAGGTCGATAGGTTCTAACAGTTAAATTTTCTGGAGAATTCATGGTTATTGTTCCTGTTACATTCATAATCAATAGTATTTAATATGTTTGTTTTTGTCGTTGAGATATCGCGATTGCTAGAGTGTGCGTAAATGCAAGAAAAGTCGATGACGCAGGATAGAATTCAAACTGGAGCGACACTTGAAGAGCGGAGAAATTTGAGTTTAGATCTAGCCTATTTGGTAGTACTAAGCGATATTTTGCTAGGTGTATCCTTGTACTATTGGGAATTTGGGTTTAACAAGTTTTATGGCTGACACCCTGTATTGTTTGTTGTACAGTTGAGTCCCGTTACTGGGATACCCCAGTATCCTAGAAAATTTTTGAGAATGTTGCGGGATATCCTTGATATGAGAGTCTTGCCAATTTTTGCTAAATGTACACTCAATCTCTGCTAGTGCTGTAGAACAGTGTCTTTCAAGATACCTTCGGATAAGCTCCAGGCCTTATTGTTTGGGCCGATCAAACATAGAGTGTGTGATTATACGGAAATTCTAAACGAAAGGTATCACTAGATGACTAATCAACCCACAGCAATGGTTACTACTCGTGTAGGCGAGTGACTAGCGTCATTTCTAACACCCCACCCATCCCATTAAGAAATATAAAAAATAAAAAATTGTACTCTGTTGCGAAATTTTGCTTGGGAGCGGAACCACGGGCTGAAATAAATTTTGGATAGTCTTCGTCAAATTATGAGCCAAGGCTAGTGCCAAGGGAGTATGGGTTCCCCGGAGTTAGGGATGCAGGGAAAATGGTTAATAATACAAAATGTATACTCAACTCCAACTGAATCTGACTGTAGAGGAACCACGACAAGCTCGACCGCAATGGAAGAAGGCGGATTGAGAAAAAGAAAATAAAAGCCCTGCCTCCAAGCTCTTGGAATCAGCCTCGGTCAACAACAAGCCAGATACTCGAGAGGCTATTGATCAAAAGGTGGCCGCAATCACTAGAGCCATCAGAAAGGTAATTGAGGCGCTCATACTTAAGTCTAAGCCTTCAAATTTCACCAAACCCTACTGGAAAGAAGAATACTCCAAGGCCGTGAAATATGCAAGAAGAGGTAGGAGTCGTTGACAGAAATTCTACTCACAACTACCTCCGCTGCCACTACCAGGAATGAAGAAGCCACGCTTCTCTTTCAAAACATCACAAGCATCTTAGATGATGCAACATATAGTAGCAGCCTACCACAACATCTGCAAAATCCCTTTCATAATTTCATCTCGGATCTAAATATGGTCGCACGCTGAAAAGGGTTAAGGATGAATCGGATGTACTCGATGATCAATACCAACAAAGAATTAATATTTTCTACATGAGGCCCAACTAGAGTCAGCATCTCTCTACTTATATGTACAATATCTCCTCGTATAACAATGTTTTCTAAGCTTTCCTCTGGCCCTCCTCGTATTTGCAATGCCTCGTTCGGCTCCCCCCAAACTCCGGAGTATTTCCGCTTAACCCCGTGGAGGGGCGATCGGCTAACTTACGAGTATCTGTGTACTCCTTATCTATAGCCGATACGCTTCAGCCTTCTCGTCATCTAATACTGGGCTGGTCCCTATGACCAGCTAACCTTTTCGGGCATAGCCCTTAACATTACCCTCCCCCCCGGATTTCCTTTTTCTTTTTATTTTTTATTCCTTTTTCGGTTACCTTGCCTAGCCCCTTCGTCTTCACCCACTCCGTCATCTAAACCAAATTCTGCTTCAAAACGATCTAGTGCTTCCGTCTCTTCTAACTCGCTTCTATCTTCCCAAGTAGGTTCAGCAAACCCTTTCCATTTGACCAATACTCTTCTAACATTACCTCGGCCTCTCCGCATTAGCTCCGCCCTTAAAATACGTTCTACCGTTTGTTCTGGAACGTCATCAGGGTGATCCCCAGATATTTTGGGAGCTGGCTGTATGTCATCCTGCAACTGCGAAGGAAGCGGGTCCTGGTTAGCTTTCCGTAGTAATTCGACATGAAACCTTGGCCATACTCTTGAGGGTACATCTAGCTCCACTACATGAGGCGAAATAATTTTAGTCACTGTATACTTCGCGTTGACCAAGGCTAGCTTTTTCTTCGGTTGAGGCGTCGCAATGTTTTTGAGGCATAACCATACTTTATCTCCCACCTCATATTTTGTTGACGGGGTTCGTCTCCGATTCGCTTGCTCCTCCATCGTTTGCTGTGCTGCTGCCATAGCCGCGGCTGCAAATTCCTGAGCTTCTAGAATCCTGGCTACAAAATTTTCCACTCTCTTTGCAGGAGTCGAGTTTGTTCTCTTTATTAACGAAAGCTTTAACTGCACCGGGTCGGCGTGATACCCATGCTCCAAGAAGAATGGGCTTAAATTTGAAATGGTACTGTCGCGATTATTAATTGCTAATTGCGCCGTCGGCAACATGGACGCCCACTCTAGTTGTGAGAACGAAATGAACGCCCTTAGGTAAGCTAAGACCTGGTTCATTCGTTCTGTGGCTCCATCGGTTTCGGGATGAAAGGCAGTTGATAAACGTTGTTCTATGCCTGTTAACCTACAGAGGTGCCTCCAAAAGTCTCCTACCCAATTAGAGCCTCTGTCCGAGGTGATGGCATGAGGAAATCCATGGAAACGATAGTGACATTGTAAAAAACGTTTGGCGCAATCTTCGGCATTCATTGTTTTCATCGCCTCTAGCGTGACTCCTTTTAGCAAACGGTCTGTTATAACCATCAAGAATTGTGGATCCTCTTTACCTCGGGCTGGCAATTCCGTCATGAAGTCTATCGAGAGTTCGCTGTGAAAACGCTCGGGAATTGGCAGAGGCAGTAATAATTCTTGTCTTTTGGAACGCCATACCTTAGTTCGCCCGCACACATCACAATTCTTACAGAATATTCTGACCATCGCATTCATTCCTGGCCAAAAGAACGACCGTGCTAAGATGGCAATCGTGCTATTTCGCCCCGGATGTCCTGTCATAAGTGAATCATGTGTTCGCTGAATTAATGTCGTGCGTAACGGCTCTGATTCCGGGACCCACAGACGCTTTCGGAAACATAGCGCCCCTCGGTCATCGATTTCGCACTCCGATCGGGATATTTTTAGCTGCAGATTTGACGCGAATTGCGGCTCATTTTTTTCCATATTGATTTACAAATTTCCTTCATGATTTTATCTTTCTCTACCGCTTCATCCCACAATTGTTGTAATAACTCATCCTCAAACAATTGTGTCCCCTTGGGAATCTCAATTTTGTCATTAACAGCCATTGAACCCTGTACCGCGTGTAACTCCGAGGCGTTTCCCTCTATCCATTCTTTCTTCACCAACGTGAATTCTCTCTCCTTCAACCGCGGGTCTTCCATCGATTTGGGCACGTCCTGTGGTCTACGCGATAGAGCATCTGGTCGTCCTGCTAGTTTTCCCGCTCTAAACACTAGCTTAAAATTGAATTGTGAAAGTAATTGCGACTACCTTACTTGGCGCTCCGATAATCGACGTGAAGACATGAAATATTTCAAATTCTTATTATCGGTCAAAATCAGGAATGGGTCTTTAAGTCCTAGCAATTCACTTCTCCATTCATTAAGACATCTAATTATCGCCAAAAGTTCCTTGTCATGGATATCGTAATTACATTCGGCTGGCGATAACTTCTTCGAGTAGTAAGTGATAGGCTGAAGTTCCCCCCCTGTTTTTCGCTGCAGTAGGCACCCTCCTGTAGCCCATCCTGACGCATCCGTTTCTAGGACTGTGCAACGGTCCGCATCCCAGAGCGCTAGTACAGGCGCTGTAACGAAAAGTGATTTCAATTTATCAAAGGCCTCCTGATGTTCCCGTGACCAAGCAAAGGGAATGCCCTTGTTGGTAAGATTTTGAAGAGGCGCTGATAACTGCGCAAAGTCTGAAATAAACGTCCTGTAAAAGTTCGCGAACCCCAGGAAACTACGCACCCCTCTAACGTCTTTTGGAGCCTCCCAAGCCGCTATAGCGCGTATTTTCACCGGGTCAACTTTTTTTCCTTCCTCCACATTGATGATGAACCCCAAGTATTTTATTTCTTTCTTAGCGAATTCGCATTTATTTGGATCAAGCTTTAACCCCGCCCTTTGCAATCTCTCTAATACCTGACTGACCTTGTTCCAATGATCTTCCAGCCCACCATTTGTGAATATCACCACGTCGTCCACATAAGCAGAGCATGTCACTCCTAACAAGTCCCCCAACTCACGGTTAATCCACCTTTGGAAGGCTGAAGGTGCCCCAGCAAGTCCAAATGGCGTAACCATCCACTCAAATGATCTGTAGCGTGTTCTGAACGCTGTTTTCCATTCATCGCCCTCGGCTATTCTCAGTCTGTAGAACGCCGATCTAACGTCTACTTTAGTCAGCCATGATGCCCCTGATAACATTTGCATCGTCTCCCGAATTAATGGTAAAGGGTACCGATCCCGTTCCGAAATCACGTTCAAGGCCCGGTAGTCGACGCAAAATCTTAAGCCTCCTCCCGGTTTTTTTATGAACAGAACTGGTGCTCCCCCTGGCGAACTGCTAGCCCTTATCCAATTCTTGTCCATTAGTTCAGTAAGAGTTTTGCGCAACACCAACTATTCCTCCCGAGACATGCTGTATAATGGCCCCCATGGTACTTCCTTGTCCCGGCCCTGCTCGTCTGTTTGCAGTCGAACTTTCGTATCCACTCTTGGACGATGAGGAGGCAACGTATCTTCCTTGCTGGTTACGTCTTCCAAGAATAAGCTTGTATATTTTCTGATATTTACTGGAAGGAGACGCTCTATATCCTCCCTAGATATCGGACCTTTTGGTTCCAAGGCTTTCGTAATGTCATGCATCGAAATGGTTCCTAGAATTTCCCCGACCTGTCCTGTTGGCCGCTCTTTTCCGCGCCTTAATAACTTCAATAACTCCTTAGAAGACACCTGTGATATATTATCCAGGGCGCAAGTCTTCGATCTGCGCACCTTGCACCGGGATGTGGACTTCTCTAACCAGCCGCATGCCCGTACCAACAACCTGTGTTCTGCGTCCCCTATCTATATGGATTTACTTTTGGCTGAATACACCATCATGTTGCGTTCCATCCATGGCTTACCCAATATTATCGGATATGCCAACCTGGGCATAAAGTACCCCCATAGTTGTTCCTGATGGCCGTCGATATCGAGCTTCCATCTCGCTATATGAGTTATTTTTATTACTTTGCTGCCGTCGGCTAATTTGATTTGACATGGAGGTATTGGTTCAGAAAAAATGTTTTCCTTGCGCACGAGATCTTCACTTATCACTGAAATGCAGAGGCAGCCTGCATCGACCATTGCTTGGACAAAAAACGATGAATTGATTAGGCAATCTACTAACAATGGTATAGAACTACGACCCTCCAAAGCTTTCTTCCCTAAAAGTGAGACCTCGTTGCACCCCCCGAGAGCGACTTTTCTCAGGGGTCTTAGTTTTCCGACATATTTCTTTCTTCTTCTCCCATTTCCTCCGCGGCACTCAACAGGGCCTTAGGACGTTGAGATCTTCGAAACAAACGACAATTCTTCGCAAAGTGCCCTGTTTTAGTGCATCGTACGCATTTTCCCTCACTCATAAGACGACGTAATTCTTCCGACGTCCTCCACGGAGCCCTTGGTAATGCATCTGTTTCCTCTCTACCACCAGAAATAGCTTTAGAATTACTCCCTCGGCCTCGACCCTCTCCCTCTGTTCCTCTTTGACTAGGCCTCGACGTCCGTGCTGTGACGGCTGATAAGCCGATATTTTCCTGTAGCATATGATGGTCATCATATGCACAGACTAATGCAGCCCTATCCGGGTATGCTAGCTTCCCGTCAAGCGATCGGCAGGGTAGGACGCTTGGACTCAGCTTGGCGGAACTTGCCTGTGTTTCACGTTGCAAGGGGTATTACATGCCATGGTGTTATTGTAGCATTGAGAGCCTGGTGGCAATTCATCGGAAGTGTTATAAGTAGATCCTACCTAGGCAGATGTAATTCCTCTCTTCATAGATAAATATAAACTACTTTACGATATACAGTGCTTCTGCCTCAATATCCCGAACCGTGACATATATTTATCTATCTCATAACTTTATTTTCAGTTCAGTTCAGATTTCGGGGCAACAGCGGCTCTGAAATAATCAGCTCCAGTTCAATTCAGATTCCGGGGCCACAGCGGCTTCAAAATATTCAGCAGCATCGCAAGTTAGTGTTTGGAGTCATAAGAGATTGGGTATAGGCGAATATCAATCAGAATTCTATCAGGTATATTAAGAATGCCATTTTCTCACGGTAAAACCGCCGACGGGCTGCCGAAAATTGATGGTGTAGTTTTTGTTGCCAAATGGAAGACAAGAGATCAACTTGCTAGATTTAGGAAGGAAAAACGTTGCTTCCGTTGTGAGAGAAAGGTATGCCATACAAGTTTTTGTCCTCTGTTACCAGCACGGAGACAAGCACCCCAGAATTTGGTTACACAGGACGCCAGGGACAAACCAGATAAGTTAGAATCAGAAAATATTTCAAGGACCCCCAATTACAGTAACTCTCAAGTCCCAAAAGAAGATGCGCGTGAAGAGGAAAATATGAATACAACCCCATTTCTGGTTAATGCGCTTTTGAACGATACGAAAATGGTGCAAGCACTTGTTGATAATGGGTGTCTATGTTCAGGCATAATCGATGAAGGTCTAACCGCAAAACTAAAGCTCCCTCGTTCCTCAATATCTCCCAGGGTTTTGGAGACCGCAGAAGACTCGTCGATAAATTAGCCGATAGTTGATTCGATTACATACTTGTCACTGGATTTGGATGGATATGTTACGCCAAAATTGTGGCCATATGTGGTCCCAAATAGCGCACACGATTTAATACTCGGAAAGAAATGGTTGGAAGACCAGGATGCAGTGATATATTCAATAGAGCAGAGACTTGAGTTACGGAAGAGTGGTGGCTCTATCTTCAGTTCTCGAAAGTGGCGGCAAAATCTGGGAAACATCGCCCGTCCTCGTTGTACTCCGGTGAAGGCGATGGTTGCAATGATTGAATCAGTTTCAGTTTGTAAGGCTACGCTAGAAGATATCAGCAAAGCATTACGTCCCAAGCCTAAATTAACATTAGGACAAGCTAGGGAACGTTTACCAGAGCAAGTAAAAGACTTCGCACATTTATTTGCGGATAGTAGTGGTGCTGACGTGCTACCTCCCGTAAGAGGCAGTCTAGATCATGCAATTAATCTCAAGCAAGAGAATGGGAAACCGATGACACCACCATGGGGACCGCTGTACAATATGTCGCGCGAAGAACTGCTAGTTCTGCGGAAGACTTTAACTGATCTTCTTAATAAGGGATGGATAAAGCCGAGCTCCTCGCCAGCAGCAGCACCTATTTTATTTGCAAAGAAGCCAAGCGGAGGACTGCGTTTTTGTGTTGACTATCGAGGATTAAACGCAATTACGATACCAGATAGGTACCCTATTCCCTTATTCAAAGAGACCTTACGACAATTGTCCAAGGCAAAGTGGTTTACGAAGCTAGATGTGAAATCAGCTTTTCATCGTATAAGAATTCGAGAAGGAGATGAGTGGCTCACAGCGTTCCGATGTCGGCTTGGGCTATTTGAATGGCTAGTCACACCATTTGGACTGGTCAACGCACCAGCCACATTTCAGAGATATGTGAATGAGCACTTGCGAGAACACTTAGACCTTGACGCCACTGCTTACATGGACGATATTTTGGCGTATACTGATGGAAGTGTAGAAAATCATTGGAAAACAGTCCGGAGTATTCTTGAGAAGATGGATAACGCTGGACTCTACCTAGACATTGATAAATGCGAATTCCTGTGTCAAGAAGTGAAATATCTCGGGTTCATTGTTAGGGCCGGGGAAAGTATGACGGTAGATCCAGTCAAAGTTAAAGCAATCCTAGAGTGGAAGGACCCGTCATCGGTTAAAGGTGTGCGATCATTTCTTGGATTTGCAAATTTCTACCGTTGTTTCATTGATGGATTCTCTGATATCGCGGCGCCCTTGATAAATTTGACGAAAAAGCAGACATTGTGGCGATGGGGAGCGGCCGAAAAAGAAGCTTTCGAAAAATTAAAGAGGATTTTCGCATCAGAGCCGGTGCTGGCGCAATGGGATCCTGAACGCGATACAGTAATGGAAGCTGACTGCTCAGGATACGCATTAGGCGGATGCTTATCTCAGCTAGACGACCGAGACAGGATGCGGCCAGTGGCTTATTTTTCAAGACGACTAAACGGCGCTGAGGCTAACTATCCTATTCATGATAAGGAAATGTTAGCAATTGTTGCATGTTTTCAGGAATGGCAGGCAGAATTACGATCAGTTAGTAAACCTTTCACTATATTGAGTGATCATAGGAATCTGAATTATTTTGCGTCCAAACGTTTGCTTAACGAGCGCCAAGCAAGATACAATGACGTATTGCAGTATTTCAACTTCTTACTCAAATGGCGCGCTGGAAGCGCTTGTGAAAGACCAGACGCGCTTTCGCGTCGTGACCAAGATAAGCCTAGAGGGCTAAGCGATGAGCGAACAGCCGGCAGGGTAATGCAGTTACTGCCCAAAGTGATTATGAACCCAGTGGATGTGCAGGTAGATGAAACAGCAGGTAGTGTAAAAGAATATCCAGCTACTCAAGCACGAGTTTTTGAGGAAGATGAGATGCAAGCTTTGTGGATACAAGGAGTAGAAAAGGATACTGATTGGAGAAGAGCACGTGACTAGGTCCAGGCTGGAGAGAAGGGATTCCCACCAGATTTAGCTCAGAAGTTAAAGGCCAACATTGCTGAGTGCACGGTAGCCGCAGATGGCATTTTACGTGGTAGAGAGAACCGCATCTGGGTGCCGGATTTTGAGCCTTTGAGAACGGCTATTATGCAGAGGATACACGACAGCAATTTAGCAGGTCATCCGGGTAGAGATACAATGATAGGAATGCTTCTACACCGATGGTTCTGGCCGAAACTCAGAGAATCGGTAAGGCGTTTTATCCGAAATTGTGATGTTTGCGGCAGGACCACTGTGTGGCGAGAGGCGAAGGCGGGATTTCTTCGCTCATTACCGATTCCGGAACGAATTGGGTGTGAGCTAACAATTGATTTTATCACCGATCTTCTCGAATCAAAGGGCTGCAAGAACGTAATGGTTATCACTGATCGTTTATCCAAAGATATCTTCTTGTTCGGGGCAAGCTCAATGAAATCTAAGGATTGCGCAGAACTGTTTGTGGATCGTTATTATCGATACTTCGGGTTTCCACGATTTCTTACAAGCGATAGGGGAAGTGACTGGCTAAGTCATTTTTGGAAAACGTTTTGCAAATTGACAGGCATTACTCAACGATTGACAACTGCATATCACCCTCAGTCCAATGCAAGTGAGCGGGCAAATCAGGAGCTACATAAATATTTACGATCATTTGTTTGCTACGCACAGGATAATTGGATGGAATTGCTCCCCCTAGCCCAATTAGCATTGAATTCGAGACCAAGCTCTGCTATTGGTGGACTGAGTCCATTCTTCCTCCGGAATGGCTATGATTTAGATCCGCTAATAGAACCAATTCAGGACAGTTGTGACAGCTGATAAGCTGAATTAATCCTGTAGCCTATGTGGCGCATAGGCAGGCCCAAACTCTGTAGGGATAAAGGTATGGCGCATGGGGCATGTGGCAAAGGGCAGGGTACTGTACGGCAGGGGGGGTTCTTGCTATTGTGAAACTTCCAGGAATACAGAGACTAGCTGAGACTCGGAGGCAAGCTGAGGCGTGGAGACTCCTTGATACACCTGGGTTTTCTATTACGAGGACTTTCTGATACACGAGGATTTCTCAGAGACCCTCAGTCATGTTAGGGCCAAGGCGAGTTATTAGATTGGAGAGAAACTGTATATATATGTGTTGAGGAACGAAATAGTTCACATCCTTATAGATTTGAATATTAATTACCTCTACCCATTTAGCAGCGCAAGCGCTCTTGTCTAGACTGTGACAACAGTGAAGCTAGGCTCCGACATCCAGGGACTGTTGAAGGCGAAAAATATGTACAACGACTACGAGATGCTCAAGAACTCGCACAAGCAGCCATGGCCTCGGCACAGCAGCGAAATGAGGGTAACGCTAATCAATTTCGTCGACAGCCAGATCGGTTTCAAGTGGGAGACAAGGTATGGTTAGACTTGTGCAACGTCAAAACACCCCAGCTGTCAAAGAAGTTAGCGTGGCAGCATGCTAAATATGAAGTGACGAATGTACCAGACGCCTTGACTGTTGAACTGAATGTTCCAGGCAACATCCACAAAAGATTTCATGTTGAGCTGGTAAAAAGAGCAGGAAATGACCCTTATCCAAGCCAAATACGGGATGATGCGCAGAATCCGCCAGTCCTTGATGAGTTAGGAGAGACGGAATACGAAGTAGAATCAATTCTTCGAGCACGAACAGTAAAAAGGGGACGTGGTACATTCAGACAGGCAATGGTAAAATGGGTTGGTTGGAAAAGTCCGTCTTGGGAGCCTATTGATAATATTAAAGATACTACAGCTTTAGATGATTTTGAGGAAAAATATGGCCCAATTGAAACCAATGATGGTCCCGCAGAATCAGAAACTGGCATGTTCATTGGCCCTGCCGAGTCATCAACGGTTCAAAAAAGACGGCAAAGAAGAAAAGCTAAAGGGGACTACGGCAACCTCCGGAAGAAGAGAGGGCAATGTGACAGCTGATAAGCCGATATTTTCCTGTAGCATATGATGGTCATCATATGCACAGACTAATGCAGCCCTATCCGGGTATGCTAGCTTCCCGTCAAGCGATCGGCAGGGTAGGACGCTTGGACTCAGCTTGGCGGAACTTGCCTATGTTTCACGTTGCAAGGGGTATTACATGCCATGGTGTTATTGTAGCATTGAGAGCCTGGTGGCAATTCATCGGAAGTGTTATAAGTAGATGCTACCTGGGCAGATGTAATTCCTCTCTTCATAGATAAATATAAACTACTTTACGATATACAGTGCTTCTGCCTCAATATCCCGAACCGTGACACGTGCTAGCTGCTGAATAGCTGCCACGATTGCGTTCGTTCCACCCATAGTGATATCGCCTTCCCCGTCAGTTGCTAGATGGCTTGGAAACACTTGAGTTGTTCCACTTTTTGGGGCTCCAAACTTGCTTACTGTGAAAGTTGAGTTCCGGGGTCGATAGTCAGCTAGCGCTTCTAGCTCTAGCGCCACTTCTCTAACTTCCGCTACCCATTCGTCATAGCGTTCGACCGAGGGTAATTTGACTCCTATTAACGCACGCCGAAGTCTTCCATTGTTCTTCCTGCGGCAGTGTAAGTCAACTCTCCTCCACACTGTGCCATCCTGTGTTCGAAGTCCTGCAAAAAGTCCAAGAAGTATTGGTGCTCTCCTTGTTCCATTTGATTAAGTAACTCTGCCGCAGTTTGCCGAGCTTGCTTGTCCGAAAATGTGGCTTTGAAATGCTCTAGAAATTCTCTCCATTTAAAGTTTCCTGATAACCTTCGAAGATTGAACCAGCTTGCTACCCTTGCCTTAAGTTCTTCGGGCAATGTATCAATCATATCTAAACAAATAGAACATTCGCTGATAAAGTTTGCCAAGTCCGTTTGAATTCGAGTTTCCAAACGACCGACATAAAAATCAAAATCTTGTGCTTTCCCATTCCATTTTGGCAGTACTGTATCTCTCCTCACTTGGCTAACCTCGGTAGTTTGCCCCTGCCCCGCTATCCCTGTTCTCCTCTCATTCAGGAGCTGTAAAAGAACTAACCTGTCTTGCGGGCTCAAATTTAATGGCGCTTCCGGACTAGGGCCCCCTTCTACCATTGGTATGTCCGTATTCAAATTATTCGGTTGATTCATGTTTTAAATGCTACGGAAAGAAGCTGCGGATGAACTTCTATCTGTCTCGTCGTCCGGGACACTGAAGGTCATACAAAAAAGAGGATGTAGATAATATATGAAAAGGGTTAAGGATGAATCGGATGTACTCGATGATCAATACCAACAAAGAATTAATATTTTCTACATGAGGCCCAACTAGAGTCAGCATCTCTCTACTTATATGTACAATATCTCCTCGTATAACAATGTTTTCTAAGCTTTCCTCTGGCCCTCCTCGTATTTGCAATGCCTCGTTCGGCTCCCCCCAAACTCCGGAGTATTTCCGCTTAACCCCGTGGAGGGGCGATCGGCTAACTTACGAGTATCTGTGTACTCCTTATCTATAGCCGATACGCTTCAGCCTTCTCGTCATCTAATACTGGGCTGGTCCCTATGACCAGCTAACCTTTTCGGGCATAGCCCTTAACACACGCCGACACTTTGAGTGTCACACAAGAAGCACCCCCAGGCCGCCTGTGCCATACTCATCTGCTGCGGCATCCTCCGAAGCAGCCCCTAACCGTCTTGCGAGAAAAGTCCCAATAAAAACCCCAGCAGTTGCCTTTTCGCAAAACCCTCGAACATATGCTGCTGCCGCAACCACTGCACCTTCGAAGCATCAGTCTCGATTGCCACAAAAGCAACTTGCCAAAGCACAACTGAAACTAGCTCGAGAAGATAATCGATTGTTAGTTCGGGTTTCTCCAGACCACCCTTCCCTAAGCATGTCTCCTTACGCCGTTATGTGTAACAATCCACGGGATATTGCTGCCTCAGGCTTTGCCTTCGATAACCATTTTCCTGTCTACTTCCGTCAGTTCCTGTTTCCATAGCAACCTCGCGTTGTCACATGCCTCAGACATTCCGTCAACTTCTATTTTGTACCCATCATTGTCCAGCGGTGTTTCTAATGTCTTCTTTCTGCTTCTGTTATCTTCTATAGAATACTAAATGTAACAGCGCAACCACATTTCTTTTGTCTATATAACTAGCTACACATGCTCCGTAGTTAGATTCTATATTTTACAAGTACAATCGAAAGCTGTTTCCTGGTGCTCCACGCTCTTGATCCATGAAGCCTTACATTATGCTTCAACTTAACAACTTTCTCAAGGAAAAGCTGGTCCTGGAAACACAAACCACCAAAACTGGATTTGCTATCTGCCCAACCTCAAGCGCCGCTCAAGAAACTCTCATTGCGCGGATGAAGGAAATAGAGACCTATCTTTCTACACGCGGCCAATGCAAGGTTGAAAAGCCGACAAATCACAAAGCCTAGCTCCTCTCGGGTATTCCACAGTCCTACACTGACTATAACGGCACAGAAGTTGAATTGGTCGAAATAACAGGATCTGTAATTGCCGAAGCTCTCACAAATCTCACTAACGTAGTCCCAGTCAACGTCCTCGAGCCCCGAAATGCTGCCAACGCCGAATACGCTAGCCTCAAAGATTGGATAGTCCTGTATCCAGAGGAATCAGCTTCCCTATCAAGGAGTCTCCCTCTCTTTGGGATTCGTATGCAAACAAAACTGCTCCCTAAGAAGATAAAAATCCCACAGTGCAGTAAATGCTTTGGCTGGCACAATGAGAGATCTTGTGTTAAACTCCCACGCTGCAGACTATGCGGATCGACACAACATCTAGAGAGACAAAATACCTCATGCGATCCAAATAAGGCACACCAATGCCCACCGAGCTGTGCGAATTGCCACGGCCCTCGCCCCGCTGACTCCTTGGAATGTCTTATTCGACCTAGAAAGGATCAATCACTTCCCTCGATGTCTTAAATTGCTGAAATTCGTAGGTCAGCGTCAGCAGCCAGACTTCGCCTGAAAGCGGCACACTGCGGAGTTCTGGGTGCAACCCCCTTAGATGCAACAGTACCCACCACAAGTGTGGCGCCTTCTACACCACCTGCGATAAGAGCCCTCTTTTCTCAACCATCTCTACCCACCCTCACACGGGGTCAATACGCTCCCCTGGATAATTTACCCCGCGGAAGGCGGGATAGCAGCCCTTCAGGCATGCAATTATGAGTACCAAAAAATCATCATTAAAAATCCTCTCAATTAATATTGGTAGAAGCTCGGTGGCGCACGAGCTTGCTCTTCAAGTTGCTTTTCAAATTCGTGTGGATATATTACTTGTACAGGAACCCTACGTCTCCAGAGACTTAACCCGAAGGATAACCTGCAAGTATCCTTCCTTTGGATGATTCACTCCAGTCGATGATTGGTCTACCCGTCCTCGAGTTATGACATACACTACAACGGACTCGGGCCTAATTTTCACTCAAATACGACCGGAATCACATCAACAGGAGGAAAATGGAGATTTTCTCCTTCTATCTGTTAAAGCTTCACACTTTCCGAAAACCTTGGTCATTAATATCTACAACGCCCCCCCTGGAGCTACCAATCCGGGAGCAGGACTTTCATGTCTTCTTTCCTTGCCTGAAACTCAAATTTTCCCACAAACCCTAGTTGCTGGGGACTTTAATCTCCATCACGACCTCTGGCACCCATCTTTCTCTGGATCTCCGTCACCGGGCACAGGGTGATTAATTCGCTGGCTAGAAATAAAAGGGCTTAATCTTGCATCACAAATTGATGTACTCACTCACAATCGAGGAAATGTGCTGGATTTATGTTTTGCTACGGACTTGCTTTTTTCGAAGCAAATCTCCGCTTCTATTCAGGCTGATTTGGATGTCACGTCTGACCACCTGCCTTTACTTATTTTGCTTCCGGAAGTTAATCGCTCCCCCCCGCCAACTAGACTTCGATTTTCAACCACGGATCAAAAGACCTTCTTGGCACTCTTAAGCATGGACCTGGAGGGACTAAGCCCACTTGTCAAATCTAAACCCGGTCTTGATTATATGGCAGCTGAGTTAATCCGAATTCTACACAGCTCGTTTTCTGGCTCTGCCAAAAAGTCATTGCCAACAAACAAAGGACAAGCTTGGTGGAATCAGAGTTACAGGGAAGCCAAACATAGGTATAGAGAGCTAGCCCGCAACTCTTTTCCTAGTTATAGCGCTAAGAAAGAGTTCCAAAAAACAGTTAGAATGGCGAAGGCTTTGTTCTTTCAGAAAAAACTCGAAGATGCAAGCAATGCAAAAGAAGTGTTTGATATTACAGAGTGGCACAAGTCAAAGGGAATCTTCCGGACGCCGTTGCTTTTTAACCCGCTCGTTCCAAACACAGCACTAGCTTATAACTTAGAAGCAAAAAGAGAGGTTTTGTACCAAAATCTCCTGTTGTCAGAGTTTCAGCACCATTTATTCTGCGACATTTGAGTTTGGTTGTATCGGATGTCTTGGCCAGCCTCTCATTACTGTTTTATTCGGCGTTTCGGCTAATTAGAGCCCGTGTCGACATACCCCTGCTATTTTCATTTGTCACCTTTGTGGCCTAGGTGTTACAGTTTATGACTCTGTAGTTGCTTCACTTGAATTAAGCTACGTACTAGGTTGTCAGAGGCCTTTTCTTATTTGTATTTAGTCAAGTTAGATAGGCACACAGAGCGACTCACGCTTTGTTTTCAGTTAACTTCTCTACCCCAAACTTCTCAGAGTTCACCACTCTACCACTCGTACCACTAGACCATTCGTACCACTCTACCATTCGTACCACTCTACCATTCGTACCACTCTACCATTCGTACCACTCGACCATTCGTACCACTCGACCATTCGTACCACTCTACCATTCGTACCACTCTACCATTCGTACCACTCTACCATTCGTACCACTCTACCATTCGGACTTCTCTATCATTCATCCTCCTACAATCCCTATTCATCCCTGGAACCCCTTTTCCTTACCACGAATCTCGAATTAGCCCACGTGCTGGCTTCACGTGTGACACCTGTGCAATCAGTCAAATGTAGAAGATGTTCCCCTGTCAACTCCCACTGTCCAAGCTACGTCCTTACCTCTCCCGGATCTCAGGACTGAGGAAGTATCCAGAGCAATACTAGGAGCTGGAAATACGACGCCAAGAAAAGACCAAATTCCGACAGCAGTCCTTCGCCTCGCTTGTCACAAAATCTCATACTTGGTACACAACCTCTTCCAGGCATGCATTGAAATTGGACATCATCCCCTATGCTTCTGTACTGCAGTTATCGTGATGATTGGAAAGCTAAACAAGGCAGATATGGCCAACCCACGGTCGTATCGCCCCATTACACTCCTTTCGGTGCTTGGAAAAGGACTTGAAAGGGTCATCTCAAGGCGCATGTCGTGAATAGCTATTACGCACAAGATGCTAGCATCCCAGTAATTCGGCGCGCTGCCTCTTAGGTCCTCTGTAGATTTAACCACCTGTCTAGCCCATGATGTAGAGACGGCATTTGCTACAGGGATGACAGCATCTGTTGCTACGCTCGATGTAAAGGGGGCTTTTGATACAGTTCTTCTGGGCAGGCTCGTAAAACGCCTTAGGGAACAAAGCTGGCCACCAAGTCTCTGTAACTGTATTAGATCCTTTGCTACTGAACGCATGGTGTGCATACGCCTCGATGAAGAAGTGGGGGCACCGAGGGCAATGGATTACGGACTCCCTCAAGGATCTCCGATTTCACCCATTTTATTCATGCTCTATACTTCCTCTCTTTATAAGCTCGAAGGTCTCAAGAAGGCCTTTGGCTACGCCGATGACGTTGTAATATCAGTAATATCCCACTCTCTGGAAGAAAATTCTCAGCAGATTGGTTCTTCGATTAATCAGGCCTTATCATGGGGCGAGGAAGAAGGGCTAGAGTTTGACCCTTCGAAGTCAGAATTGTTGCACTTCACTAGAAAGCACCGCGACAAAGGATGCAGTCTACGGTCTCAGAAAGCACTGAGCGTCCGTATCTCAAGTGGCTAGCTGTTCACTTCGATAAAAAGCTAATATTCAAATATCATGCACAGATACAAGCAACAAAGACCCTCAAGGTCGCGAACGCCCTCCGGTGTCTAGGAAATACCGTGCGTGGCGTGCTGCCTCACTTATCAAGGCAAGCCGTAATTTCTTGCGTTCTACCAATTGCAAATTTTGGAGCCGAGACAT
Source organism: Podosphaera xanthii (assembly GCA_028751805.1). Taxonomy (NCBI): domain Eukaryota; kingdom Fungi; phylum Ascomycota; class Leotiomycetes; order Helotiales; family Erysiphaceae; genus Podosphaera; species Podosphaera xanthii. The sequence goes on from JAPWIX010000032.1 coordinate 63,503, forward strand.
GGTGGCCTGGAGCTTCCAAGAAAATTGGAAATAAAAAGGTTTCTAACAGTGTTGGTCAGCACCTTGAAAAGTTAGACAAAGTGCACAGAGCTGCTGCAAGAGCAATCCTTCTAACATATCGCGCAATCCCTTCGCCCGCGCTCCCCAGAGAGGCTGGACTTCCCACCGCCGAAATTTCTCTGGATGACATAACTAGAAGGGCTGTCGTCCGCACCCGCAAGCTGGATCCCCGCCATCCCCTCTCACGGCGTGGGAAAAGGTCACTCAAAACCACTGCACTAACAAGATTTTTCAGGTCATACGTAAATATTCCAGCGTCAGATCAGCTAAACTCTCTTCTGATTCCTCCATGAGAGATACTAGACTTGGAAAAGGATATTCTGAACCGAATCCGCGGGCCAACAGGTACAATCAGCTCAAGGGCGGACAAATTCCGTGACTTCTGACTCACTATACCCTCATCTGACATCCTTGTATACTCAGACGGATCCAAACTACCGGACGGAAGTGCAGATGGTGGATTTGTCATTTTCCAACTCGCGCAGAAAATTATAACAAAATCCTTCCCTCTTGGCAAAGGCAAGGAAATACACTATGCAGAAGCTCATGCAGCACTGAAAGGTATTCAAGCGGCTATGGCCCTTCCATCATCAAGTTTCACGGATTGAAATGTTTCATGTTAGGGAAGTGTCAAGGTCGTTACGAGGGGTTGATATTTGACAAAGGATTCAAAAGGTTTCATGGCCAGACGTTGGCGTGCCATGTAATGATCCACGGGATATAAATGCCTCAGGCTCCGCCATCTCCATGCACTATGTTGCCATAGATACAACCCCATTCATTACGTCATTTTCTGTTTGTTTCTGTCGTCTTCAGTCAGTTTCTGTTACCTTCTGTTTGTTTTAGTTATCTTCTGTTTGTTTTCAAATGTAGCGGTGCAGCTGCATTTCTTTTGTAAATATAAGCAGCGACACCTGCTTTGTAGATTAGATTCCTCATCTTAGAAATACAATCGAAAGCCGTTTCCTGACGCTCTACGCTATTGAACCGTGAAGCCTTACATGCCATTGCAGGAGTTTTGGAGTTGTTCTCTGGATTTCATATAACCCGTGTGAAGTTATTGTTACGATTCTACTTGGAGATCAAATGTACACATGTAGACCTGACGTCGCAGGGTTTTCTCTCCGCGCAACGTCTTCTGAATATAATTTTATTCTTTGATTATCCTCTTCCTCTGCGAAGACCGCTGTTTAATTGCACTCCTCTTCCGCTCCGAAAGACCACTCCCACCGCCCATTTCTCTTCTGCTGTGAAGAGCACTTCCTGCTGCTCACCCCTCACCCATACCGCCATCTGACCTCTTACCTGACACACCCTCATCTCACCCCCATCAAACGAGCTTTCTAGTCCCGCTTCGTTCCCCGTGGAACAACCGCTCCTTGTATCCGTGAGAACAAGGTTCTCGAACGACCTTTGGATATTCATCGACAACTTGGAGGTTGCAAAGAAATTCCTAACCAAGAATAACAGCACGTCTTCCCAAGAAATATTCTTAGATGCTTTGGAAGCTGTCAAGATCTGGAAATCCCGAACAAGACTCCCTCACATTGGCGAAGGAGAAATTAAGGTAGGGTGGGTACCCAGTCACGCTGGAACTGAAGGAAATGAGCTTGTGTCGCGTTTCAGGTCTAATTTCTATTTGTGTTGTTGTGGATATGGTGGTTTCTGGCTGAAGACTTGTTTGTTGATCTAACGTCACCGACAAGGATATTCTGCACAGGCCACATGTAGGTCACTTGTTTCGCCGTAAATAGCCATCAATATTTACATGTTCGGTTTGTTTGCCACGACACCGGGAGGAATAACTTGACCATTATTATTATTAGCATTGTTTATGATTGATGTCAAGCTGGCTCACAGGTGGAAACATCTAACAATAGCAATCAGGATGAGGTTAAGTTGGCTATAACTAGTTTATTCACGGAAAAGAGGCTCATGTATATAAACTATTTAGTTTTGTCAAAAGAAGGAGAACAACGGTTCCCATAACATCTTTTTCCACTGCCTATGCCTAGCATTTTACCATAACTTAATAGTTATGAGCCCGGAAGCTCTTTAGGAACTTACTTATTTATTTTTGACTCTGCCTCGTCAGTTTTGAGAAGCTGTTGAAAACATATTTTTCGTGTATTTACGCACTCATTTTTTCAGAAGGGATAAGCTTTATCAACGCAATCAAAGGTTAACTGCGAATCGTCGCAACCAAAAGTTAACTGCGAACATTTATTTTTACCTTATCCTTTATCCCTTTATTTTAATCATCATCATAATGGATACCGACCATGCTGTGACCCGTGTCACGATTATTCTCGACAAGCCAACAGACTGGCACAACTGGCTCTTTATTCGCAAGGACTCCTGTCGTCGATACGATCTTTGGCAGTATGTAGACCCTGATAAATCAAAGATCAGATACCAGATCTCAAAGAGCCTCTTGAGCCACGTGTTACTGACTATTTGGAAACCGCTACATCACTTGCATCCCTCGAGTTAGACGATCGCAACAGCTTTCGATGAGATTATGAACGGTTTGAACGCAAACTTTTGGATTACCAAAGAAAGGTACAGGCTCTAGCGGATTTTAATCTTGAAATAAGCAAAACAATTTCTCCCAGGCGGATTTATCTTATTCAAGGTTACGATACGGCACATGATCGCCTCATAGCCTTGAAAAAACATCTAGCTCCAGATGCTGCAACACGGCGACATGAACTAGCTGATAAATATAATTTACTCAAGACGGCTCCAACCAGTATGAAGAAAGTCGAGCATTGGCTCTCAGAATGGACCCAAATTACGACTATGGGAAAATCGATTAATCTCCCCGAGACAGATGGCATTAGACCACAAGAAGACTTTCTTGTTGCATGTAAAGCAATTGATCCAGAGTACGCCACGACTTGCCTTCGCGATGTGTACAAAGCCGAAAATTCAAATACTATTAATTTACTGCCTACGTTAGACGATTATGTAGCAGAATTTACAGCATTTCTTCGACGAAATAAGCCTTCGACGGATTTGACAACGGCAGCGGCTGAACTTAGAATGACAAAATCTTTTGAAGATAAATCAAACAGTACTAATAAAAATCGTCGCAATGGAAAGCCAGTGCCAAAGTGTATCTGTGGATCAAAACACTGGTACGCAGATTGTTTTATAATAAACGATGAACATCCAAATCGACCATCAGACTTCAAGCCATCTCAGAACGCCATGAAATTGGTAACTGCCGCTAGAAACGACCCAAAAATCGAAACAAGAGTCAGAAATGCATTAGAACGATGGAAAAAACGCCAATTGAAAAATGACATCTTAGAGATCGATGATGGACTTCCGCCCGCTAATAATGAAACTTATACTGTGAGTATCGATAATATGCTTGATAACAAGAAGACTAATGAACCGAGCCAACGTCCGGATAATCAAGGTTTCAACGCTTTACCCATAGATGGCAAAGATGAACTAGCCATTGATCTTACAGCACTAGCTTTGGATCATGGCAATGAATTACTCACTCGATGGATCGTTGACCCTGGCTCAAATACTCACGTAATCAACAGCTCGTTATGGAAAGGATGGAAATTTGAGCGCCAGAATACTGAAGGACGTTCGATAAGTGCCGGAAAAAGTCGTACCCTTATTACGGCTTGGGGAAGCGTTGATATTGTTGCTCATGGACCACAGGGATTTCAGACTTTGCGCCTAACACATGTGGCTCTAGTCGAGGGTTTTTTAACTAGTGTTCTTGGGCTTGCTCGTTGTCGCTCAGAAGGAATACATTTTGACTCAGGGCGAGATTTGTTATACAAACATCAACCGGAAAGAGTTATCGCAAAACTAGAATACAATGGGGGGCATTGGTTGATCGACGCAGACCCATCAAGAAGACCATGTCTGAGCGACTTTTCATAACGGTTGAATAATTTCGGTATCTCATATCGTCCATCTTATGTACCTAAACCAACGAACATAATCGATCGACAGAGAGCGCATCAGATATGGGGGCATCCTAGCAAAAGGACCATCGAACACCTTGAGGAACACGTTAACGGTGTTTCGCTGTTTGGCGGAAAAATTCAGGATTGTTCATGTCAGGCATGTCAAGAGGCTCGATTAACAAAGATAATTTCTCGAAGACCTGGAGAAAATAAAGCAATTAAACCCTTTTACCGAATCGGCATTGATATCGTCTATATTGTCCCTATGTCTGATGAGTGTTGGAATGGTGATAAGTATATGCTGCACGCGGTTGATGAATATACAAAATGGCATGAAGTTTCCACAGTACGGAACAAAACAAAATTTGTCCTAATGAGTTGGATTAAATCAGTTATTCGAAAAATACAGCGGAATTTCAACTTTGACGTCTGTGTCATTCGCTCTGACAATGAGCAGGGCTTCGGTAACGATTTGATTCAATTATGCAACGAATTAGGCATTAGATTTGAACCTGCAGTTAAGGGTACTCCTGAACAGAACGGACTAGCAGAGCGAGCAGGAGGAACATTGACGATGAAAGCACGCGTGATGCGAATACATGGAAATCTTCCTAAGTCGCTCGCAAATGAATTGTTCAAAACAGCTGGATACATTCTCAATCGCACACCAACAGAGTCTCTTAATTGGAAAACACCATATGAAATGGTTTGGGAACGAAAACCATCAGTTTCTCATATGCGTCCCATCGGCTGTCAAGCTTTTACTCTTAATCAGCACATTCTAAAAGGTGATAAAACAGCATCGCGTGCACTAATTGGACATCTCGTCGGATACCAGGGTACTAATATTTTTCGCATTTGGCTGCCTAACAAGGACGACGTAATCGTCACGCGAGATGTGGTTTTTGAACCAACGATATTTTATACTGGAACTCAGAAATACGCCGCCGATTCTGTTATAAAGCAAGCGATAGAGCTTTTAGAGTATCCAGAACGTCTCGATGACGGATTTTTTGAAATAGAAGACCTTCTAACACGGCGCCAACGATGGTCTGAGCTCGGTATTAAGTCTGAGGTAGAACCTGGGATCCAGAAGTTAGGGAATGTTCTTCTTGAAACCCCAGAAGATTCGGAGCTCGTTAACTCTCGACATGATCCTAGCAAGAAAGGTTCTTCGAATGAGGAGATACAGAATCCTGATATAGAGAGAACAGAAGTTGTATCACTTGATAATCAGCCAATACTAGAGGGATATCGAGCGTACGGTGAGCCCGCACCAAACGAAATAAACCTCAATCCGACGGACACAAGCTTGATTATTACTGGAAAGCGACAACGAAAAAAGGCGCCAAATCCTAATGTTTTTGCGATCAGTTCATACGCTAGTATCCTAGGACCTGCATTGGTTTCAAACTATATTCATACTTTTGCAGTCGAAGTGTTAAAGCCAGTAGAAAGTAATGAAATTCCTCGAATTCATCAGAGTCAACTTCCTTCTCCACCAAAGACAGTCAAATCTCTTAAATCGCATGCTTTTGGTAAATGGTTTCAGCGAGCTTTACATAATGAATGGAAGTCTTTGTGCATAAAAGGTTGTTTCAGACAAACAGAGAAAACAAAAATGACAGCGGACGCTGAAGTGCTTCCATTAATGTGGGTTTTCAGCTATAAGACCACCGAAGATGGGTATCTAGCATCTTTTAAAGCACGCCTTGTTGTTCGAGGGGATCTACAACAACCGTTGGAAGACACATATGCTGCGACCATTGCAATTCGTAATTTTCGAGCTATAATTTCGATTGCAAACTATTTCGATTTGGAGATGAAACAGTATGATGTGCCTACATCATTTCTAAATGCTAAGATAAATCGAAAGCTGTACGCTGAAGTACCCGATGGCGTACAAGATAACATAGGAAGCATCCTAGAAGTCCAGCTTGCACTTTATGGTCTCAAGGAGTCCCCACTTCTATGGTATGAGGAATTGAAGAAAGCACTTATCAAATTAGGACTCAGGTCGGTTCCAGGGTTTCCATGTTTGTATATCAATGCATGGCTAATTCTCTTTGTTTATGTGGATGACATTGTTATGGCTTTCCACAGAACTAATATGCATCTTCACCTAGATATGGAACAGAAGTTGAAGGACCTATACGACTTGAAAGTTTTGGGCGATATTGCTTGGTTTCTCGGGATACGTGTGATTCGGGATCGTCAAATTCACAAAACCTGGCTAGTTCAGGATGCATTTATTGATAAAGTTTGTGGGCGTTTCGGAATTGAATCAACAGGTAAATTTCCAGATGTACCTTTGACGGATAACTGGCTGCCTCAGTCATCGGAAAAGCCGGATTTAGCCCGTACCAAGCTTTATCAACAGCTTGTTGGCTCCCTGGCATACATAGCAGTATGGGGTAGGCCGGATGTTGCTCATACCCACGTTGTCTTCGCGTGTCATCTTACCAACCCAAGACAGACACATATCTCGAAGATAAAGCAGACCTGGCGTTATCTTTTAGGTACAAAAGCATACGCCCTAGAAGCTTCGAAAAACACGGGTGGACCCACCGAATATGTCACTGATAATACAGCATATAAGGATCCTTTATTCTTCGGATCGTCTGATGCCTCATATGCGGATGAGACAGAGACACGTCGAAGTTCACAGGGGTACCTGTTCAAATTCGGTGGCATGACGATTAACTGGAAATCTATGGTGCAGCGCACCGTGACTAAATCAACCACCGAATCAGAGCTTTTATCCTTATTCATGGCTGGATCACAAATGCAAGAATGGTTACGCTTCTTTGATAGTATCTCACTGAAACTAAACAGCAGACCAACGATATGGTGCGATAATCAGCAAACTGTAGGAATAGTTACAAAATCTCAAGATAAACTTCACACTAAGGTCAAACATGTTGATATCCATCAGCTTTGGATTCGTCAAGAGGTGGAAAGTGCTCGACTTGATGTCAAATGGGTTCCAACAGAAAATATGCCTGCCGATGGACTCACAAAGATTTTACCGAGACAGAAATTTGCAGAATTTGTGAAGCAGCTAGGTCTAGTAAACATTGCGACACGAATCAACAAGAATAAGACCGGCCCCAATAGCGATGTTAACATTCTCTTCCCGAATCGCGGATGATCAGCCATCATTAATACTCGGATATGACGCACGCTGTTGATTTCAGAAAAACTATGTTATTAGATAAAGCAACCTTCCTCGCATCGTTGCTGGCTGGGGGGTGTGTCGCGTTTCAGGTCTAATTTCTATTTGTGTTGTTGTGGATATGGTGGTTTCTGGCTGAAGACTTGTTTGTTGATCTAACGCCACCGACAAGGATATTCTGCACAGACCACATGTAGGTCACTTGTTTCGCCGTAAATAGCCATCAATATTTACATGTTCGGTTTGTTTGCCACGACACCGGGAGGAATAACTTGACCATTATTATTATTAGCATTGTTTATGATTGATGTCAAGCTGGCTCACAGGTGGAAACATCTAACAATAGCAATCAGGATGAGGTTAAGTTGGCTATAACTAGTTTATTCACGGAAAAGAGGCTCATGTATATAAACTATTTAGTTTTGTCAAAAGAAGGAGAACAACGGTTCCCATAACATCTTTTTCCACTGCCTATGCCTAGCATTTTACCATAACTTAATAGCTTGCCGACGCAGAGGCGAAGAAAGGTGCGGCTGCACCCTTCCAGAATTACCAATCGAAATTTTTAATAGCAGCGCTAGCCCTATGGAACTCATCACAGATGTATCAAGCGAGAGAAAAATGCAGGGAAAACCATGCACCTCAGTCATATGTCAGACTAGGAATTAACACCACCGCTTACCTTCCCAAAGAGCTTGTGGGTATAAACGGTCTACTTTCTTCGGGGCGCGCTGTTTATTGATTAGTCACCACTCGTGACGCGTACACTGCATATAATCCCATTTAGGATAGTAATGGAGAATAAGCATTCCGTCACACACAATCACCTCATCTCCAGCTGTTCCCTACAATTTATTCCTCTAAATCGATATCTATCAAGTGCACTTTAGTTTGGTCATCGCATCCATGATGGCCAAATCTCAACAGCCTCCTCCCCTGGCCCAGCGCGTCGCTGAAGAGCTCGAGCTTGTCGAGCGCATTACGAAGGGTCGAGCTACTTGGGTCCAAACCTTCCACAACAAGTTTTGGTCAGCCGTTGAAGATGCTGATCCCCTCATCCAGTCCTTCGTGCGCGAGCAGATGGAGGCTTTTCTCCTCGCGGTTGCCCCCGGGCACCCTATGCGCCACGACTCTCCGAAACATCACAAACCGGCGAACCCTCTCCCTACGCCCAGCCACAACGTTCCCTCTCGACCTCCCGTCGCTGTGCCAAATCAATCTCGTAGCTGGGTAGCGACTGTCGCCAGCCCTCCCGCCTCTGGTCCCTCGGCTCCTGCTTGTCCCACTGTCAATCGGCCGTCCCGCACAGCGGTGCAGACTCCAACAGCTAACTCTAAGGGCCCCAAGGCTATCTTCCACCTGTCTGAGGATGCCCCTTTCCTCAGAGCTGATGCAACTGCAGTCAAGGCTGCTCTCATACAAATTGTAGCTAGCATTAAGGACGGTATCTCCCCCGTTTCCCGAAACTCCAGTGGATTCAGCATCTCCTTTGCGACCGAAGATTCTCTGAAACTGGCTACTGCAAATTCTGAGACCATTAAGGCCTCTCTCTCTGGTTCTTTACACCAAGTGGAGGATCACATAGGGTATGTTGTCAAGCGCATACCACGCACTATTTGGACTCCGGTGTACAATCTGGTCCCCATGACGCTGGATGATGTCAGCAATATTGCTCAGGCATAGACTGGCGTCGCTCCATCTAATGCCCACTGGTCGCAGCATGAAGGGACGCACGATCCTTTTCACACGGCGGTCATCTTCTTTCCAAAAGAAGTTCCCACCTTTCGAATCGTCGACAGCGCCCCATCCCGGCGCTATATCCCCAACCCTAAGGTAGTGCAGTGCGTAGCTTGTTTTGGGTTTCACAAATCCTTACGCTGTCAAATCCAAGCTTTGTGCGCTCACTGTGGCAGTCTACGCCGCCAAGGAGAATGCTTGCACAATCAACGGTGCATCAACTGCTTGGGCCCTCACCCTGTAGATGATCTCAACTACCCCCTCCGACCCCACCCACATAAGGGCAAACTTATTCAGCCCTCCGAGAAAGATGTTACGGAACTTCGCGCAAGCAACCGCAACAAGCTCCGTAAGACGCGGCGCGCCGAAGCAGCAGCAGTTGCAGTTGCCTCTGCCACCTCAGAGCACGACAGTAATGTCGGCTCGACTCTTCCCGCTGAAGCCTCTACTGTCCCTCCACAAAGTATGCCCTCTGTTAGGCAAAATAGGTTTCCGCCCCTCGAAAATGTCTCCTCTGGATCAATGGAAATAGATTCAGAAGGGCGAGCCACTATCAATGTCCCCGACCCTACTCTCTATGAACAATAGAGCTTATTACAGGAGCACCCCCCCGCCTAATCTTTGTTTCCTCCAAGCAAATTTTGGGCGTGGTGGATCTTCTCACCTCATTCTTTTGCAAGTTGTCTTTCAGGACAAGTATGATGTGATCTTTGTCCAGGAGCCCTGGACCAAAACAATAAACTTCAAAAATGTTACGAAGTCTCACCCTACCTACGTAATCTTTACCCCTCCAAACTGCGACTGGAGAAACGCACGCCCTCGCGTCCTCACTTATGTTCCGAAGAAATCTAACCTCCAACCTATCCACTTGGACTGTGGTCTCTCTCCTGATATCATCGCCCTCCGCCTTCAGTGCTCTCCTTCTCTCGAGGTATTAAACGTATACCGACAGCCTCAAACTCAGGTGCTCGATAGCCTCGACGCTCTCCTAAGGTGGCCGGTCAAACCAAATTCCATAATTGTGGGAGATTTTAATCTGCACCACTAACTTTGGGAGCCCAACGTTTCTCGTTCGTCCGGCGTCAGCAGCTTTGTTGAATGGATTGACTTCTATTCCTTAAGGTCGGCTTTGCCCTACGGAATTTCCACTAATCGCGCCGGTCACGTCCTCGACTTAGTACTCACCAACATGGAAGGTCTCTTAGCTCGCGTGGATCCGGAGGCGCATTCTACCTCTGGCCACGAGACAATATCCGGCCTCATCAAACTCTCGCCAATCCAAAGGCGGCAACCTACGCTAAAGCTGCCCAAATTCAATGACGAGAACGCTGAAGTCTTTCGTCAAGCTCTTTCTGCTACCGCACCTCTTAACCTTTCTTTTTGTCACGGTCTGGGCCAAGAGCGCAGAGGGCAGCTAATGGTTGACGGTAGTAAATATTGAATCGATGGGAAATGAACTGATCTATCTACTATGTTGGGCATTTAAGAAATACAGTCCCATTCTAGAAGCTTCCTCCATACTCTGGTGTTCTCGAACATTTCCTGTAGATTCTATTGTCCAGAATACTCCAGGAACTTCTTGAAGGTCCAAGCACCAACAAGGAATCCCTACCCCTGTATACCACCTAGTTATGCAGACTAATAATATATTATATGCGAACTTATGCACGCCTATTTATACAATAGGCTACAGGCATAATCAGCTTATCAGCTGTTACACTTTTGAGGTCTCAACCCCTCAGCTTCTGGATGCAGTGACTGCCTCGGTTATCGCCGCTCTCTCAGCATGTTTGCTTTCAGCTAACCCACCAAGACCTGCCTGTGTCCCATGCAAAGATTATTGGAATCAGGAGTGTTCAGACCAACGTCGTCGGTATCTCGGAGCTCGCCGTAACGGCGATCAATCTCTCATTAGCAAGGCCCACCAAAACTTCCGGAAGTCTGTCAGACGAGCCAAACGAGAATACAAGCGATCTAGGCTGGATAAGGTGTCTTCGATCTTAGAGGCCCACAAAGTTGTTGGATGGCGAAAGTTATCTAGTCGCTTTGGCCCTCTGCTAATCCATTTTCAAAATGTCACGTACAGCACCCCGAACAAGCGTGCAGACATATTCTTTCGCACCAAGCTCGATCGTCCAATCAGCCAAACAGATGTCCCCCGGAACACCCATACTTGTTCATGCCGTGCGATCCCTGCTCCACTCTTCATTGACGAAGATGAAGTGCGACACTGTCTTCTCGATGTGTCGTCAACTACCCCAGGTCATGACCACCTCTCTGTCTCCGCTCTCCGCCTTGTTTGGACAGTGAATACATGGCGCTCGTGGATTGTTCACCTCTATAGTCTTTGCCAAGCATATGGCCATCATTCCAGCATCTTCCGCCGCGCCGATGTGGTGCTTATTCCTAAACCACACAAAGATGACCTCTCCAACCCCGCCAGTTGGCGACCAATCTCGCTTCTCCCAGTTCTCTGGAAGGGGCTAGAACGCCTCCTTGCAAGACGCTTTGCCTTCTGGGCTTTGTCAAAGCGCATTATATCCCCAACTCAATTCGGAGCGCTGCCTATAAGGTCTGCCGTGGATCTCGTAGAATGCCTGGTCCATAATGTCGAAAAAGCATGGGAGTCAAAACAAGTCTGCACTCTCGCTACCCTTGATATCCAGAGTGCTTTCGACAGTGTACAGCTTGGCCGTCTCTTCGTTTGCCTTCGCGAACAGGGGTGGCCTCTACCATACGTCAAATGGGCCGCGTCCTTTGCCTCATGTAGGAAAGCACGCCTCCGAGTGGATGAATTTGTTGGCAACTTCCTGGATATTCCGCATGGCTTGCCCCAAGGATCCCCTGCCTCTCTCTACTTTTCTTTCTCTTTCTCGAGCCCTTATTTAAACTCGGTTTTCCTGCATTTGGATACGTGGACGACGTGGCGATCCTCTTGGTCGCTAAAACTCTGGTTGACACTTCACTGCTGACCGCCTCCAGGGTTGGGAGCATCACCCGCTGGTGCGATTATAATAACTCTCTTTGGCAGACAACAAGACGGAAATACTACACCTTCATAGATCCCGCCAGCCCTTTCCTCCAGTTATAATAAACGGTGCTTCAAGAACGTCCAACTCAACTCTAAGGTGGCTTGGCGTCTTCCTGGACACCAAGCTCTCATTCAAACAGCACGTACAAGAATGGAGCGCTAAGACGCAACGGATCAGCTCCCATATACGACAGCTTGGCAATACAAATCATGGAGTACCCACATCCCTTCTGCGTACCGCAGCCCTCGCTGCGGCACTACCCGTCCTCCTGTACGGCGCTGAGGTTTGGTGGCGGGGACACTCCTTTTTTCCGGCGCGGTTGTCCCACCTCTACTCGCTCACAACACCTTGTGGACATGGTCTCTCGGGCTCTGGTCAACTTGGCTAGGGCTATTCTCCCAGTATGTAAAACCACTCCCATTGCAGCTCTTTTGAGAGAAGTGTGGCTCAAACCGGCACATATTCTACTTGAAGAAACCCGCGTCAACTCTGCAGTTAGACTAGCTACCGCTGACAATTTTCATCCTCTGGTCAAAAGATCCAACGACTCTCGCGCGCTAACCCGCCTCACCATGAAATCTAAGCTCGTTGCCCCATTTCCCCGTCCTGAGCTCATACCACCCTCGTATAACGTTCCTCCTTTACATACTCGGGCCAAATTATCCCCTGAAGAAGCTTCCCGGCGTATTAGAAGTCTACCTCCATGGGACATCCTCGTTGTAAGGCTTCACGGTTCAAGAGCGTGGAGCATCAAAAAGCGGCTTTCGATTGTATTTCTAAAATAAAGAATCTAAATTACAGTGTGGGTTTTGCTGCTATTAAAGACAAAAGAAATGCAGCTGTGCCGCTAAATTATACGCTAACAGAGGATAACAGAAAACTAACAAAAGTGAATGGTATAGCCCGGCGTGTGGTCAGTGTGGCTGTCTCAGAACTGATGGAGCTGGTAGAATTAATCGAGGGTTATGTAACGGCGATGGCAGTGCCTGAGGCATCAATATCCCGTGGATCATTACACTCGTCTTCTCGGATGGCTCGAAACAAAACAATGGGGCTGCTGGGGCAGGTGCCGTCGTACTCCACAATGGAATCACTTTAGCAGAGGTGAGAGTGCCGCTAGGTCCTAACTTCGAGGTTTATGACTCCGAGATCATCGGAGCCCTCGCAGGGCTTAAAGCTCCTGTAACAGCTTCCTTCACTCACCTTGCGTCATCTATCCACGTAATTCTCGACAATCAGGAGGCAGCACGACGTTTTCTCGATGCGACACCATCTAAGACCTCGCAGCATGAAATTCTCGATTTCCGACACATCGCCTCGCAATGGCCCTCAAGGAGAATCCTGCCATTCGCAGCCCCTGGCAAAGTCCGCGTGATGTGGTTGCCTGGCCATGTGGGCATACCTGGTAACGAATTAGCCGACAAGCTAGCTGGTGTGGCTGCCCGCCTACCAGCTCCCCCTGGCCCATCTCTCGCTGGATCTCGATCAAAGGCGAAACAGCACATTTGGGATCTGACTGCTGCATGGTGGCAAAATCAAGCTCCTCCTACCTATTGCGAGTTAGGGATGCCTTTCCCCAAGTAGCCCCCCCGAAGAGCTCCATCTCCCTCGCCGTAATCTCGGGTACCTCATTCAGTGCCGGACCGGACACGGAGACTTTCGCCCGTATCACGCTAGATTCCGTCACGATAATGCCCTCTTGACTTGTACCTGTGGGAGTGAAAAGTCAATTACCCACTTGGTTTTCTGCCCCCTCGTTCGCGAGCGACTAGCCGCAAGTGGTCACCGCTGAGGCTTTGGGACACTTGATTTTCTCCTCAGCTCCGCCCGCGGTGCTAAGCGTTTTTCTTCCATATTGGAAAGGTCGAAGTTCCTGACAGAAATTTGCCCAATCCATGCCGCATGACCTTTTTTCCATGTGAGGGTTCGCTGTACAGCGCTCACAGCAACTTTATTTTTCCTTTTTCTAAGCCTTTAGCTATTCCTAACTTCCTCGTACTCTACAGTCACTGTGTCCCCTAGGGATGGGGCTCTTGTCATAGCTTTAGCCCGGTAGACATCTAAAAATAAATAAATAAATAAATAAATAAATAAATAAATAAATAAATAAATAAATAAATAAATAAATAAATAAATAAATAAATAAATAAATAAATAAATAAATAAATAAATAAATAAATAAATAAATAAATAAATAAATAAATAAATAAATAAATAAATAAATAAATAAATAAATAAATAAATAAATAAATAAATAAATAAATAAATAAATAAATAAATAAATAAATAAATAAATAAATAAATAAATAAATAAATAAATAAATAAATAAATAAACAACAAATAAATAAATAAATAAATAAATAAATAAATAAATAAATAAATAAATAAATAAATAAATAAATAAATAAACAAATAAATAAATAAATAAACAATAAATAAATAAATAAATAAATAAATAAATAAATAAATAAATAAATAAATAAATAAATAAATAAATAAATAAATAAATAAATAAATAAATAGATAAATAAATAAACAGATAAATAAACAAACAAATAAATAAATAAATAAATAAACAAATAAATAAATAAATAAACAAACAACAAATAAATAAACAAATAAATAAATAAATAAATAAATAAATAAATAAATAAATAAATAAATAAATAAATAAATAAATAAATAAATAAATAAACAAATAAATAAATAAATAAACAAATAAATAAATAAACAAACAGATAAATAAATAAATAAATAAATAAACAAATAAATAAATAAATAAATAAATAAATAAACAAATAAATAAATAAATAAATAAATAAATAAATAAATAAATAAATAAATAAATAAATAAATAAATAAATAAATAAATAAATAAATAAATAAATAAATAAATAAATAAATAAATAAATAAATAAATAAATAAATAAATAAATAAATAAATAAATAAATAAATAAATAAATAAATAAATAAATAAATAAATAAATAAATAAATAAATAAATAAATAAATAAATAAATAAATAAATAAATAAATAAATAAATAAATAAATAAATAAATAAATAAATAAATAAATAAATAAATAAATAAATAAATAAATAAATAAATAAATAAATAAATAAATAAATACGCCCATATAAAGAGCGTGCAGCACAAGGCAGGAATTCAAATACAGGCATTAAATCGGCTGACACAATCGACATGGGGAGCGACCTTCCACAAAGCCAAACTAATATATAGTACAATTGTTAGACCGGCCCTTATGTATGGGTCCCCTATTTGGGCCGAGACCGGGACAAGGGGTAAAATCCCTGAAAGGATAGTGAAACCTCTGAGATCAATCCAGAGTAAATGCTTACAAAAGATCACAGGGGCATATAAGTCCACCAACACAATTGCAGAACGTGATATATAGATTACGCCTTTGCAACGTGTTAAATTATCCCGACAGAGCTCTTATTGAGCAGAAAAGCCCACAGTCAAGTAATCGCCGCTAGGACTGGTCTTAGAGATTTTGCTTCTTACCATACACGTTTTAATCACAGAGACGCAAATATGCACTTCATCTGTGGGTTACCAAAGTCTCAAAAAACTTTCTCTTCTGTAGAATTCTTTGCCGCCCGGATGGGCCTATCCGCTTACTCCTACCGAAGCCCATGGGAACAACGGAAGGGGCTGTCACATTGACTAAATGGCTGGGCCAGGCTCAGTTTTATGAGCAAATCTGCCCTCGCTAAGAGGGGATCTATTTTCTTTAGTTTTAAATTTCCTTTGTTTTTGATCTTAGTTCAAATGATTGGGGCTTCTAAGAGGGTTAGATTGAGAGGGCGAGATGGACTGTTGAACAAAAACAAGAGCTCGGGGAGGTCTCAAAAATTCATATCTGCAATAAGCATTACACCTTTGTGCGCAGTTTCATACAACGCTCCACAGCCATGTGTTTGGGAGTTAGAAAGTCACAGGAACTAGAGCTCAGGCTTTAGCGTCCTTTGGCCCATATGTGATCAAACTGTCACATGCCCAAGGGCATGCGACGAGAGCCTAAGACGAAAAATAGAATCATTATCATCATCGGAATAGTAGGAGGCTGTGAGGAAACGTAAGATGAATCAGATTAGAAAATTAATCGTTCAATTAAATCAAGAGTATAATAAATCTGAGGATCGAAGACACCTGCCCTATTCCTTATGTACATATTTCCCTTCGAACCAGATTCCCTTTGCAGTCTAACGCCTTCCTATCCTAGATGCCATTTAATGATGGTCTGTATGTTGATGAAGGAGTTACTCTTTCAGTGGCTCTTTCCTTGCCACACTAGTGTAAACGAGGATTAGCGCAAAGCCTACAAGTCCCACCCACCTTATGGTACCTCAGGCATCAGCCTTGTACCACACTGGCTCCAGACCTGTAACAGAGGCAATGGTATCAAGCAAATATGTGAAAAATTGGGAGGAGCTTTGTCTAGAGTTTGAGCTTGGCAGATCAGGTTACTAAGAGGAGTTTACTATTGTGTGCTGAGAGTTTGGTATGGATCTGAATATAGATGGATGATTAATTGATCTGATAATTGAGTGTAATGAATATCCCATTTATCACGTGACTCGGTGTACATATACCTAGCTAGATCGCATCAATAATACAGCACTAGTCCACCTTAACAGGTTATGACCCTCTATCACTTCCGCTACGCGACCACTCATCCAGTCATTGACATACCTCATATGCTCTCGTGTTGATACCATATCGTAAAAGATTAGCATCGCCACTCTCGCAATATCACTATGCCAAACGACGATGAGAAGCCCTCTCCTGAGGCACCTCAAGATCTAGTAATACTAGACATTACTTTCGCCACAGCAGATGAAATTGCTGACTCTATCTAAGAGTCTAACAAGAAAACTGAAGTATGGACTCTATCGGATCGTTTGAAAAGTATCGCAGAAATGTCACCAATACCAAAGCTGAAAAGTTCGAATTGGCGTCACTATTATGAATCCGTCCAAACCCTACTTTCTCTTTCACAAACATCCGCGGTATTCCTGGAAAACCCACCATCTAACAGAGCCATCAAAATGTGGTCGCTCTGGTGGTCATTGAAACTGAAAGAAACTGCACCGCACATTCAGACTGCACCCAGCGACACAGCAAGAAACATACTTAATGAAATTACTATAGCATCACAAGCTCATGCCTATACTTCTGTTCTCAATTTCACCGCTCGGTTCTGGAACTTTAAACCAAGTAGCAACATGACCTCCCATGCCTACATAAAAGAATTCCAAAAGCGACTACACGAACTTCGAGAACATTCAACAGTTGGTCCTGACGTACAGGCACAAATTAAGAACCTTTTATTATTTCACATCAACACAACACGGTCAGACCTCGTGTCCCGCTGTAAAAATCTAACTCTAGAAAATACGCTCTCTGAATGCCTGGCAAGTACATCCGGTGACAGACAGTCAAGTAGGACCAAAAATGACTCTGGAGTAAAATGTAGCTATTGTCAAATCCTTGGCCACCTCGTTGATGAATGCAGGAAAAAGAAAAGAGCAGAAAAGGAACATAAGAAAAACATGGGAGGATCAAAAATTTTATCTGTAAATAAACCCTCTCATTCATCATATTACCAACTAGATACCGCAGCAGACATACACGTCTCTGGTAACAAAGAAGATTTCTCCTCCTACTCTAAATCCTCACAGCTAATCGGTGTGGCCGGAGGCGGCCAAGTAACCACTGATGGACACGGTGACATCTTCCTGCCCACCGCCGATGGTAAACTTGAGATACTCAGCGGTGCCATCCATCTCCCAGGTGAAACTACTCGTATACTCTCTACATCACAGCTCGAAAAACAAGGATTCTCTATTCATTGGCCGGAAAATTACCGAGATATTGAACTTCTAAGACCAGATGGCTCAATCTGTGCATACTTTCGACGAGAAGCTGGAAAACTGATCTGGAAGCCTCGATCAACAGACTCAGTGAAATCCGTAAGCAATTCCACAAAACGTAATTGGCACATTATACTTGGTCATCCCGGCAAGAAAGCTCTCACTGCAGCATTAGCAGACGCCAAAATCACGGTATACAAACCTCCAGAAAACTGTGAAACATGCATCAAGACTAAAATTACAGTGTCCAAAGGTAAGAGCTCTCTCAGATCTGCAACGTGTTTCGCCGAAATAATACACATGGACTTAGTAGGTGGCCAAAGATCACTTTCACCTGTAGCGACAGACTCATCCGTCCCCAACGCTACATGGTTCCTCCTCGCTGTCGATGAGTACACATCATGGAAATGGGCCTGGCCCATTTACTCTAAGAAAACAGTTCCCACCAAAATTCGACAATTTCTAGAATACCTAAAAACAAATCACAGTCAAACACCAAAGATACTCCACACAGACAGTGGCACTGAGTTCTCCAACGCAGAGCTACAAGAAATTCTTCTCAATCGCGGGATTATGTGGCACAAATCCTCATCACGTGCACCAGAACAAAACGGCATAGCAAAAAGAGCGGTGCGTACAGTAACAGAAAAAATGAGAGCACTTCACTTGCAATCAGGCATAACAGTACAACTGTGGCCACTAATACTCAATGCTGCCATAAATATTCTCAATGCCACGCCCAATAAAATAGCTCCTAAATCACCATATTATGCCGCTTATCACCGATTGCCAGACATCAAACGATTTTATCCCTTTGGCTGTCGCGCCTACTGGCTAGACCCTGATCGTAATAAACTCAATTCAAAAGCCAAGGAAGGCATTTACGTCGGCACAGAATTCTCTACAGGACATATTATTCTCAACCCACAATCCAACAAGACCATTGTTCGACGAGACATTCGAGTTCACGAAAACGTCTTCCTACTTCAACAAAAAGTTTTATCTCTTCACGCTTCAAACCGTAGAATAATTCAAACTGCCTTAAACGGACCCAACGCTGAACACTGGAATCAAGCCATGGACCTTGAAATGGAAAACATGGCCAGAAATAAAGTCTGGACATTAGTACCTCGCTCTGAAGCAAACAGAAACGTAATGACCGGAAGATGGATACTCAAAGAAAAACATGACGGACAACTCAAAGCAAGATGGTGCGCTAGAGGGTTTTCGGAACCATTTGCCGAAAACACATATGCCGACGTACTGCCACCAACAACACTACGAATGTTACTGGCCTTTGTATCCCTAAAACACCTCCATATACGTCATGTGGACATAACTGCAGCTTTTTTACACGCTGATCTAGATACTCCTATATATATTGAACAACCACATGGCAAAGAAAATTCGGGAAACTTAGTCTGCAAACTTCAAAAGGCAATATATGGACTCAAAACAGCACCAAGAAGATGGCAAGAAAAACTCCGCAATGTACTCCGTCATAATAACTTCGAACCATTTAAAAACGATCCAAACGTCTTCCGCAATGATGATACAATAATATCCACGTACGTTGATGATTTTATGATTATTTCCCCATACCTAACAAAAATTCGTCAATCCATCGAAACCCTAGCAAATGCTTTTCAAGTTAAAGACTTGGGAAACCTAACAAAATTCCTGGGCATCAATGTAGATAGAAAACCGGACGGCATTCGAATTAACCAAGAGGATAAAATAACTACACTTTGCGAAGATATGGGCATGCTTTACTGTAAAGGTGCTTTCACACCGATAGCGGATGATAAAATCATTGATGCCAACCCATCCCAACTATGTACTGAAGAAGAGGCAACCAAGTACCGTTCGGCTGTAGGCACATTACTACACATCGCTAACAAGACCAGACCTGACATACAGTATGCTGTTAATCGGCTATCTCGCTATGTTCACAATCCCTCAAAGAATTGCATGTTGGCCCTTAAACATCTAATACGCTATACCTCACGAACAAAATCCGCATCACTTCTATTTCCCAGTTATGGAACCATACAACTCACAGCCTCCTCTGACAGCAGCTGGGGAAATATCACATCATCCAAAAGTACATCAGGTATTCTATTTCTGATTAATGACACACCAATCGCTTGGTGGTCCAATAAACAAACAGTTACTGCACAAAGTACTTGCGAGGCAGAGTATGCAGCACTGGCAAAGCTAGCAGTGGCAGCACAATGGATACGACCACTATATGAAGAACTGTTCCTCACAAACAGTACCCCGATTATCACAGAAATTGACAACACCGCAGCTCTTATCACAGCTAATTTCACTAAAATTCCAGCCCGAAACCGACACTTTCTTATGAGGCAAGAAACAGTGCGCGAAACCGTCAAGAATAATCTAATAAAACTAAAATACACTCCCACAGATGATTGCAAAGCCGACGGACTGACGAAAGCACTCCAACGACTAAAACATAACACCTTTTGCTCGCACATTAAACTAGACTTAAAGCATACAGCTTTTGGGGGGGTGTAATGAATATCCCATTTATCACGTGACTCGGTGTACATATACCTAGCTAGATCGCATTGTGACGGGTTGATACAGCAGAGATGGACAATGATGTAGGTAATCGTAATTAATATTATATCTTCTAAGGAAATCAAATCTAATTACATGATAAACTATCATTAGATACAAGCCAAATCGCTCGAGCTATTTAGCCCTGACTTTGAGTCCCGTATTTTGTGACGTGCCTTAAAAATATACATTGGTTTGAGATGTGGCGAGATCAGAACATTATGAAACGTTCCCTGTCAGATGTTCCCCACAATTATGATCGCCATGGATCATTAAAGGATTTGCATACGTTGACCAGCGTAAGCTACAGGACAATATTGGCTCACAAGCCGTTACAATGCCCCTCCTGATTTTTCAGAAAGGAACGTCCAAGTTATGTAGCTTGTTTTCTCTGTCGTCGTCGTTGCTTTGTTTGAGCCTCCGCCGGCCCCACAAACTTTCCAGCAATCTCAGCGGCCGGGCCATCATTTGTTGAAATTGATCCATTTTGCGACTCGAAATCCTCCAAAGCCTTTTTTTCTTTGACGTATTCTATTGGTTTCCAACTAGGATCGGTCTAGCCAACCCATTTAACCAATACTTGTCGGTAACTTCCACGGCCACGTCGCACTGTTCTAGCCCAAAGAATGGATTCTATCTCGTAATCTGATTCGTCCAAGTCGTCGAAAACTGGCGGGTTCTGTGAATCATCTCTAATTTGACTAGGCAGTGGGTCATTTCCGGCTCGTTTTATTAGTTCAATATGGAATCGTTTGTGGATATTACCAGGGACGTTTAACTCCACCGATAACGCGTCAGGAACTGCCGTGACCTCGTATTTCGCATACTGCCACGCAAGTTTCTATGACAGTTGAGGTGTACTTATGTTCTTCAAATTGAGCCAAACTTTATCACCAACTTGAAAACGTTCCGGCTGTCGTCAAAGTCGATTAGCATTCCTCTCGCTACGTTGTTGGGCAGAGGCCATCGCTACCTAGGCAAAATCTTGTGCGTCCCGAAGTCTTTTCACGTAGTCTTGGGCTGAACTTATCCCTGGATGTTTTGAAACGTTCTCGCTCTCTGGAGCAGGTTCTCCGAGTGGATCTAAATTGTAACCGTTTTGCAGAAAAAATGAACTCAGATCGCCTATGGCTGGGTTTGGCCTCGAGTTTAGCGCTAGCTGAGCCAAGAGGAGAGGATCCATCCAATTATCTTGAGAGTAGCAAGTGAACGCCCGCAGGTACTTGTACATCTCTTGATTTGCCCTCTCACTTGCGTTGGACTGAGGGTGATCTGCTGTGGTTAATCTTTGAGTTATTCCTGTTAGTTGACAAAATGTTTTCCAGAAATAACTTAGCCAGTCACTTCCTCTATCGCTCGTAAGATATTGTGGAAATCCAAAATAGCGGTAGTACCGATCTACGAATAATTCGGCGCACTTGGGGGCCGCCATCGAGTTGGCTCCAAACAAAAATATATCCTTGGACAAGCGGTCTATGATAACCATTACATTTGTATATCCTTGAGACAATGGAAGATCTGTGACAAAGTCGATGTTTAGTTCGCTGCCAATTCTTTCAGGGACAGGAAGAGAGCGTAAGAATCCCGCTTTTGCCTCCCGCCATACAGCCGTACGACCACAAACATCACAATTCCGAACAAAGCGCCGCACTGATTCTCTCATCTTAGGCCAGAACCATCTTCTTAAGAGAATGCCTACCATGGTGTCTCTGCCTGGATGACCTGCAAGATGGCTATCGTGTGTTTGTTGTATTATGGCCGTTCAAAGAGGTTCGTATTCTGGTACCCAAATCCTATTTTCTCTTCCACGTAAGATGCCATCAGCAGCCACGCTACACTCTGCAATGTTAGCTGACAGCTTAACTGCCAGATCTGGTGGGAAACTTCTCTCTTTACACTGTTCTGCATCCCGAGCGCGACGCCAATCTCGATCTGTCTCTACCCCATGTTTCCAAAGTGTCTGAAGCTCCTCATCGTCAAAAAGGACTGTCAAAGCTGCTTGGTCGTCGTGAGAATTCTCCTTGTCTTCTAATAAATTATGATAAGGTCCTTCGCAATAATGTTGATCATTTCCTTCTAAAGCTACGTTGGCCGGGTTCGCAGCCACTAGTGGAAGAAGCTGCATTATTCGACTAGTCGTCCGCTCATCACCCAGGCCGCTTGGTTTATCTTGATCCCGACGTGATAAAGCATCAGGCCGTTCGCAAGCATTACCAGGTCTCCATTTAAGAGTGAAGTTGAATTGCTGCAATACATTGTTGTAACGTACTTGTCGCTCATTTAGTAATCGTTTTGTCGTAAAATAATTTAAGTTTTTGTGGTCACTTAAAATAGTGAAAGGCCTAGATACCGACATGAGCTCTGCCTGCCATTCCCGTAAACAAGTAACAATTGCGAGCATTTCCTTATCGTGAATCGGATAATTGGATTCAGCCCCACTTAATTGTTTTGAAAAATACGCTACTGGCCTTAGCCTCTTCTGATCGTCCACTTGAGACAAACAACCTCCCAAGGCATATCCCGAGCAATCTGCTTCCATAATCGTATCGCAATCCGGATCCCACTGGGCTAATACCGGCTCTGACGCGAAGATCTTCAGTCGTTCAAAGGCAGCAGCCTCTTCCGGTCCCCATCGCCAAGTCTCATTTTTTTTTGTCAAATCAATTAGTGGTGCAGCGACTTCAGAAAACCCATCTACAAAGCACCGGTAAAAATTTGCAAAGCCTAAAAATGACCGGACCCCCTTTACAGTTGTCGGCGCCTGCCATTCCAAGATTGCTTTGACTTTGGCTGGATCCACCGTGACACTCTGTCCAGCTACAATGATAAACCCCAGATATTTCACCTGTTGACAGAGAAATTCACACTTGTCTATATCCAGGTATAAACCAGCATTCTCGAGTTTCTTGAGGAAACTCCGTACTGTTTTCCAATGATCCTCTTCACTGCCATTGGTGTAAGCTAGTACATTGTCCATGTACGCTGTTGCATCAAAGTCTAAATGTTCCCGGAGATGCTCATTCATATATCGCTGAAACATTGCAGGCGCATTGACTAAACCAAATGGAGTTACCAGCCACTCAAATAGACCCAAGCGACAACGAAAAGCAGTCATCCACTCATCTCCCTCTCTAATACGAATTCGATGAAAAGCTGACTTGACGTCTAATTTCGTAAACCATTTTGCCTTGGATAAATTACGCAGGGTCTCTTTAAATAACGGGAGTGGATAGCGGTCTGGCAGTGTAATTGCGTTAATATCACGGTAATCCACGCAAAAACGCAGTCCGCCGCTTGGTTTCTTTGCGAATAGGACTGGAGCCGCAGCCGGTGAACTGCTCGATCGGATCCACCCCTTAGCTATGGGATCAATTAGGGTCTTTCGCAGAACTAGCAACTCTTCTCGAGACATGTTATATAATGGACCCCACGGTGGTTACAAGGGCTTCCCATTCTCATGGCGCAGGTTTATAGCATGGCCAAGAGGGCCTCGTGAGGGAGGTAGATCCTCAGCGCCACCCTCATCCGCAAACAAATGTGCGAAGTCTCTGACTTGTTCTGGTAACTGTCTGCGAGCTTCCTCAATAGTAAGTTTCGATTTAGTACGTAGTGCCTTGTTAATATTGGTGAGTGATGCTCTGCAAACTGGAACTGTTCTGATCATTGACACCACAACATCTTCTGGCGCTGTTCTAGGTACTTCCACTTCTTTGAACCTTTGTTGCCATCTTTCAACGCTTGAAATATTTCCTACACTCTTACGCGGCTCTAGCCGTTGCTCTTTTGAGTGTATCACTGCGTCCTGGTCCTCAAGCCATTTTTTTCCCAGAATCATCTGATGTGTACTATGAGGAACGACGTAAAGTCACAGCCTTTCTGTCACATATCAATCCAGATCAAGGGAGACATGCGTGATATCCTTTACAATCGGCTTGTCGTCTGATGACTCCTCAGCTGTCTCGAGAGATCGCGGATGAATTGGTATACGAGGTAAGTGTAGCCTTGAAGTCAAAGTATCATCAATAATTCCAGAACACAAACAACCATTGTCCACTAAGGCCTGTACCATATTAGTATCATTGATGAGCGCGTTGACTAGGAACGGGGTGGTATTCATCTTTTCCTCCTGGTTCAAAACCGCTTTCTGCCCGAGGCCCTTCCGATTCGACTCCCTTTCTGAGATTTCTTTCCCGAAGCTATCTTCCCGAGTCTCAATATTTGATAGATTAAAATCAAGAGGTGCTTTTGAGTCTTTATGTTGGTCCTCTCTCTCAGCTGGTCTCTTAGCAGGCAGCAATGGGCAAATGAAGGTTTTGCATCCCTTCCTCTCACATCTGAAGCAAGAATTATCACTTCGAAGGCGTTCCAGCTGATCTTGAGTCTTCCATTTTGCTCGGTATATTTTTCTATCATTTTCTTTTGGAAAATACATTGCCTTGCCACCACTTAATACCCTAACATCCACACTATCCTTCTCCGTAGGATTTCTTGCTGGTAATAGAGGGCAGATAAATGTGTAACAACCTTTTCTCTCGCATCTAAAAAAACTTTTATTTTTCCGGAGATGAGCAAGTTGTTCATGCGTCTTCTATTTGGCTCTGTACCGCATCTTCCTTGTCCCTTCTAGGGTTTTATCCATACTGGTATTAACCATGGTTAGACTCATAGTAACGTAAGTCATTTGTCAAGAACCACAATTGTCCTCGAACCACGTAAGTCGTCTGTCAAGAACCGCAATCGTTCTCGAACCACGTAAGTCGTTGTTAATAAGAGGCCCAGCCCCTTCTATCTGTCATTAAGCTCACTAGATAACGGTATTTGAGAAGATTTAATATATGTGACTGGTTGATACAGCAGAGATGGACAGTGATGTAGGTAATCATAATTAATATTAAATCTTCTAAGGAAATCAAATCTAATTACATGATAAACTATCATTATATACAAGCCAAATCGCTCGAGCTATTTAGCCCTGACTTTGAGTCCCGTATTTTGTGACATGACTTATAAATATACATTGGTTTGAGATGTGGCAAGATCAGAGCACTATGAAACGTTCCCTGTCAGATGTTCTCCACAATTATGATCGCCATGGATCATTAAAGGATTTGCATACGTTGACCAGCGTAGGCTACAGGACAATATTGGCTCACAAGCCATTACACGCATCAATAATACAACACGAGTCCACCTTAACATTGAGGATGATAAGATGCGGTAATATATTGTGATATTTGGTAATGATCTTCAATGTGTGGCAGACAACCCTCCATTTATACCCTAATTCCCTCGCTTAAAGCTCGGACCAATTATATCAAATGTATCAACCACAGCCCATAACATATCCTTCCTTAATTACACATAACATACTACATCTCGCAGTTATGTATTTAGTCAATGATAATTATATCTTACAGAATACAACTGCACATCAGACCATATGACTATCGTAGGGACCGTTCAAGTGACAAGTAGGCCAAACTTCTCCTGAATAAGCTAGGAACTCAGTCTGTGTGACAAGGATCTACCTAAGTATGCCCAGTACGTCAAAGCCTGTGTCATGCCAGGTCCCTTAGACAGTATAAGCGACATTGAACGCCAGATATCAAGCCTGATGGAGGCCTTTGGTCATGCTTGCAAGGCAGTTGGACGGAAACCCACAAAAGTTTGCGGCAGCACTGCACCATGGTGGAATAAGGATTGCAACCAAAAAAATTGCAAGTTCAAAGAGGCTAGAAACTTCCCTGGAAGTGCGGCGCAGGCTCGAAAGAGTTTCAAACATGCAGTCAAAACGACAAAGAGAGATTGCTGGAGGAAGCAGGTTGAGAATGCTACTACGGATACACAAGTCTTTAAAGTGATGCAGTGGGCCAAACCAAAAACCAGCCGAGGCCCTCCTCCCTTGAAAACCGCGGAGGATACATGGATATCGGGTCCCCTCGAGCGAACAGAAGTCCTACGAGACAGATTACTAATTAGATTCGATGCATTTCGCGACCTGCCTGCGTGGGAATCGGAACAACTGGAATCTATCCCGTGGAGCGCGAAACTTTCTCTAGAAGACGTGACGACAAGCACTCTTGACATAGGTGACAAGTCACCAGGCTCAGATAGGATAACTGTTCGACTGCTTAGAGCTTGTTGGCCAGCCATAGGTACTCAGGTGAAGGATATCTTTCAAGCTTGTTTGCAGCATGGACACTTTCCGGCCGCATTTCGAGTAGCTGAAGTCATCCTAATTCCAAAGCCAGGACGAGATCAAGCAACAGCTAAAGGATGGCGATCGATATCCCTTCTCTCGTGTCTGGGCAAAGGTTGAGAACGACTTGTAGCTAAGAGAATAGCTTGGCTAGCAATTGAACATCGAGTTGTCCCCCAACAGCTTTTCGGTGCACTTCCGGGACTTTCAGCGGTCGACCTGGTTTCATCCGTCATACATGATACAGAGGCTGCAATGAGGAACAACAAGGTAACAGCAATGGTCACTCTGGACGTGCAGGGTGCATTTGATTCCATCCTCCACAAACGGCTATTATGCCGCATGCGGAACCAAGGATGGCCCAGATCACTTTGCCGATGGGTTGAGTCCTTTTTGACCCATTGGAAGATTCATGTTCGTCACCAGGATGGAATGACCCGAGATAAATTCATGGAGTGTGGAGTCTCGCAAGGCTCGCCGTTATCACCGCTCCTATTCCTCCTATACATTGCTATCTTAGTTCAAGAAGGGAACATGGACAATAAATTTGGCTACGCCGACGATATCGCAGTTCTCGGCATAGGAAGCACAGCAGCCGAAGCGGTGGCAAATGCTCAGGTAGATGTAGAAAAGCTTTTGCAGCTAGCAAAGGAGCATGAGATAAGTTTCGACCCGGCTAAGTCTGACCTACTAATAATCGGAAGAGGGCCCAAGAAAAAGATGGACACAGTAGGCTTAGCCGTCCAAATCCAAGGCCATAGGATCACACCATCTCCGCATGTGAAATGGCTTAGGGTATGGATAGACTTCTAACTTAACTTCAAGCAGCACGTGCAAGGGTGGTGTGGCAAAGCGCAATGCATAACACAGTTTATACGCTGAATAAACATCGTACAGCGGGATGCAGACCCAGGACCAATGATCAAGGCAGTGAAGGCATGTTGTCAGGAAAGCCTCTACTTTATGATATATATATGGAGATTGCCATACCATAGTGTTCTATGATTCTGGTCTGGCCTTTTAGCCAAGTGGTGATGCATCTATCTCGTGTATCATGTAGGATGGCAACCTTTAGCCTGACACCCACCTCTTGTCCCCTCTCTCTCTCCACGCTGTCTACATACCGCTTATGACACATGTGTTCTGAGCACGGCTCTCCACAGATCTAAAGCATGGTGGCCAGGACTAATTCGGATCACCACCCAGCAAAGCAAGAAGGTGGGCATAGGAGTTGGCTGGCATACGGATATCTTGGATGACATACGGATATCTTGGATGACACAATTATCACGGCGGTTCAGGCAGCACTACCAGTTTGGCGAACCACTCCTAATAAAGTTCTACATAGAGAATCAGGAATTCCTCCGGCAGCAATTGTCCTACAGCAAAGACAATTAAGAGCCGTGGCGCGAATTCAGCAAATGAATACATGGCACCCCCTGATTATCAGGTCTCAAGAGGGACAAAAGGATACTATAAGCCGCCTAGGACTCCGTGCAGGGAAGAAAAGCTGTTACGGCATATTATTTGTGGCCTGAGGCATATGTAGATTTGCCGCATAGGGTTATCCGGATCTCGGTTGTTGCCCCATTAGTACATAGGATAAGGATAGGATGAGTCCGCCACTTGGGACCAAGCTCAAATCAATATACTCGTGGCACATCTGATGAACATCTGTTTGACTACAATATTAGATTTCACGCTTGCCACGTTGCCTGTTGTTTGGGGATCAAGCCAAGATGGTAGGACAATCGTAATGGATAAGAAGCAGGTCGTGGTCTGTAACTAGTTCCTCAGATTTGCAATTTATATCATTTCTACTCGTTATTTCGCACTCTGTTTCTTCGGCTCGTTCCTTGACCTTGTCTTCGAAGACGGTATTGAAGGTTGGGGATGTATATGATCTATACACTGGGGGGCTTCAATCAAATAAGAACTATTATCTCCGAGGGGTATGAAGAATGTTGGTATTACGGCGGGTCACTTAGTTGCTAAGGCCTTAGTCAATCAAGTAACATCATCTATTCTCCTCTCTTCTTCTCTGAGCTATCTAACTATTTATACAGGAAGGCATCGATGACGTAGACATGCTATTACGTCATACCAGTTAACCTCAACGCATGCCAAGATTTTGTTGACATCATTCATTGTACCGACACTGGCAACTCTTTCTTTTGATGATTCGAGGTTATTCTTCTTCTTCTTTGTCTTCATCCTTTCTCTAATTGAACAGCTCCTCACGTTGAACCCATCCCTGCACCTTGATATCTAATTTATTCGAACTAACAAGCTTTCGCAAAGCACCATTTGGGTTTGCCTTGGTCATTGCATCAGATGGATTACTATCTCCAGTAATCCATCGAATCTCAGAGAGTTCACGCCGCTCACATGATTGCCTGATTGCCATAATATCAATCATAAGTCGTTTCTCTTTGGTAGTTCCCAATTTAACCATGCACTCGTACAAAGAAAATGAATCTGTACAGACAACAACGGGTATCGAATTAATTTTTTAGCTGTTGAGTGATCATATTGAGAGTGGTAGATATAGAGATTCCCATGTCAATTCCTGACACCATCCCGTAGAGTTCCGATGCTAGAACGGCACGAGTTACCCTCTTACATTTGGTAGAGCTCCAGTGCAAAATATTTGCCTTTAATTTGAAATCTCCATCTCCTAAAGTTTCGTTTCCAAGGACGATAACATACCCTATTTGGGAACTCAAATCGTGATTGTTTGCGAAGGATCCGTCCACAAAAATAAACATTTTGACCGACTCCAATTCCAGCGGTACGTAGTGTAGTCCGCGATCTAGATTCTCTTTTTGCCATTTTAGACGTCTGTTGAGAGCTTCAATTTCCTCTTTGCCAGGATTCTGATGCTGTGCGGCCACTGAGCAATCGAATGCGGCTTCTGGTTGACATATGCTTGCGATATACGCGCCGCGAGCCCGTTGTCTAATGAAGTCTCGCTTGAAATCTTCTGCATTCGGATCAATTTCGCTGAGAAGTTTGCCCTGTCTCTTTTGAGTAAGATTCACAATGTATCCATCCTTATCAATCGATATTTTGCAGCCATTAAATAGTAAAGGGTTGTCGAATTTGAGCTTTTGGATAGGCTTTGCAAGCAACTTTTCTTTCTGAAGCTCGGCAGCTTCTTTTCTGACAAATTCCTCGTCCCCTAGAAGTAGAGTATCATCAGTTTGTATACCTACAATTCCAATTGGACCATCTTGCTCTTTTGTAATTAAAAGACAAGGATCGTATGTTGAATTCTTCATTCCTAGCTTCGTCTTGTGATGTTCATGGTAAGTACGAAACCAGTGGGTACCAGATTCTGGAATACCATAAAGAGGTTTGAGGATCTTAAGGATACTTTGAGATGAAAATTCGTGATGCATTTCTTTTGGGGGTGTTGCATATATATGACGCGTAAGCCTTGTCTTTGACTGCACATAGGCCTGGGTGATATCCCTCGTGAAGAGCGAGATACCACACGAAAATAGTGAAGGGGCTAGTGCCACTATGATTCGCTGACTTACACGTTGGATTGTCGGGGATTGCGTTAATATTTCTTTCTTACCATGATCATCATAAGCTTGAATGACCAAACGCGACTTCTCATATGGTACTGCTGTCTCTTTGCCCTTAACTTCGTCGACCATCCGAGATCTAAAGATTCGTGAATTATGAAGTTCATCGGCATCCCTCTGGATCAGCTCATACACTCCCTGTGCCAACAGCCCTTCCATCTCCCTTCTACGAGATAAAACAAATGGTTTTTCAGTAGCTTTTATGATTCCCTTTTTCCTTAGGTCTAACGAAATCTCACGATCTCTGGTCTCTTTCTCAGAAAGAAGCGCTTCGACCTCAATGAAATCTCTACTTTCAATTATAACATCGACAAATGAGGTAATGAAACTTCTATTTGTAGTAATAGTAGCTCTCGGTTCGAGCCCGAGATTTCGAGGTTGAGGTTGTCTTTTACTTCGTCGAAGTTGTTGGGGAGCTTGCTGTAGTACGGGCTCATCTGATAAATTTTCTCTATTTTCTTGTTGAACGGTAACAGGATCTGCTCGCGTCTGGTTCTCAAATGGTTGACTTTCTCTGAGGAAAGGTTTTACTCTTGTGCTTCTAAAGTTAACATAGCGCCCATTCATGTCAATTTGGACCGTCTCTCCATCCATCCACACTAATTTATATGGGGTTTTATCCCAGCCTTTTCCTTCTCTAAAAACAATAACTTCGGAACCTAGGGGGAGCTTATGAATATGCTCAGTAATTGGACCATTTCGAGTATTCAGGGCGTCTGCTACTTTACGCGAAGCATGACATTTTCTAACTTCGGCCATTGCTTTCTTTATCACGGCAGCTCGAGCTACGATTGAGGTAGATGGTGCATCAGAATTACTCATCCGAGGGTAAGCACCAAATACTAGGACTGTTGGAACTAGTCCATTTGGGCCAGCGGTATCGTTAATAGCTTTGAGTGCCATTTGCAATTTCTTCTCTTTGGATAATGTCGGGTCTTCTTCACTTATAATTTGATAAGCACGTCTAAGAGGAGTATGATATCTTTCCACACGACCGATTGCATTATGGGTTTCAACAGGCTTTTGCAAAGGTTCAATATTCATAGACCTAGCATTATCGCAAAACTCCTGGGCACTGAAATTAGTTCCCGGATCATGAGCGACATAGGCTGGGGGCCCTAGATAAGTGTCGATCCAGGCCTCCCTTAGGGTATCCCAAGTATGTTTCGCTGACATATTCTTAAGAAATCTTCCACCCTGAAAGTTTGTGGCTTCATCAACAATATGAAGAACTTGGCCATCGGATAATGTAAGAACATCTATAATCAAAGTGTGGTTAAAGTCGCTATCATCTTTCAACGTGAACTTAAATCGACCAGGTGCCTTTCCATGGATTTGGCATTGTTCACAGTACTCGGTTAATCGTTTCAAACTCTCGAAGTTTGTTTCGTGACCAGCGCGTTGAAGAACTTTGTGAAAACGTGCTACCGAAGGATGTCCAAATCGGCGGTGTAGTCGACGAAGTTCGATTTCCGTCAAATGACAATTCGTTAGATTATCACCTTGAATTCCTTGACTGAAATATGCTAAATTTTTATTCTTATCTGATAACATCCATGGGTGACCATATGCCCTGATAATTGGTATATATTTCTCGCCTTGGATGAGGACATTTTCGAGGTTATCAAGTTTGACCCTTAAATCGTCCATATCCTTTATTGAAAGTAGGAATGGTGTATTGGCAGAGACCACATGAAATGTAACTTTCCCAATTGGAGTAATCAGATCTACCGTTCCGAGTGATGTAGTACTACCAATACCAAATTGAACTTTCGCTTCACCTGCTCTAGATTCATCAAGTTCAATATTGTGGGTCTTTTTAAGTGCGAGATACTGATTATGACCGGCAGTAGAACGAAAACTTGCTCCCGTATCAATCATGATTCCCATAAATACACCTGTTGAATATCGACTGGAGAGGAAAATATCAACCGTTCCAGCAGTATCTTCAAATTTAGGCGGTACACCATAGCCCCGAGAAAATGCATGAATTGTCGATTATTTTTCAAGATCCTTTATAAGTTCTTCGCCGTTGACTTCACCGAAGATATCTGTCGTAAAAACCTTGGATATATGTAAGGTGGATGTGTTAGTGCTTGTCTCATCTTCAAAGTTCATTTCGTTGATGAATTCTTCATATTCCTCCACATTTTCTGGATCCAAGCCCTCATACTCGTTGACAAATTGCTGGATTTTACTTTCATTCCATTTGGCATTTTTAAATTTCTGAAAAGATAGCCTTCTTTGCTCATCACTGTGGTTTGTGCTCCAGCAGCCAAGCTTCTTGCAAATAAAACATTTCTTCGTCTTATCGAAATTTTTCGAGCTATTTGGATGAGTTTCGTATCTACTCGTCTTGCCTTTGTATTTTCTATCAGTAAAAAGCACTTCGTGACTGCCAAGAGGATCTGCATCATAAGCAGTAAAAGCTTTTTGGGAAGGGATCCTTGACTGGATTGCTAGAGAATTCCGGATTTCCTCCGAAGCACCTTGGAATGTAGGCGACCTTCGGAAGAGCGCTAGATTACATTCTGGTACATCTCGACAAGCTCTGTATAGCTTATCTCGGATTGTCGCGTCAGTTTGCAATTCTGATCGAAGAATCGCCTGATCCTTCATTAACTTATCTCTCATAATATCAAAGCACTCAAGAAGCGTTTTGTCAGGATATCTTTCCTTAAAATCTTCTAACTTGGTATCTTCCCACTCGATTGTTTTTCGTTCTTGCCGCTGCTCTGTTTCGAAGTAGTTTTTGACTGATTGTATCATTTCTTCAATTGAGCACTGGTTACCAGAAATTTTGTTGAAATAGTAGTCTCTAGCTTCTCCCGTGAGCATGGTAGCAAACGCTTTGGCATAGTCAGAATGGTCAATGTTAGCTTTGAAACACAAGTCATAGAAGATGCGTAGCTTCTTATCAAAGACATCATCCGCGCCACTGTACATATCTTCTTTCTGGTACATATTGTGAAGGTTTTGAATATTGTAAGAAGCTTGAGAAGAGCCATTTGCTGCTCTATATTGTTGCGGAATCTGTTTGTCGGATCTAGAGAAATCCTGTACGTTGTAAGTTTGTGGAGGGGTATTATCTATCAAACTCTTCTGTTGCGGCGGTTGATACTGAATCGGTTTCACGTCAGTTGGAGTTGTTGCGATGCTTGAAATATTTTGTATAGGAGCTTTTTCTTCTTCTTTTCTGAGATAAGCGTAACTTCCTGGCAGATCTGGGTTTCTTCTTGAATTGAACTTTCCAGTTGCAATTATCTTGGCAAGTTCTTCTCTCGGCCATTCTGGATATCCTGTGGTATCAAGTAATTTTGTCAAGCCGTCTGCGACCGTATCACTTTTATTGATATAAATACCATTATCTCGCAGAAAACTTCGTAGAATTCCTCTTTTTCGTTTTGATAACTCTTTGAAGTCATCACTTGTCCACTTTGCAAAATCCAAACGAAAATCTTCCCAAAGCTCTTCATCCCGATGTTGTATCTCTTTGTAGTATGATATTTGATCTTCAATAAACTCATCATAGTTCTCGGAGGGAACGTCTAGGGAGTCTTCGTTAATGGTTCGATTATTCATCTTGTGGTAATTGTATATTGCGTGATGGAACGCGGATTCGTTGCTACTTCTTGCTAAGAAGACTTCTCGAATAAATTCAATTAGTACTTGTAGCAGTGGGGGCGGTACTTTCGAGTCCTTAAGGTAGCACAGTGCAAGCCTATGAATAGGGACACTGTCTCTTCGTCACCTTGCTGTCTGAGGTCGATACAGGACGGAAATTTTCCGTAATTGATCAACCACTGATCAGTGTTGGTATTACGGCGGGTCACTTAGTTGCTAAGGCCTTAGTCAATCAAGTAACATCATCTATTCTCCTCTCTTCTTCTCTGAGCTATCTAACTATTTATACAGGAAGGCATCGATGACGTAGACATGCTATTACGTCATACCAGTTAACCTCAACGCATGCCAAGATTTTGTTGACATCATTCATTGTACCGACAAAGAATACTTGGGTTTTGCTCACCAATGAGTTTTGGAGACGCTTGGGTAGTATTAGCTAAAGGGACGCGAAAGTTATCTCAAGTATCCGTTAACTTATTATGTTAATCTATGTACAGACATGAATATATATGTACAGGAACCACCGATTCTAGAAGCTTCGTGACTATCTCATAACTAGTAAAATCTGACCAGTTACTTCTAGGAGATTCCATGTGATGCTATTCCCATCTTATTTTAGTCCTTTCTAGTAACTTCCATCGGCGGTCTGTAAACCCTGCACAAACCGATCCTAATCGAGTTCAGTGTGATCAGCGCTTTTTCACAACAGACAGCAATTTATATCCAACTTGCATTTATGCCGTAATAAAAGCCGTGCATTCACGAATCAAGAGCGATACCTAACACGACTATAGATGGGCCTTCAAAACATACCGGTTGCTGTAGAGTCTGACAAGCTGTTCTACCCGAAAACGAAACGCAATGGCCAGGTAACGACTGTCGACAAGCAGTCTGAGGCTGTCTAGGCCAAATTGTGGATTGAGAATCTGTCAGCGGATACTGCATGAGCGTATCCAGATGGCTCTTCTTGTGGCTTGGCAAGATCTGGATGGGGCTACACTCTATTCAGAGGAGGACAAATGATCGGAAGGGGGTCAGGACCTTTACTTGGGACAGAGGCGTACGACGCAGAGCTTTTAGGGGCCCAGAAAACTCTTGAAGCAGCAATACTGGTTGCCGGAATTAACCCTATCAAGGTACTCCTAGACAGCTCAGAAGCCTCCCAGGCTCTACAAAGTGGTAGGTCGAGGTCCTTCCAAGGAATAGTTGATAGGTTTGTTTTAGACTGTCAAAGGTACCTGTCTGGACGTTTGCCACGTGACATTGCGCACGTCCATTGCAACTCTATATATTAGCAACGCGTTGGAGGGAAACATAGATAGAATAGAATTAATTGAATGAACTACTTTGTCTTACGCGCGTTTTGTATTTTGAGTCTTTTGAATAGCTATTCTATTCCCAACTAAAGCCGATTTCCCGACACTGATCAGTGTTCTCAAACATCGAGGACACAGAACAGCAAGGTACATTGAAGAGACGCGCTCGGTACTGAAACGGACAGGAGAACTTAGGGCCTCTGGTACTTGAGCAGCCTCTTGGAACGACAGAAACATAGTGCGTGCTAAGCATCTGATTTGGAGCGAGGACGAGATACTAGGGACAAAAAAAAAGAAAAAACCCTTAAATTTTATCTGAACGACAGACCAGACCATCGTGCCCATTGCCAGCACACTTCCAACACACAAGCTACCCTCTCCGACGTAGCTTCATACACTAAGAATGACCGACAGTAAAGAAGATCAAGATGTCCAAATGAAGGATACCAGCATTATTCCCGAAGAGAACCTTCAAGAAGCAGAGAAGAAAAGATGGACTTCAGGATTTGTTCTCAATCATCTTTCGTCGTTCAAGAAATTCGCAACCGATGCCGGAGCCGTCGATGATATATTATGGGACGGATTTCAAGATTACTTCGAACATTGGGATACGTCCAACTTCAAGCTAGCAGGCACGACAGATCTAAACAGTCTCCGAATATTTCTCCGCCAACGTGGTGTGTACGTTGTCAGGAAGCAAGGATTTAGCGTTGCACGAGCACTTTTCAACGTTCTGAATGAAAAGCATCCTGCAGAGTGGCCTGAAGACGAACTCTTTAATCAAATGAAGAAAGGATCGTTTTACTCAAGACAAATTCCGCAAGCTACCGCAAATTCACCTCCAGCTGACCCTCAAACATCAACCACTCCTCAAGGTGATCCACC
Source organism: Podosphaera xanthii (assembly GCA_028751805.1). Taxonomy (NCBI): domain Eukaryota; kingdom Fungi; phylum Ascomycota; class Leotiomycetes; order Helotiales; family Erysiphaceae; genus Podosphaera; species Podosphaera xanthii. The sequence goes on from JAPWIX010000032.1 coordinate 99,549, forward strand.
ATCTACATATCCCTTGGGATTTAACAACTTTCCAACAAATCCCCCACTACCATCAACTCCAATTGGCAATAACCAGCCTGGAGTGAACAACACCAACAGAAACACCATTTACAATACTGCTCCACACGCACAGCCCACCGCTCCGGGTGCAACCACCAACAATTCTGTAAATTTAAATACCTTTCCCCCACCTCCGCCTCCATCAATCCCATCAGACAATTCTTCACAGCAAACCAGTTACCATTCTACACAATCCTCAAATTTTCCCTCCAATCCACCATTTCACTCTACTTTCTCTCCGGATACAAGTAATTTTCACGCTCCTTCACGTTATAACAATTTTCCATTACAACAAAATCTCCAGCAAAATAATACACAGAATCCCCATCATGTACAATATAACAACCAACAAGATAAACGACAAAGAACAACAAGCATAATGAACCTTTACAAAATTTATAGAGATGGTATAAAATACGGCGGCCAAAATGACAATCTGAATAGCACTCTCGATGATTTTAATGAAATGTGCTCCGCTGCTGGTGTGCCAGACGACTTTAAAGGTCAAGCAATTTCAATCATGCTAAAAGACTCCGCCAAGCTCTTCTACTCAGAAAATATTCGTGGTAAAATCTCAGATTTTGACGAGATGGTCAATGCAATAAGAAGAAATTTTGAGACACCCGAACTGCAACGAGAGATGCAATCAATGTATAACTCAATCACCCTGTCTAAAATCTCCGCGGAACATAGAGAACTCAAAAGTAAATCAGAATGTCTTGAAGAACTTGTCCGCGAGATTCAACGACTCCATCGTGGCCTCCCTGCATATCGAATAAGTGATGAAAGAAACGATCTCGAATTACGCGATAAACTACTTGTTGCCTGTGAAGAAGACCCTGATTGCTCAATGGCCTGTATGAATCCAGCAGCAACTTTTCAGGCTTTCATTGCACAACTTAGGACCTCTATATGCTTATCATTAAAAGCTCAGAAATCTCAACATCCAACTCAATATACAGTGAATAGTGACGGAAATGAAAGATTCTATACCGATCGCCAACACCATGGTCGTCAACGGACGAATATGTCACCTGTATCAACACAAAATATGTCAAACCGACCAATTCAGGGGAGAAAGACATGTTTCGTGTGCAGTAAACCTGATTGTTGGTCTACTCGACATACGCCGGAAGAACGAAGAAAATCAATGACTGAATTCAGAAATAGGAATCATCGTCTAACTGGCAGAAAATATACAGCACCTGAGATTCGTCAATTTTTAGTTGACTTTGAAGGGGAGGATCCTACCGCTTATATTTCAGACGAATTGGAAAATTTTCATGTAACCCAAGATGATGACAGTGAAGATTCCGAAGACTTCTTCAGAGCAATCAACTTCTTCTCTGAATCTCAAAATTGGGCATCAACAGATTCATCTTCAGAAATCTTCACAACAATGCAAGGGGTATTAACGGACATACTGCTATCAGATCTCTCAAAGACAAATCAACAATGCACCTCCTCTTGAAATCAAAATCATCACTCAACTCTCACTACTCTTCTCTAAAATTCGAAGGTATCCTTATCGATACTGGCGCTGCCAAGATTTCAACGGCTGGCTATGAACAATTTCTTGCCCTCAAACGCCTCCAGCCTTCCATTTAAATCAATAAATTGAGGACTGAAGAAGCTAAAATTACGTTTGGTATTGGATCAACCTCTTCCCTTGGCACAATCGACATCACCACTCCCATTGGTATTATTACTTTTCACGTCACAAAATCAGTTACACCATTTCTCTTCTGTCTTGCGGATATGGACAAAATGAACATTCATTACAATATTTTAAAAGATATCTTAATTCAATACACACCAAACGGAAAGAAAACATACCCAGTAATCCGTAAGTATGGTCATCCATTTTTACTACTCGAGGGAATTGAAGAGATTCTTGTGCAATCTTATGAGAGAGACGATGGCATCATACATTGCCATCTGACAATGTTGGAACTTCGACAACTGCACCGTAGGTTTGGACACCCCTCTTCCGAAAAACTAGCAAAACTCCTTAACCGATCTGGCCACGATTTCGATCGAAATGCGATCAACCACTTGACAAAGTTCTGCGATTCTTGCCAAAAGTATTCCAAATCACCAGGGCGCTTTAAATTCAACCTTTCTGACGATCGTGAATTCAACCACAGCGTTTACATCGACGTGCTTTGGATTGACGAAAAGCCTGTTCTCCAAGTTGTTGACGAAGCAACAAGCTTCCAAGCAGCACGATGGCTCAAATCTATGGATGCCCAAGAAGCTTGGAATGCCCTTCGCAATTGTTGGATCGATGTTTACCTTGGACCTCCCGACGTTATTGTACATGACGCTGGGACCAACTTCACTGGAAAGGATTTCAAACAAAGCGCCATTGCTATGTCAATATCAACAAAAGCAGTTCCTACTGAGGCGCATCACAGTATTGGCCTTGTGGAGAGATACCATACCCCACTCCGACGGGCATATGAAGTTATTTCTAATGATTTAGGTAAAAATAATATTAATAAATATCACATCTTGCAAATGGCAGTCAAAGCTGTAAACGACACCGCGGGACCAGATGGTATCGTTCCTACACTACTCGTCTTTGGCGCATACCCCCGAATGACTGAGTCAGACCCGCCAGCACCTTCTATTTTCCAACGTGCCGCAGCCATTAAGTCAGCCATGAAGGAAGTCCGCAAAATACATGCTAAGGCCCAGGTACAGAGTGCATTGAGGATGCGCAACGGACCAGAAATTTCAGCACTTAAAGACCTACCTCTGAACAGCCAAGTCCTCGTCTGGAGAGAATCAAAGAAGTGGACAGGCCCTCATAAATTACTTCAAATTGATGGTGAAAATTGTATAGTCCAAATCGGCGACCATATGTCGACTTTCAGGACAACCTCCGTCAAACCATATTACGATATGGAAAAGGAGCCTGATCCTATAACCGCTCTAGAGACACCTATTCCAAAACATGACGAAGTATTAAACAACGAAGTTGCAGACACCTCAGAACCACGTCGTGGCACCAGGATCCGAAAACCGAAAGATTTTGGAAATTTCATCATGTCAATCGACAATCAAGTCGCCATTTCCAGCTTTCAAACTTCAAATTTTCTTTCATCTAAAGAAATCTCCGACCGTGACCTCTCTATCCGATTACGTTCAGAAAGAAAAATTACAACACCTGGTAAACCCTTTGAAGTTTCCCGTAAAAAGGAGATCGAAGACCTAATTTCACAATGCATATTTGAAGTAATCTCCCAGGACTCAGTGGCGCCTGACGAAAGAGTTTTTAACGCGAGAATGGTTGACGCAGTTAAATTTAGTGACACCTCCCCATACGAAAAATCAAGGCTAGTCGTCCAAGCGTATAATGACACAGGAAAAACTTCCATTCTCACACAGTCACCTACTATCCAGCGTAGTAGTCAAAGACTAATTACGGCACTTGCACCTGGACTCATTAAATCTCGTAAATTCTCGCTTATTCTTAGGGATATAACTCAAGCATACGTCCAGGCTTCAACATCACTTAACCGACGGATCCTCATAAAACCACCCCGAGAGATTTCTCATTTATTTCCACCATCTTCGGTTCTTTTAATGCTAAAGCCACTTTACGGAATCCCAGAATCTGGAAATCACTGGTGGAGCACCTATTATAAGCATCACACAGACAAACTGCACATGCGCCCTTCCACTTTTGACCCTTGTCTGTTAATATCTACGACAAAAGAAGCTTTTGGAATGATTGGAATGCAAGTAGACGACACACTTGGTTTAGTGGATCCAGAGTTTGCCCGTAGAGAAGAAAAGGAACTAATTGATGCCAAATTTATCTCAAAGCCCATAGAAACACTATCTGTAAACAAGCCCATAGTCTTCAACGGAACAAAGATCTCCTTTAACGATACTGATATTCGCATCCAACAAAAAGGACAAATCAAATCTATCGAGCTCGTCAATAACAATTCTCCTACGGCAAAAGATGATTATCGCAAACAAAGAGCCCGTGGAGCATATATCGCTTCTATTTGCCAACCGGAGGCTTCTTATAGCCTCTCTGCTGCCGCCCAGCATCAAGATCCCACGGCCACAGAAATCGACCAACTCAATGATTGTCTTCAGTGGCAAATAAACAACCACGATCGCGGTTTACGCTACATTCCGATAAACCTAGAATCTGCAAAACTCTTTGTTTTTGTTGATGCCTCGTTCGCAAACAACAAAGACTTGAGCTCCCAAATTGGAATCATAATTCTGCTAGCAAATGAATCTGATCCTGAGCCCAATCAATTTTTAATTTCAGGAAACCTTATCCATTGGACATCGATAAAATGTAGACGAGTCACACGAGCAGTTCTAGCTTCTGAATTATACGCGATGGTACACGGGGTAGACTTGGCAATTGCACTGAGAACTACTTTGGATATAATTACAAACCAACTCGAAATTCAAGAGATTCCTTCTATCATTTGCACCGATTCTTTTTCATTGTACGAGTGTCTTGTCAAACTTGGAACCACGAAAGAAAAACGCCTTATGATAGACATCATGGCTATTCGCGAGTCATACGAGAGAAGAGAACTTTCTGAAATCCGCTGGATCAACGGACTCGACAACCCTGCAGACGCTATGACCAAAGCAAAACCAACCAAGGCTCTTAGGGAACTAATTGACAATAACAAATTGAAGGTACGAGTTGAGGGATGGGTCGAAAGGTGATTAATTAGTTTTGGACGCATCTTGACGCAGAGAGAAAGAGGAAAAGAAAAGAGTGCCAGTGTCTGGACGTTTGCCACGTGACATTGCGCACGTCCATTGCAACTCTATATATTAGCAACGCGTTGGAGGGAAACATAGATAGAATAGAATTAATTGAATGAACTACTTTGTCTTACGCGCGTTTTGTATTTTGAGTCTTTTGAATAGCTATTCTATTCCCAACTAAAGCCGATTTCCCGACAGTACCAATCAGTCCAGATCCGGTGGATACCTGGTCACACAGGGATCGAGGGAAATGAGAAGGCAGATGAGCTCGCCAAAGCTGCCTTAAAAGACCTTCCCGACGAGGGAACCGATGCGATACTTTCTGCAGAAGTAAATCGGAGAACAAAGTTTATGTTTGCAACACTAACCAGGTTTGTGAGGGAGCGTGCGGATGAGCTGGCTGCATCATGGTGGCAGAAACATGGGCACAAGCACTACGCAGATTTGAATCTCAAGATGACACGCAAGCGACCGCCAGAGCTTGCTTTACCGAGATGGGCGTACCACAGATTGATTGCAGCTAGGACAGGACACGGCGATTTCGCCAATTATCATGAAAGATTCAAGCATGAGGATACTGATGGCAAGTGCGAATGTGGACGAAAAAGACGCCCATGGCGCTTTGCAGAATGCCGACCAGCATTACAACGTTGGAGAAGTAAGAAACGGGAACCCCCTCCGAAGGCAAGGGAGATCATGGCAGAAAATGGATGGGAGAAATTTCTCGAATTCGTCACTGTAACCAGATGTTATAAAGCACAAACTACTGACCGGGAGGCTTAGGTTCTTCCAGGGATATCATTTATTTTTCCTTTGTTTAATCGTTGGGAAAATTAGAACAGGGCGCAGGGCGCACTCGTTCGGACAGAATGTTTTGTTTATTTATTTATTTATTTATTTATTTATTTATTTATTTATTTATTTATTTATTTATTTATTTATTTATTTATTTATTTATTTATTTATTTATTTATTTATTTATTTATTTATTTATTTATTTATTTATTTATTTATTTATTTATTTATTTATTTATTTATTTATTTATTTATTTATTTATTTATTTATTTATTTATTTATTTATTTATTTATTTATTTATTTATTTATTTATTTATTTATTTATTTATTTATTTATTTATTTATTTATTTATTTATTTATTTATTTATTTATTTATTTATTTATTTATTTATTTATTTATTTATTTATTTATTTATTTATTTATTTATTTATTTATTTATTTATTTATTTATTTATTTATTTATTTATTTATTTATTTATTTATTTATTTATTTATTTATTTATTTATTTATTTATTTATTTATTTATTTATTTATTTATTTATTTATTTATTTATTTATTTATTTATTTATTTATTTATTTATTTATTTTCTTTCTATAGCTTATAGATTTTCTGGCAAGTTTAACCATTCATGTAGGCAGTAGTGAGTCCGTATGGATCACAAACCCGTATCACGCCTCCTGGGTGTAGGGCGTAGGCCTGATACGACTAGAATTCAAATCAAATTAAATCATCGGAACAGTGAAGTGCTGCCGCCACTTTCAAAACTGGCCGCGCTTCCTTTTTGGAGGCGAGACATGCGACTTCGGTTATGACGACGGTACTCGGAGCGAGCTGGTGTACTGTTGGGAAATCTCTTTTGTTGCGTGGACGTTCGCGGCGAAGAGGAAAGGGGAGAACCAGGGCGTCGAACCTTTGGCACTTTTGTGTCTTTTTGGCTTTTTTTTTTTACCATATACTAGCTAGCAATAGTCAGGGAATTAGGCAGTTCAGAGTCTCTAGGGATCGGCTACCCGTATCACGCCTCTCGGGCGCAGGGCTTGTGCCTGAAACGTCTTGGATTCAATCAATCAATCATCGGAACAGTGGCTGGCAGAGACGAACTCTTCACCTTCACGCGGTGCCGGCTGTAATCGCTCAGTGTGTTCGCTGCACATCTGAGATAACTAAGAAGAGTCGCAATCAGATCGAAACCAACGCTGACGCTTTATCTTCCTTAGTCAATGTCCACAAAAGCATCAGTTAAACTAATTCGAAGAGGCCTCTTTTACCATTCCGCCGCCTTTCACCTCCCGAAGTATCAAACTACAACCCTTCCGATAACTTCGACGACTGGACTGTCATGATCTTCTGCGTTGCTTCGGTGCGCCTCCATCTACAGACCCACGATGATACGAATACCCGACGGAGGAAGAAAGTCAGAGGGCACAAAGATGGAGAGGTTGTAATACCTTTGGAGGGCCAGGTTACGGAGGGAATGTTTGAGATACTGAGCGATAGGGAGTTTGGCAAGGAAAAGAGACAGGATGGTTCTGGAGGCAGGATGTCCGATTTTGACAATGGAAATTTTGACTTTGGAAGTGTTGTGTGTGCCGAGGTTTTCGGTTCGGTTAAGTGCTGCCACCTGTGAAGGGTTACGAGCGTCGGCCACTGCACGACAAGCAAGTGCCACAAACTGAGTATATTCTATCTATGTAGGTACAACTATACAAGGGAATCAGCTCTCTTATGCCTCCACCGATACTAGGGTCTTGATAACGCCTCTACAAGTAACCCTTTTACTCGTTTGCCCCTTACACAGTCCCTTTGACTTATCGGACGTTTACACCTATTTTAATGAATAACCGAAGGCCTAAACAGATCCCCTTTCTTCAATACACTACATATAGTATATACCGTCCAACCTCATCTATAGCGATAGTGGGTCCCGGTATAAATATTGAAAAGATTCATTGTAACTTGGACTTTTATATTTGCAACACTTACCCTTACAGGTCATTTTAGGTGCAGGGGTAAGTATTGCAAATATAAACGGTAAAATTTCTATGAATCTCTTCAGTAATTATACCGGGACCCACTATTAGCTAAGAGGGGTCCTACTGTATCACTGCCAATGCACGACTCGTTAACGAAGAACTGGTTGAAAGAATACTCGCAGGTCATTCCAATAATTATCCAGAGCCCTCGATCCCTGGTTCTATCGTCCAACCCCACACTACATTAGAGCTATCTCCTGCTCCTGAGGTTGATGTCGATGTTCATAGAACAGAATCTACAACTATGGCGTCTGACCCTGCTGCGTCAGCTCCGTTAACCTCTGAGCCAGTTTCAGCGAAGTACCTCCCTTAAAATAACGACACTAAAACCGTGTCCTCCTCCACTACGGCACCAACCATTCTCTCGACAAACTTTGCACCACCTCCGCTTGCCACTTCAGCTCCTTTGGCTCCTTCTCTCCCTCGTCCGCCAATATCTTCATCTCTTCCGCTGTTGTCAGCCTCCGCCCTTCCTGCCATCTCGGACCCCCAATATCATAATTTGGTCATTCGGGATTGGATCCCTCTATCCAAAAAAATTCTCTTCTTTCCCTCCAACGCCTCGGCTCCAATCGAAACTCAACCTCAATCTCTTTCGAGTCCGCGGCACTCGTCTTAAATTACGCTATCTTCTCTACCTTCAATCCCTTTTGAACCCCTACACCTTTGTTCGCCCCCATCTCCGCCTCCTTTACCTGCTGCCTCTCTGATTCTCTCTAAATCTTCTCCTCTGGACCTGGCCTCTCACAGATTTCTGCCTTTGCGCCCTCCATACTATCCGACATTGCGAAGCCCACCTTTTCCTTCTTCTATCTCACGCTCTTCTTTTAATCCATCTTCTCTCGCATACCTAATTTCGTATGAGTTTGATCGTCTGGCATCCAGGTTACTCTTGCTTCAACGACATCTGCACCCTCCCGATGGTTTCATCATAAAGTAACCATTTCCATATCCGGCTATCACCACCTTGAAGCTGAAAAAATAAAAATATAAAATAAAAAAATCCATCTCTGCCTCGTAGTCCCTGGCGCTTTATCTTGGTCCTGCCCTTTAATCTAACCTTCCGCCACTCTTTTTTACTCTCAAAACTTCTTTCCTTGGATCAAGTCATTTTTCTACCGAACATTTGGTCACAAAACCCTTAAACTCAAGTTGTTGCCGTCCTAAGCCCTTTGTTCTAGCCTGGGGTCTGTCCCTGATCACCATGCACCATTAACCATGGCTCGCAGGAGCTCGTATCTTGAAAAAAGAAGGGGGTATTGTCAGAGTTCGAACGCTCTTGTTCTGGTCTGGCCTTTTAGCCGAGTGGTGAAGCATCTATCTCGTGTATCATGTGGCATGGAAACCTTTAGCCTGACACCCACCTCTTGTCCCCTCTCTCTCCCCACACTGTCTACATACCGCTTATGACAGTAACCGATATCCAGCTCTTGAACCAACCTTGGTAGAATTACTTCGTCAAAAAGGAATCTACCCGGATCTCAAGTTTCTTTTAATAAGTTGTATGAGACGGTCCAAAATCTTGCTAGGTCTACTGGATATGCCATCACCATCAGCAATCCAGAAGAGAGAAAAGGGCAAAGAATGAAACTCCTAGCTCTGCAAGAAAAGTGGTAGTGTTTACAGCGAAGTGGATGAGGCTTGTAGGAAACGACGTAGATTAATGCAAAAGATCGGCTGTTCTTTCGGATTCAAGGCCAGAGAGGTGCCCTTATGTTATACTAGTTTTGGACTCAAGTTAGCACAAATAAACAAAACTACACACATATTAGGGCGCATGATAGCCAGCTGGTTGCGCAAACTGGTCGTGTCCTATCTCAACACGAAACCATGCCAGAAGTTTTACGACATTGCACAGCTTGTGTTGAACTCGGATACGATAGAATAAGATATCAAAGATATAGGGCAACTGGTCATAATCGTAGTTATTGTCCTAATACCTAGGGATATTGTTGTGTATAGCGGCATTGAATTTGTGCAATGTAGGTATAAAGCAACAAGAATAGGTACTTGCATATACGGATACCCTGTGTCGTATGTGCCGAGGATACCGAGTCAGATGGGCCGAGTCAGGTGATATGAGTCGTAAGACAAAAGGAGACCCTGTATGGAAATATTACGAGAGGTAGTCTCCAAGTCTGTAAATAGATATTAGTAGACTCGACTCGGTGCTTGGTAGATACTAGGCGCAAGTATAGGATCCGGGCAGTAGGGTAACAACGACTTGTGTATATAAGGAGAGTGTATTACCTACATGGAAGAGTCGTCAAGCAAAATATATCTTATACTCTACACACTCTTACTCATTACTGTTCTATCCTCACCTCGAGGAATCATATGTAACAACTCGTAAGTTAGTCTCATTCCAACATTTCCTCACTCATAACTGTAATAGATATTTCTCACATTAAATTAAGACAATGCTACGGAGCGAAATTATTTTGTGTAATTGAATCAAACTTTGACCATGAAATAGTTTTAATTGATACTATATACTCAAACAGTTCATATGTGCAGTAGGTTTACCAAGTTGATAGAATGTCTGTTTAAATTTCATCCAAATGAAATGTAGTCCGTACATTGTCCAAATACCATGTAGTAATAAGTAGGCTGTAAAGTTTTTGAGGTGTTTTTTTCAACAAAGTTGTTCAAAACTAGTTAAGCACTCATGTACTTGTACGTGCGTTTAGTATTTATTTACAGTTTATAATTAGATGGTTTTTTCGTAAATGTTGTGGGGCTAATCGATATACAGTACAATCTCGCTATAACAATGTGGGGCAAAGCTTAACCAAGGCTGCCGATTGGAGGATTCAATTGAATCGGCTAATCGGGAGCCTTGGTTAAGTTTTGCCCCACATTGTTATAGCGAGATTGTACTGTATCCATATTTCCAGGCAGAATAGGTTTTTGAAAGGAGGGGGGGGGTGTTTGTATCACGACTCCAACCTTTAAGCACAAAAAAAAGCCCCTGAAAGTGCATTTCAAGTATCAATACTTAATACTTCGTATTTCTGCCATTTGCGTCTACAACAGCCTGATATCTTTGTGGCTCGCTAGCTAAAAGCTCTCACAGATGATCTAGCTTAATGGATCTCCATGCCTCTGTTACGATCATACGTAGCTCGTCGTATGAACGTTCTCTCCCACCAGACAGATCGGAATAATTGTGCGCTATGAAATCTTTCATTGGATTCCAACCATTTTCAATCGGATTGAGGCCTGGGGAGTAAGCTGGCCAGGCCATAGGAAAAACCCTAGTTCGGCTCAGTTCAGTCGTTATTCTTGAAGATGAATGAGAAGGAGCTCCATCTTGCAAGAATATAAAGCCTGGATTCTCACACATCCAGGACTCTATGAGAGGCATGCCTTTTTCACAGTACCGTCCCGAATTTATTGAGCCCCAACCCTTCGAGCAACATAAACTTGACCGTCGAACCCAGTTTTGACAAAGGCCTCGTCTGTCCAGATAACACACTTCCACGTCTCTTCATTCCAAGCATCATGAGTCCTAGCCCATGCAAGGCGTGCTTCTTTGTGAGCGTCTGTCAGGATTAATTTCTCTGCAGCAATGCGGCGGTGGCATAGCTCATTTTCAAAAGCGATTGTGAGGCTATGGTGACATGCTATAAGACTCTCAGATCTGCAATCTCTTCGTAGGTAAGACGCCTGTGATCAGCGTAAAGAGTTTCTCTTCGAGTGAGGCGGTGGCGGAGAGGTGTATCAAGCATACAAGGTATTCCTTTTGGCTTCTTCGGTGTTATATATCCAGACTTTAGTACTTTCCGACACTAGAGCGATTGATATTAAGGGCTTTACAGATTTGTGTATAACTGTATGCAGTAATGTTGCGAAGAGTAAAGATCTAGACTCATTGCCCTTGAGTAAGAAATTTCCGGGGCTTTCCAACTGACTTTGGAATATCTCTATGTCGTTAGCTGGCTGCCATTATGGTGTTTGGGTGGGAGAGAGTCCACAAACGCAATGAAGTTGAAGGTACCATTCCCAAATTAGGCCTAGCGCTTCAATATACGCTAGACGTGGGGCACTTCGTTTATGATCACCCCTTGTAACTGATGCGCCGACTGCGGGACGGTTCACAACCGCCGCCCCTTAATGTGGCTGAGCTCGGGGCCCCACAAGTATTCCCGCTTGGCCCACTTACAGTCGTCCCTCTCTAACTCGATAGTGGGTCCCGGTATAAGTGTTGAAAATATTCATTAAGATTCAACCATTTACATTTGCAATACTTACCCCTGCATGCAAAATGACCTGTAAGGGTAAGTGTTGCAAATATAAAAGTCCAAGTTACAATGAATCTTTTCAACACTTATACCAGGACCCACTATCGAGTTAGAAAGGGACGACTGTACTGGCATTTATGCAACGAAACTGATCATCAATATAACGGCTGTCACACGCAGCCGGCACTCCGCACCGTTAGCGTTTCCTTCCGACAGAAACCATACTCGCGCGACACGTGCATGATCCATTTCGTGGCGCCAATGCATCATCGTTAAAAGAATTTGTGACGGACCCGCCCATGACTATCGGAAATCATTCCGAGGAATCCGACACGTTGGAGAACACCGGACCGTTCATGATGTACGACATGACTCGTGAGCCTCATCATTTATTTAACATGTACATGTACGTATAATTCCTAGTACGGCGACGGGTCTAAATTATTTTACCGCGCTGAGAACGCCTCAATTCATCTCGCCCCTGAACTCAGATATTTGGGGATGTGACTGTACATGTATGTTCCGAAAAACGTTCGCAACGTCACTGCTACACCATGCAGGGGCGAAGTTTGATGGACAAAGTAAAATCTTTTACACCTATGCAGATGTCAAGCGTGGTACAAATCGACCTAGCGCCGACGATGACTTGAGTGGCCTGCAGCTCCACCAAGGCTCAAGCAGATATTTTGGGGGTCCGGCAGCAATCAAGGAGGCAATGTAGTCTGTCCGGCGACAAAAGAATCATTTTCAATTCTATCTGGAGGTAACATCATCATGCATTGATAAAGTACAATCTTTATTGGTCGTCACGTCATGAGAAAAGTCACCCTGAGGTAGCTGATGTCACTTTTACTGCAAATCTGAGACAATATTGGACTGTCATTCGGATAGTGTATCCAGGCCATACTGCGCTAGATGAGGGATTTTGCTTGACCCAATTACTGAGCTACATACTCATATGTAAACAGGTGCGTTAACTCATGAATGAGAGAGCTTGTAATAGCTGAGTCGTACTCTAGCATAAACTCGTCGCTTGGCGTGACACTTTCATTAGCGCATCGCGAAGAATCGTCAGACACAACTCCTCCCCTTGCCTTCTATCAGTTACCAGTAAATCTTTTCCATTTATTACAAAACCCAGTGTAGTGACCCCCAACTTAGTGACAAGCCATCAACCATAAACCATTATCATATACCTCATTGCCCCAAGATGTGAAACTATTTTCTCCTAAACACCTCGCCAATATGTGAAGTAATGAACCAATAACCGGGCAATTGCATTCCAAAAAAATTGTTTTGGTGCCTAGCCAGTAACGCAGGCAAAATTCAGACACTTGCCTGAACTTACTTTTCGCTAAGAACCATCAGCCCAACTCCCGGACTTCTTCCTACTCTCTCGACGCCCAATGACTCTTTGCCGTCTCTGCCTCTAAATACGCCAAACGCCCAACGGTGAGTACCACCACTAGTTCTCTCTGCCAGCAGACGAGTGGCCAGTTCTGCTTTAGTTCGAACGTTGAGGAATGCGGCGTCTTCCAGGATGTGACTGTTGTGGAAAAATGAAATTATTTCAGCGAGACAGGTAACTCCATGGGGCAGATACATTCTATCATGTCTACTGAGAAATAGAAGAAGGCCGATAAGGTACATGATCAGTAATGCTAGTATGATAACGGATACGCATAGATTGGGCATTATTCTGATGTTAGATGATTGAGATATAACAGGTGAAAATAGGGCTCCAAAGAGTATGGGGAGGAGGATGAAGAGTGTGGAGAGAAATGAGGTTGTGGCTATCCGATAATGACCAGCTGAAATGGCCGACAGGGAACTCTGGATAGGTAGGGCTGCCGCATAGTCAAGTAGAATTGATTCATCTGCAGTAGCGCCTTCAGAACCGGAGAGCTCAGTCCATGGTTTTAAAACTCTTAGAGTCATATCTAGGGGTTGAAAGAGTAAGTATAGTAACATTCCAAAGAGGGATGGAACAAAACTAAAAAGGAAGTTGACATCAGAGAAGCTGTTTAAGTTTGGAGATCCATTAGAAAACGGTGTGAAGCCCTTATGGAGAGTCGTACTTGGGATGAATGACAAGGTTAAAATAATGACAAGGATTATAAAGCCGAGCACCGGCCATATGCCGACCGAGACGTCTCGCATATACCAAGGTATGTAACGATAGCGAATTTTCCGATCATGGCGAGGTGCGGGCCTTTCGGCATCAGGATATCTTCCAAGGGTAAGCTCTGAAAGCCGGTCCATAGTTTTCCAAGAGTGATTGAAGGATGCTTCTTCTTCACCAAGGCAGTAAAAGAAGTCAGTTGGCGAGTTCTGTATTCTCCAGTATCCTAGTTTTTCAAGGCGCATACCTAGTTGATCTCGTATTTCGTATGTGGACTTTAAAATATCAGTTCCGGAGTAGTCCCTCAAGGCGTTACTTCTCGGGAGCATTGTTATGATGTCTGCTAAGGACCGCGGATCCCACATTAGGCCGGTTGTCTTATGAAGAAAAAAGAATCCAGAAAGTACTGTAGCCCCAAAAATAAGAGTATAAATAGCGGTCAAAGCCCAAGCTATTCCCTCGATTGTGTCCCATCGCCAGTTTCTGATGGACGGGGTCACTGTAATTAATGCACTCTGTAGTGGTATAATCAAGATAGATAAAGTATATATACATAAGCAAAAATTGATTCGTAATTTTCTACCACGAATTGGCCTGAAGATTGTAGGATAAAGCGACATGAACAGTGCCTCGGACCTTTCATGAGGGTCATTTGCTGCAAGAGAGACAAAAGGCAGGATTCTGGTTATTGCTGTGGTCACACACTGGATATATACAAAAATTAAGCCAGCGAGCAGTTGAGGGGTGACACGAAAGAGGAAAAATTGTTTACCAGACGATTTTCCATCCCATGGTGCGAAGCCTCTTTTAACCGCTGAATTCCGGCTAGCGGAAAGAAGAGCAATCATAATAATGCATGCACATGATAGCACAAAAAATGATAGAGGACGTAGTATTGTAGGTATAAACGTAAGCTCGGGATATCGGAAGGAGACTTTAGGGGCCTCAGGAGCTTGAGTGAATATAGGGAAACTTTTAATGGGTTCTTTTGAAAGCGTTTTTTTGCTTTCGGGCTCGTGATTGACCGGGGGATAGAACGATAGTAAGCGCTCGGCTGGTTTGGGAGAAGAGCGATGTTTCCTTGTGAGTGCGAGGCCTTCGCGCTCTTTCTCTGGTGTCATCTGGGATAAGTCGAAGTTTGAGCTTATTTGATCAAATGATCGAGATTCCCGGCAGATCGATGCCGGATAGCCTATTATACCATTCTTCGGTACTGTGTATGATAATCCATAATCTGGTAATATCCGGTCTACTGGGTAATCGTCTGATGGGGTTTCAAATGAGACATAAGTATCTTCTATGCCGTCTTCTGTCCGAGTCAGCTGATCCAGGGCGAAACGAATATATGGTGTTCGGTCGACTGGAGTGGGAGGTCTTGACTCTAGATCGGTGTAATTAGTATTATGTTCGTTGTTGGAGATTATGTCTCGATCTGAAATGCGCACTTCGCAAAAGTGAGTAGTTAGAGACGTATCCGTCGATTGCCGAGTGTATTTATCATTACTTTCCCGCTCAACTTCAGCAGGATATATCTCGAAATTGGTCCGATCGGTGTTGGAGCTCTCGTTATGTTTTTGCGTGGCAGTACTGCGCACATTTGGACTTTGGAAGGGCGGCAATGGAAGTTTTGGCGGCTGAAGAGAGGATTTGGTCTGAGGAGGGCGTGGGCTTTGCCATCGAACCACAGTTGTTGGAATAGAGATGCTAGATGTTAGGGAAGGAGACTGTTCAATTTCAGGCCGATTGTTTGGTGGGGTTATGACTGCATCACGTTGGCTGAGTGTTTGTTGAAGCCCGTCATCTATTATCGTCGTCAGCAAGCGTCAACTAATGATTCGGCTGGCAAACACACGATTGGCATTTGGATGTTCCATTTCGCCAAAATTTATCGTCACATATGTCAAAACCTCGATTGCATTCTTGGAAACTTTACATGTATATGGTGGCAAGCAGACACTGTTAAAGTGGAAGGCTGGCTCTGTTCAGCCATCCCATTTAATTTTGCTCAACGAAGCCTCGAGGCCCTAGCGCATGGAAAAATCAAAAATCAGACGTTACCGACATCTTATCCTCCGTTTAGCAGACTTGAATGGCTAACCGTAGGTTGCAATTGTTGGTCGATGCGGGGATGTCATGAGGGCGTTGGGATTGACGTTCTGGTACCGAATTCTAACGTGCCGAAAAAAAAATTTCCGCTTTCTTATATTTGTCATTTGCATGGAGATATGACAGTTGAAGAGCCTTCGCGCATCTTGATCTATCAATTAGAGCGGTAGTATCAGGCAAAGTGTGGAGATTGAAGATATTCTACTTGCAATAGAAAAACGTAAATGCAAGTAGTACTTTCCGAAACTAAAGTGTATCTAGTCCCTACATTCTAAAGATAACCGAAAATTGGTTGAGCGGTTGACATTGAAGATGGTATTAGTTATTCTAATTAAACTAAGTGTGGGGTCGGATGGTGCAGTGGTACACCGTCCAGGCCGTTCTCCCAAGTAGAGTCTGGGTAGCTTGGACACATGCCCCACTTGAGACAGGAGAAAGCTGGTTCGAATCCAGCAAGACCCTCACACCACTTCTCTCGCGGTGATACTGTATTCGTAGAATGACGAAAGCATGCTCAGATAGCCACAGGTTTTTCTCGCTTTTCCCTGTGGTGGGTATTCACGGAAGAGGGTACATGTCGTAAGGCGTTATTCTCGTAGTGGTATCTGCAAATGAAATCTGAGTATGAGTGTTCCAAACGTCAAAATGAGTCGTTCTATAACAAAGAATACGTATCTTCCGAAAAATACCTACGTGGGCCTTCAGGCGCCGAAATAGGATAATAGAAAAATTTAATTTTAAACTAAGTGTGGATACAGAGACACCAACTTTCAGTATTACAGTAACAATTCGAGCAACCATCATCTTCTTCAGGTTCTCAATATAGTCGAACCCCTGTTATAACTATCTACGTTATACCGGTATTCTCGTTATAGCGATATTTTTCTGGCACGAATTAATTTTATATACATTTTATGATATTTGCGATATCGTCTTCCAATCACCGAATATCGTTATAACAGGGGTTAGATAAGCGAGTATTTCGGTGGGTCTCCTGCTAATACAGTAGTTTTTTTTTAATCATTCCTGCGTATGCAGCCTGAGGCTATGGCACGCATTACTACGGAAGACATGTGTATTTCGCAGAATAACTCTGTTTGACGTTTGGAACACTCATACTCAGATTTCATTTGCAGTTACCACTACAAGAATAACACCTTATGACATGTACCCTCTTCCGTGAATACCCACCACAGGGAAAAGCGAGAAAAACCTGTGGTTATCCGAGCATACTTTCGTCATCCAACGACTATAATATCATCGCGAGAAAAGTGGTGTGCGGGTCCTGCTGGATTCGAACCAGCTTTCTCCTGTATCAAGTGGGGCATATGTCCAAGCTACACAGACTCTACTTGAGAGAACAGCCCGGAAAGTGTATAAGACAGTAGTTTCTCACTACAACAACGTGGGACACTACATTTACGAATCAATAGTTTAAAATAAGAAAATCTCTCATCAGATCATTTAAGGGTTTTTTTTTTGAAATCATATTGTATTCAGCCTAATATCTATGATAAAAGATTTAAATACATTATTTCTTTTATACCCAATATTCCAGCATCCTAAACTCCGTTGAAACTCATATCCCACTGGCACTAACATTGGCTCATAACTTAGATTTTAGGAGTTTAGAATCTGAAGTGTTGAGTTAATGGTAGTAAAAGAACTAAGGACGCTTGATAATTGGTTGACGTAGTTTTTTTTTTTTTTTTAATTCATTCCTGCGTATGCAGCCTGAGGCTATGACGCGAATGATTACGGAAGACATGTATGTGACGCAGAATAACTCTGTTTGACGTTTGGAACACTCATACTCAGATTTCATTTGCAGATACCACTACGAGAATAACGCCTTACGACATGTATCCTCTTCCGTGAATACCCACCGCAGGGAAAAGCGAGAAAAACCTGTGGCTATCTGAGCATGCTTTCGTCATTCTACGAATACAGTATCACCGCGAGAGAAGTGGTGTGAGGGTCTTGCTGGATTCAAACCAGCTTTCTCCTGTCTCAAGTGGGGCATGTGTCCAAGCTACCCAGACTCTACTTGGAAGAACGGCCCGGATAGTGTACCACTGCACCATCCGACCCTGTTGACGTAGTTAAACGCTTATGTAATAAAAAATGAATATGTAATCCAACTTTTTCTACCGATAAACTCGAAATATAGTTAACATTTTTTGGAACGGAATATAGTAGAACCTCTCATAGCTAATAGTGGGTCCCAGTATAAATGTTGAAAAGATTCATTGTAACTTGGACTTTTATATTTGCAATACTTACCCTTACAGGTCATTTTGCGTGCAGGGGTAAGTATTGCAAATATAAACGGTAAAATTTCTATGAATCTCTTCAGTAATTATACCGGGACCCACTATTAGCTAAGAGGGGCTCTACTGTACATCGTTATAACATGGGTTCGAATGTGGTGCTAAGGACAGTTTCTTCAATTTCTAGATTTTTAGGCGATAGATCTGACTGAAAATGACCCCTGTGCATCGATATATGGAACCGTTAGAAGTTATGGAAGCAAAGACGGTAACTGTTGATGAAAAATAAAATAGCGCAACACCAATTGCTTCTCTTGGTTTATTTTACCTGCGATAACGTTACTACATTTGAACCTGACGTGCCTTTCCAATTCCGAATCAAACAATCATCACTCATTGAATATTCAGTCTTACCGAGTAATGAACTTAACCAGCGTGATGTGTATGGTATCGCGATCAGGGGAATTAGGTATCAACACAAGGCACTCGGTTAGGGGTGTATTTAGTAGACTTCATAGTTCAGCACCGACTCTAAAAATATTCCACCTGTACAGTGTCTCAGCCCTAAAGATTGTTAGTGGCTGAAGTTAATTTTGTATGTTAAGATAAGTAACTGCAAGGTATAGACACACAAAACCAATATCAGCCACTAACAATCTTTAGGGCTGAGACACTGTACATGTACTGGTCCATCGGGTCGGATAAAAGGTGTGGTACTCCGTCCGGGCCGTTCTCCCGAACAAAGTCTGGATAGCCGAGGCACATGACCTGCTTAAGACAAAAGAGAGCTAGCTCGAACCCGGCAAGTCCCTTTCCACATTTCTTGCTTGGTAAAGTACGTGACGATCACCAAAGTATGCTGGATAGCCGTGGATATCCGAAATGCATCCCTGCGCCAGACCTAAACTGTTGAGGAGAGATGGGCTGCAAGGCGCTTGACTTCGAGCTGTATTCTCAAATGATATTCGGGTTTGAGTGTTCCTCTCGTCACGTTGATTCATCGCTCCAGGTAGCGTACCAGTGTGATTCTTCTGATAACCTTAAGGCTGCACACACATGAGTGACTTGAGAATTTTCACTGGTCCATTGGAGTTAAAAACGTTTAAAGTCCCTGCCAACAGGATTTTGGTCTCCAATTTTCAATTTTCTAGTATGCTGCGGTTATATAGATGCTCAATCCCTATCCGTAGGGGCTCTGAATGCTTCTATATAATTTACGGCTTGCTACTGGCTATTAAATCTTTGTCATGCCTAAAATGGCTCTAGGCGACATTAAACAAGGTTCAGCGATTTAAATTTGTATTGCAGACAATATAGTTGTCAGAAATTTTCAAAACATCTACATCGTAGTAAAAACCATACTCACGACTACGTGTAGCTCTAGCACAAAAGTTCTATTTGCTTTTTTCGAATTCATGTCCGACAACACGAACGAAATTTTATGCAACACTTCTTCTTCCTTGGATCCTCAGGAATCAATAATTTCCCGCAAACGGAATTGGATCTCCGTTGGCGTCAATTAATCGTTGACAAGAGAAAGACAATCGGAAGTTCTATGATCCAGACAAAAGTGGTTATTATTAGAGTACGCGTCCGCGTCCGAGCTATAGAGCTCCACAAGCTAGTAACTAGACTAATTACATAAGCCAATACAGGCGAAGCCTTCTACTCCCTCTGGCCATCTTTTAGTTCCTGACGACCCGATCTACAATAAGTCCATAAACCGTCAAAAATTATCTCTTGAATGTGAAACTGGTCGCAAGCATTGAAGAATTCCTCCTCAATTAAAACCCTTCAGAGTGCAGTCAGTTCGAGACAATTCCAGGAACCAAAGAAGGGCGAACTCCAGGGTGTAAATGTCGTAATTTCCGAAATAGATTCATGTGTTGCAATAGTAGGTTTCAGAGCTTATACAAACTCAGGGCGAAATCAAGATCCGATAACTATACTAGAAGAAAAAGGTAGTGTAATTGGAGATGAAAACAAGCTCTCTAAACTGAGAGAGGCTTAAGAGGTCTTTCGGCGCCAAAGCTGCTGACAAGGTAATTGGGATTTTGAAGAATAGTTCAGCATCATCTGGCTTATTTTTTTTCTAGTCCA
Source organism: Podosphaera xanthii (assembly GCA_028751805.1). NCBI lineage: Eukaryota > Fungi > Ascomycota > Leotiomycetes > Helotiales > Erysiphaceae > Podosphaera > Podosphaera xanthii. Next base: position 120,044 of record JAPWIX010000032.1, read on the forward strand.
GGCTCCTTCAAAATATGTAGTTGGGCGAGGTACATCATGGTTCAGTTTACCAGCTCTTAAATTTTGGTGTGACGGAATCTTTTGCTCCGTGCCTGTAATCAGATATCCTTCCCGCAGTCTGAAAGGCTTTAATTGATCCCCGTGATAGGAGTACTTTATTTCCTGCCCACTGACTTGCCTCAAGACATAACTCTTCTTATGGCTTCCAGCGAACCCTACTACAACAAAAGGGCCTCGGTAAGACGCGTGCAACTTCATCTTAGCTTTAGCATGATCGTAGAGCATCACTAGGCTTCCTGGAATAAACCTAATCTCGCGGGCAATTCCGATATCATGTCTTTCCTTTTGCACTTGGCGGCGCCAATCATCTTTTCTTTCGATGTCCGAACGCAGAGCTTCCAAATTGGCAACATGATGAATAACTGCGTCCTTCTGCTTCTCAATTTCTTCGGGGACTTGTAACTGATGCCAATCAAGCTTAACCATTTCCGATAGGTATTTGGACCGGTTCAACGATGGAAATTTCAACTCAAGATTGGATGGGGGTTGATAACCAAAGAGGATCTGGTAAGCTGAGAACCCGAAGTGTTTAATTTCTCTCCGATTCAGTTCATAAACTCCCCTATTCAGCAACAAAGGCCAGCTTTTCTTCTTCGATTGTTTTTTCAATATCATTTCCAGCAAGTCGTTTGATTTTTCAACCATTCCGGTAGCCCTCTTGGCCCCTGAAGGTGCTGGTGTAAACACCACTTTGTGATCCTTCAAAAATTGCTTCATGGAACGGCCGGTGAAATGTGATCCGATATCCGCATAGATAGAAATCGGAGTTCCAAAAATGTTAAACAGCCAGATTAAACACCTAATTGCTTCGGCCTGATCTGGGGTTGAACAGGGAAATGCCCAAACAAATCGAGAGAAATAATCAACGACCATAAATATGTGAGTGAACTTAGGTTTCCCTGAGAATCCCCAATATGGTGGCTGCTCGCCCGATCCAACGTTCACTTCATACTTATTCAATTGAGGATTACAAACTCTTATAGTCTCCTCCAGGCTGAGGTCTGCGTCTGGAAGTGGTCCGATAAAGTCCATTCCCAACATGACAAATGGAGCATCCACCTTGGCTGAGGACTGCGTTTGTGATCTTCGAGCAGTTCCATGCTTTGCGCATGACATGCACCCTAGGATGTAATCTATCGTGTCTTTAGAGATCCTTGGCCAGTAATAATCCTTGAGCCTCTTAGTCGTCATTGATGAGCCATAGTGGCCTCCACTATCGTGGGCTGCTTCAAGAACCCCACTGACTTCATTTTCAGTGATACACCGTTTCCACCTACCCCGAATATCAATAAACAATTCTCCATCAAAAATGCGGTACCGTCGTGCCTGATCTACAAATTTCTTCCGTTCTGCTTGTGAAAGATTTCGCGGTAACTCATTGGTTCTCTGAAAGTTGTAAAAATCTCCGAACCAGGCTGATTCAGTATACTTAACGTTTTCTTCTTTGTAATCCTCGATCGCCATAGCCACTAGATGTGCTTCCACTGCGTCAATCGACGCTTCACCAAATAACTCCGATTCCAAAAAAATAACCGATCACGCCCTTTTTTCTACCTCTTTACGCCTAAGTTCCTTTATCAATTCCAAGTATCCCCCTTTTCCATCCTTCCAGACCCATTTTGCCTCTCCACTTTTGCTGTGTTCTAACTTTCCATACATCATCAAGATGTTGTCCTGTTCGTCTGATGGTTCCGAAAAAATTGTACGAGATAGGGAGTCTGCAATCTCATTTCGACAGCCTGGGATCCACTTGATTTCAACGTTTAGCTGCGATAAAAGATGATTCCATCGGGTGTAAATTCCCTCCAGTAATGAGGATTCCATAAAATAAGCTAAAGGCTTATGATCCGTGAAGATGATACTTCTCTCTCTTCCTAAAAACATATAATCATATTTCTTAGCAAAGGTAACGATTCCCAACAATTCTCTCTTGTAAGTTCCATAGTTCCTTTCTGATTTTGATAGAGTGCTAGAATCATATAAAATAGGAACTTCATCGCTATGTTGGAATTGGGTAACGACGCATCCAATGGCAAATTTACTAGCATCAGTATATAGCCTGACTGGCTCATCAGTAATCATACCATGCCTCTCAATCTCCGCAGCGCATTCGAGTTTCAACGTATCAAATGCTGCTTGCTGTACTACACCCCATACCCAATTCGCATTATGTCGCATCAAACAATTCAACGGCATCGCAATTTCGCTAAAGTTCTTTATCCAAGGCTTTGTGATCATGACCGACGCTACAAAACTCTTAATATCCGTGAAATCTTTCGGTGTAGGCCACTGCTTTATCTTGGCGGCTCTATCATATTTCACCACTGAAACTCCTCCGATTTTATGGATTACCCCCACCGCCTCGATTTCGTCCATGAACAATCTAAGTTTCTTAAACGATAAGCGAAACTTTGCCCACGCAATTCTGGGAAGGAGATGATCTCTTAAAAAAACGTAGCCAGATTCAAAATCCTGAAACGCACCAAATATGTCGTCCATGTAAAATTTCAACTTATCCGACTCCTCTGGGCGACTCTGATGTAACAGGGATGGTTCGCTCCCATCCTTTCCGTCTTCAGTAAACATTCCATCTGGTAATTTTGGGAGAGCCCCTAATGCAATATTCATACATTGAGTGAATCAAAACGTTGCGCTCTGCGATCCTTGAGGTAGCCTCGTGGGCTGCAGCTGTGGCTTATTATTTAAAGTGAAGGCCAAATATTTTCGGCATTCAATGCTGAGAGGAATAGACCAGTAAGCATTTTTAAGATCTAGCTGAATAAAACAACCATGCTTAGGCTCTGAAAGAAAGTCATGGACATCCGACATTAGAGGCATAATATAGCCTGGTAGGTCCTCCTTAACATTGTGGTAATTAAACGTTATCCGCGGTTCGTCTCCCCACTGATCATTATCGCTTTTAGGGACAAGTTTTGCAGCTGCGTTCCATGGCGATAGTCCTTCTCCTCTTGCTGTGGTGGGTTCGTACATTCCGCAGTCCAAGCCATCCTGAATCATTTTGTTTAACCACCATTCCTTGTCCCTTGGCCACCTCTTATGACTCCTTGAGTTATATGGAAGAATCCCTTCTTTGATTTTAATATTATGAACATATAAGTCTGTCGCAGGCATCTCCGAAAGCTCCGTAGCATTCAGATCCTTATATGTATAAAAAAGTCTTGCGACCTCAAACCTCTGTTCCTCTGTTTGACACAATGGTCCTATGATGGCTCCGCACTGGGAAAACCATTCTTCAATCAAGATTTTCGGCTCCATCGATAGAACTCTCACAACCGGTCGTCGATTAGTAGGAAACGCTGCCAACGCGGCATTCTGGGTGTCATCTGAAGGTCTAGGCGTGACGGTATCAACCAGAGGTGTTACACCATGAAAACCAACTAGCGGTTTCCCAAACTTATCCAAATTTCGATAATCAAAAAGACTATCACCCCAATCTACCTCAAGCTCGTCCGTAATCGCCACTTCCCTGGCGACATCTTTAAACAAGCCCTGTGACCGCTCATTCTTTATCTTGGATGAGAGGGTTGTCCCCTGGTTCGAATAGGTAGGCGCTTTAACGTCACGCCCGTGACGTTCTCTTTTCCCGAAAATTCGGTACTATCTGATGATGCTTCACCTTCTGATTTCAACTCTTCACCGCTGTCATCCGAGTCAGATTCGGATTCTGACAAAAGTGTAACGTGTTTCCCCGTGCGGCTTTGCAGAGCATCTCTTGCGGCTACGTGTGCTTTGACCAATTCTGCTATTCGCTGGTCTGCAAGTATGAGTCGCAATCGGTTATTTTGGCCGAGTTTAAATCTTGTCGTTTGAACTGCAACTCTTTCTTCTCTCAACGAGGTATCACCTATATTCAACGTAAAAGTTGGGATATCTAGATTTGCACACACATGAAAAAGCCACGGTAGGCCTAATATTATCAAGCACGGTTTTCCCGTAGCTGGAGGTAGCACCAGAGCTTCAGTATTTCTCCAAATTCCAGCCACTCCAATTCTTATCTGTGCAAAATGAGTAGCGTTTGTCATGCGCCCTTCAGCGGTTCCAAACACAATTGGTTTTGGCAACCTAATAGGTGCCAGCTTCAAAATCTTCGCAAGATAATTGGATATCAGATTCAAATCCGCTCCTTGGTCAACATGAGTGTAGTTGACATCTAGCACGATGTTCCTTTTTTGGCCATTTACCGTTATTTCAACTTTGGCATCCACTCGGAAAGACTTATAAGTCATAGATTGCTGATTTAGAGAACCTCCCCTTCGGTCCTCATCTTGAATTTTATTTTGGTTCTTGGGTAGGATAATCGGGCCAAAAGAGTCAATTGCCACTTCCGAAATTTCTGCCTGGCGTCTTTTTTTTCTTGACCTCTTATCATTTACTCTCGACATTCCATGCTTCCAGTGCTTTCGTGCTGCAGGTGACATCTGAGCCAACTAGCTGAGGCTAACTTCGACTTTAGTCTTCCCAAGGATCTTCATGTAATCTAACGGCCCTTCATTGACCCTGGCGTTAATTAAAGGCTCCACTTGGCGTCTTCTAGGCTTCGTTCTTCCATGGAACGGTGCAAATCCTTCTAGCCCTGATGGTACCCTAGGCAGAGGATCAATATCCTCTTCATTTAGAATGTCATGGTGAGTCCTCGGGCGTTTTGCGTTCTCCCTATCAACAACGTGTGCCGACAACAAGATTCCAGCCTCCGTTGGCTCACGTTCTTTACCTTTCCCTTTAGGCTCCACGTTGTTCTGTAAGGGTACTTTCGAATACTTAGCTATAAAGGGCTCATCCAACAAATATTCATCTAAAGCTCCTTCCACGGCATTAATGTTGCCCTCCTATCCGGCGATCCTATCCAGAGCTATCAGCTCTTCGACGCTCATTTCTTCCACCGCGACATTACTGGTCGCAGCCTGCTCCTCGTAATAAGGTTGTGGCAGTCCAGCGGCCTCATATCTTTGCCTTCTCCTTAATTTTATTTCCACTTCGTTGGCCGAAGGCTGCTCAGAGCTTCGAACCAACTGTCTTGGTTAAAGGTCTCGCTTTTCAAATTCTTCCCTCCTCTAGCGGTGTTTAATTCTTAACACCTCTGATTCCCAACTCTGTAACTGTGGGTACTGACAGCTTCGGTTGTCGTGTCTCGGACCGTCAGCGTTAGGCCCGTTCCCACATTTCCAGCACACATTCCGGTACTCAATAGCACCACTAACCATCGGGTGGTTAGAACGAAGCTGTTGATGGCTAATCTCACCCTCTCGTCCCTTTCCTTTATAATCTGCGTTGTGACCAACGCCTGTCCTCTCGTTCTGCCTGTTTTTCATGGGATACCATGAGGACTCACCCTTCCAAGGATTCTCACCTTGGTATTCAGGGCCTCGGTACCTCCCAACATTCTGCTCCAAGGGATCATTTTTATTCGACTCTCTCCATGGATTCTCACCATGGTAGTTTATGCTATGGTTAACTGGCGCGGGCAAGGCTCTAAGCGGAGGTTTTGACTGCCCTGATTGCCACGCTTTATGTTCAGCGAAGGCGACTGAATTTGAGTCCCCTAAGATATTTGGATTGCCTCTCAAAGGGTGTTCATATTTCTGGGCAAACTCGTTTAAAACCTCTTTCACTTTATTCGGGGCCATTAGTATGCGATCGAAGCTCTGAGACTTCCAATTCTCCCGCTGTAACAACAGTTGCTTCTTCTCGTCAATCATGGAACTCTCTACGTTCCTAATTATGTTGAAGCACTCGTCCAAAGTTCTGGCGGATGCCGCTCCTCGCTCGATCGATCGACTTCTCAAAGCCCCATCTGCCAGACCCGCTAGAAATCTGCTGGCAAGCAATTCCGTTAACAAGGATCTCATCGTCGCAGTTTTAGGGTCATTCTGGTTTGATCTATTTACCCCCAGCTGCTGCAAGACGCCTTGCGATTTTGCGAAATAATTCCGGAGCGTTTCTCTTGGCCCCTGCTTTAGTTCGTTTAGCATCTCCATGGGCGAACGAGGTGTTTCTGGTTGCTCAACCATCCTGAAAGCCTCTTCAAACTCTTCCGTGAATCCCTCAGCCATTTCTGCCGTTAAAAGGCTCGGCGATCGACGAAGAAGGTGAATTGTGTGGCGAAGATGAGGTGCCGAATCCATCCATTGAATCGCCTTACCTTCAACTCCGCTCCAAATCGCCCCAATCCACATGTCCGGGGAAACTTCCCCAACAATTCCTGCCGCTCTGAATGCTCTTCTAAGCTTGAAAATCCACCGGGCTGCATCTTGGCCATTGCCGGAGAAAGGTGCTATGTCGAAGATTGGCATAGTTTCCCAGGTATTTAAGCCTGGGGTTTCTGGTTGGCTAGGTGGCGAATTAAAGTAGTTGTTGTTACGAGACGATTCACTCGGTTCGATGTATCGGCGGCCATAGCCTCGTTCTCGAGCCCAATGATCTTGCTCATTCATTATCTCAATCCCGTCTTCAGAAAATTCTGCCAAAAGTTCTTGATATGACTTGAACAGGTAAATTCGATCAACCCGAGACGTTAGTTGATCAACGTCAGAATCTCCGGAGTTATTAATTCTTAAACTATCGTCTCGCTTCGAGTGTAATAATTGGCTGGAAACACTGCTCGAAGGGTATCTTGGCTTCTCTCGAATTTGGAAGAATTTTGAATCCAGCTTTAACAACTGGTGAGTTTCTTGGGTACCGCAGCCTACGGAACTTAAACCCAAGTTTCTAAATCTGAAAAGAGATCCCAAACTTCTTCGTCATTGTTCGACAATTATTCTGACAAAAGGAGCTCACTGGAAATGTTCTCGTCGATATTTTTCACTCTGCTTTAGACTTCTCAAATCAAGGTATCCTTTTTGCTCCAAATCTGCGAGAAGGAAGTTGGTATCAGACACGGTACCGTAGCTCTATCTTCGTAGTATTCTTTGTTTACTCTGAAGTAAACAAAGAAAGCTCCAAGGCGCGTCAAATTTTTTCAAAATCTTCAAAATCAGAGAACTCAAAAATTGACCTCAATTAAGGTCAGGAATCAGGAAAACAAATCGGATTACAGAATGAATCTTCCCTGCGTAGGTCATCAGAAAGACAATCGGAAGTTCTATGATCCAGACAAAAGTGGTTATTATTAGAGTACGCGTCCGCGTCCGAGCTATAGAGCTCCACAAGCTAGTAACTAGACTAATTACATAAGCCAATACAGGCGAAGCCTTCTACAAGTGGCCGGCATGCTTTCGATTTTTCGGGATAGGTGTTATGGGTTGATAGATTCCCAATCCCAAACAAATTTCTCACGAAGCCTGTGAGAGAAAACGTCTGCCATCTGGCTCTGTGCGGTTGACCTATGACTTCATGATTTCCCTCACAGATTCTATGGGATTTAAGTCTAGAAAAAACACAGGGCAGAAAATCTGCTAAATCCTAAAGAGGGATTATTCATTCTTGGTTTTCCGGGGGGTGTGCGGAAATTCCATCCTGTAACAATCTGAGAAGGATTTCAATTAAGCTACTTGTGGCAGGCTAGTGCCTGTTCGGGTTGTGCCGACACGCTATCCGACACTAGTCTGGTAGTGAGGTTCGATTAAGGGTACGAGCATCACAAACCTTCATTTCAACGTAGATAGAGTCGTCCCTCTCTAACTTGATAGTGGATCCCGGTATAAGTGTTGAAAATATTTATTGAAATTCAAACATTTAAATTTGCAATACTTACCCCTGCATGTAAAATGACCTGCAAGGGTAAGTGTTGCAAATATAAAGGTCCAAGTTACAATGAATATTTTCAACATATATACCGGGACCCACTATTGAGAAAGAGAGGGACGACTGTAGACGGTTTTGTTCCTCAGAACAAATCACTTGCCACATGGTCACGGTAGAGAGTTGACTGTGGAAACTCAAATTAAGTTTATGGCAGGTCGATTAAGCCTATTAGGGCAAGATCTACCAGGAATTGGATTTTATACCCTGTTTTAATGAAAAAGGTCAACAACAATTTGTATAGAGATTTCTTCAACTCGAGACTTTTGACCATGGGTCTTTTGTTAAAGCTTAACCGAGTAAGGGTAAAGATCTACTGCACAAATATTATGAAAGAACCAAACCAGCTTCAACCCCTATGTGGGAAACTGAGAGGGAAAACACCTAAAGGGATGCGTACAATAATCTCGGCTATATATTTTGTGGCCACCCAACCCAAAGAGTAAATAAAAATTTAAACAGTGATATTTCTACGAATACTGATAACAACCGCCTTTCATGTCCAATTGAATTAGGTGTCCGACCACCTTCAAAAGTTTATGTTGAATTTTTTAAGATTCAAAGTAAATCATAGGTCGATCAAAAAGTGGCCAACAAGTATGTAGCCGAGCTCAGTTTAAGACTGGTAGAGCCAAACGTTTTGTCTTCACCAATTTAGTATTTAGTCTGGCCCCCATTGGCTTCGACCACAGCTTTGCACCGAGCTAGTTTACTGTCAATGAGACCTGAGATGAATTCAATTGTCACCGAGCCCCAAGCCTCCATAACAATTGCATAAGTGAATCATACGACCGCTGCTTTCCACTACCAAAACTAGGATACTTAAGTTGAATTTAATCCTTCGTGTTATCCCAGACTGCCTCTATGGGTTCAGATCTAGAGAGAACGCCGGCCAAGAGATTGGTTGGATTTACCTTTCTCTAAACTCGTTCATGGTCCTGGTCGATGCGTGAACCGGAGCATTGTCTTTCATCACAGAAATACAAGGCCTGATGGAGACCATACCGTCTATGAGAGGTACTATATTTTTACAATACCCCTCAGAGTCGATAGGTCCCCATTCTTTTCCCCAAAAGAAACTAGGACCCTTCTCTCGTCCTACAGAAGAGCCCTAGAACATCTATTCAATTTTTTTTTCTTGATTTTGTCATCCCAGCAGTCACTGTCATGCTCTTCGACCGTCTTAGTAACATCGTTAGGCTGAAAAGGACTTCTCAATTCGGAAAAATCCACTGACTTCTCATGTGACCCATCTTCTGGCTTGGTTACCACTCTGAACCCAGGTCTCGTCAGTCCAGAGAATTAATTCCCAATCATCAATGATCCGGCGGAGATGAGCTTCAGCCTATTCTTTCCGCTTCCTTCTTGTCTCTAGAGAAAATGGAGGCTTTTTGTGAGCAGTGTGGCGCTTTAGATCTCGAATACGTAGTTCTTTTTGTATGACCCGCTCGCTGACATCTAGATAGCTGAAGAGGCCGGATGCAAGTTCCAGGAAGGTTAGTCTTAAATTGTCAGGAGATGACTTGGCAACCTCAACAATTGTATCAACATCATCCAGAGAAAGAGTCGATTTGCGACCTTTGATTTCTTAGGGTCATAGTTCCTCGGCATATTGTTTAACCTACTTGCCCACTAAAGATTTACAGTTGTACATATACTTGATCGTAGGTTTTGCCCGTGTCGTGAAGCCCATAGACTTAAGAAAATTTATTAAACTCAATCTTTAATTACGGTTTTGTTCAAATCACTAGAATGCACTAATCTCTTGATAATCTTTTGTAACAAGCCATTGAAGGTTGCGTCTGAGGCAGATTCATCTACAGTGTAAGGTTAGTACTAAAGTTTTATCTTTGTCAGGAAAGCCTCTACTGTATAATATATATATGGAGATTGCCAGACCATAGTGTTCTATGATTCTGGTCTGGCCTTTTAGCCGAGTGGTGATGCATCTATCTCGTGTATCATGTAGGATGGCAACCTTTAGCCTGACACCCACCTCTTGACCCCTCTCTCCCCACGCTGTCTACATACCGCTTATGACATAATTATAGAACGTCTTAAGGTCTAGTACTGGCACTTTGTCACCCACTTAGTGTGTATTCAGTTCTGGCTTAGTAAGCAAGTATGGGTTATGCTTACGGAGTCTAGGTATATATATATTATAGGGGGGGTAATGTCAGGAAAGCCTCTACTGTATAATATATATATATGGAGATTGCCAAACCATAGTGTTCTATGATTCTGGTCTGGCCTTTTAGCCAAGTGGTGATGCTTCTATCTTGTGTATTGTGTAGGATGGCAACCTTTAGCCTGACACCCACCTCTTGACCCCTCTCTCCCCATGCTGTCTACATACCGCTTATGACAATCTTAGATTGATCAACCCTGATAATAATACTGTGTTTATTGAAAGAATTTTATTTTTGAAATGGAACACTATAATTAGGTTCACAAGAAACTATGATCACAAAAATGGCGAGAATGGGAGTGTGGCTGTTGATAATCACTGTGGTAAGAAAATATGACCTGAGGAATAGATCAAGCGAGTAGGTAAATTGGGATGCAAATTAGGATGGGGGGGAAATTTTGCAATAGAATAGCTGCCTTGATAATCGGGCAATAGTATTAGACCTTGGCTAGTCTGACACTAGTAGGTATATAATCCATAAAGCGAAATGCAGTCCCCTGTAGACCCACAGCCAACTTTCAACCGTGGCCATAAGGTAACAGTTCTACTCGCGTGTACCCCGCCCCCTGGTCCCTATATATTCCCTCAAAATTTAAGGAACAATTCTGGTGCAATATTTCAATGCTTTGATTGACCCCAAATGTTTCTCCAAAGATATGCGAGTGTCAGAACGGTGCAGGATTAATACCAAAGACGACGCTGACAATAGAAAATAAGTACCAATATCGGTAACTGGGGCAATGATAGATAAGCAACAACAATAATAGTAACAGCAACAATAGCAATAACAATAACAGGGAGATGGCAATAACACTAACAACAGCAATAAACACAATAACAATAACAAGGACAATAGCGACAACAATAGCTATAACAATGGTCCAGAAGAACAGTAACCACAATGGTAGTGTAATCGATAGGATTCAGATTTCAAACAGATTCTTCAATAAGTAAAGATAAATACAAGACTCTGATCTAGAGACTTCAGAGGTACAGTAAGGACAGCTATATATACATTTTAGGACATGGTCCAACAAGCCACTGAAAGAACCATCTAGAACTCCTGCACAGGTAAATAGAACAACAAGGGGCATCATAGAATACCATAGAACACCATAGAATCCACCAGAACTCCCCAGGTCATTGTGGCCCATAAACATATTTCCGGAATGGGATAATAAAGAAGTTTGTAGAGCTACAGAGAAACAGCCAGAATATCTAACGCCACAATGTGGCTCCAACCCCTGTCACATGACTAAGTAGCTTACAACCTCTGACAGCGAGGCCCTTTTTTTTTCCGATAATAAAAACTTCAAAACATTCAACCGACGCCCATTCTCGCCTTTGCGACGACACACACTGAGGGAGGTAAATTTCATCACGTTCAGGTCTGAAACTAATTTATGAATTTTTCCTCTACGAGATTGCTGCGGACCTCCCTTTCATGTAATACAGATCCTTGTTTGTTTGAAATCATTAACCCATGTTTTGACTGTCTAGACGAGTCTTTTCGCTGCTCAACATTCCAAGAAATGCATTCCTTGGCCCATAATCTTCGTACCTGTGTGAGTTTGGGTGTGGAGGGTGGCATTTACTGGTGGATTTGTCTTCCCTATCCTCGGCGTCTAAGAACTCTTTTGACAGCATTTTGACTTACGGTACAGTTCTAAAGTTAAGCTTGAACAAGTGAAAGACATATCGCTTGTGAAACGGTAATAGATGACGTGAAAATGGCTTCAAGTTCATCCATGTGATTAGAGTGTAATGTAGGTAGCTGTCAAGGTCGGATCGATGGTATAAGAAAATCTCTTTTCTAGGTGTGCTGCTGTCAATGTTAAAAGAATAGATATTGATGTAGAGGCGGAAATCAATATAATCAGATGGGTCAAACTAGGTAAAACTTGATAATGAATCAAAGTACAACTATTTGTGTGTGGCCAATCTATATATTTTGACTTAAGCGAGTACGTGACTAGGCCCACTATTCACTTGATCTTAACACGCCCCCATGCTGAGTTATTCCATTATCTCAGTAATTTAAAGATCATTGTACGTGTAACAGGCCTCGTTAACTCCCGCAACAGTAACACTAGAACCCTAGAGCCTGTTATGCCTACATCTCCCTGTGGAAGTTCAGCACACCACAGCATGGACGCTGTGTTGCGGTACAAGAGTACCCGTTGTGACTAGCTGTATTAATTCCTCATTTTGCCGAACCCCAAAAGTCATTGAAGTCCTGATAAATGCCGTATTTCTTTCCAACTACCTGCACGAACTAGTTTTCATGCCAAGACCAGCTATAAGGTTTTCAAATCTATCCCTCGGTAAAGACTTGGTTAGTACATCAGCAACCTGATTAGTGCCAGGTATATGTTCAATCCTTATTCTGTTCTGTTGAACCATATCATTCCGTACAAATAGGTATCGAATTCGTATATGCTTTGCCTTATTGTGAAACTTCGTTGTCTTCGATAGCTCAAGTGCTGGTCTGTTATCAATGTAAAGCGGAGGTGGTTTATCAAATTTATGGCCCAGATCAGTCGCGATTTTCTCCATCCAAGCCAACTCTTTAGCTCCTTCGCTGGCAGCCATAATCTCTGCTTCCATTGAGCTTAACGCAGTGCTCTTTTATCTATTCGCACACCAAGATACTGCGCCATTATGCCATATCTCAGTATAGCCTTGAAATGACTTCATATCTTCTTCTGTGCCCCAAGTGGCGTCAGTCCAAGCCGACCATCCTACTTCCCGAGCCTCTGACGCTGCGTAAGTAATTCCAAGATTGCGTGTACCATGTGGATATCTTAGGAGGTGCTTGGCCATTTCTAGATGATGAGAGTTAGGAGATGACATGAACCTGGCTAATTGTCCAGCTGCATAGGAGATATCAGGCCTTGTGCCGTTTGACAGATATAGGATCGCTCCAACTATTTGTCGGTATAGTCCAGTTTCATCGTTACCCAGATTTCTCCAAGTGTCTCCATCTTGAGTTTTCCTGAGGATGGTTTTCGGTGGTAATGGCGTTTGCTTGGAGTTACACGTTTGCATCTTCATTCGTATTAATAATTTCGTGGTGTATGCTGATTGATGAATTCGTAACAATCGAGCAACTCTGTTACGTTCAACTTGTAATCCAACAAAGGTATCAATTGGACCAAGTAATTTACACCTCCATCTGTTCTTGATATCCTTCTTCACACTTTCTACCGCTCTTTTTGTCCCAATTATCAGCATATCGTCGACATACAGTAGTACATAGAAATTACGTCCCAAAAATAGGTTTGGATCGGCATCTCCCCCTCTCAACCCTATTTTTGCGAAGTGGGCCTTGACTTCATTGAACCACCCGAGTGGTGCTTGTTTTAAGCCGTAAAGTGATTTATTGAGCTTAAGGTGATGCGTATTTCGGTTAACATTTGGATGAAGTAAATGAAAGAGTTGAGGGACTTCCATAAATATTTCCTCCTCAAGCTTCGGATTAAGGAAAGCTGTTTCGACATCTAATGCCTCTATTTCTAAGTCGTCCGCAGCAGCTTTTGCTAGAAGAATTCTGAGTGTGTTAAATCTTATGACCGAAGCAAAGGTTTCGAAATAGTCGGTTCCGTATTCCTGTTCGAATCCTCTTGCTACTATCCTTGCCTTGTAACGTGCAAGTGTTCCATCAGACTTGAGTTTCTTCCGCAGCACTAATTTGCTGGAGATTACTTTTCGGTTTATCGGTGGGTTCCCTTTAATTATTGTGAACGTCCCTGTCTTTTCTAGAGATTGGAGTTCAGATAAGATGGCTTCAGTCCATAGTTTTTCATCCTCATTCATGGCTTGTCCAACAGTGATTGATTTGAATGGTGGTGTAGGTACTTGTATTAATGAGGAGTTACTTTCATTGATATCAACTATTTGAAATGCTGTTGCATTCCTTGTAATCTCCTCAGAAAATACCGAATAAATTCTTTCTTTAATTAATCTTCCGTATCGAGATCTGCGTTCAGTTTTGGACTCTTGAGCCGATTTTCCTGTTTCAAGTACTGCTCTCTGTTGTCTGTTTTGAGAATACCCTCGGGTAGATTGACCTTCATGATTAGTATCAGATCGCCAACCTTCACTGCTTACATCTATAATGTTGATAGAACCATCTCTTGGATGATCCATTCTAATATCTGCGTTCCTAACGCGGCTCAACTCATCTCTAGGATTGTGGCCTTCATTATCTGCGTTCCTAACGCGGCTCAACTCATCTCTAGTATTGTGGCCTTCATTATCTGCGTTCCTAACGCGGCTCAACTCATCTCTAGGATTGTGGCCTTCATTATCTGCGTTCCTAACGCGGCTCAACTCATCTCTAGGATTGTGGCCTTCATTATCTGCGTTCCTAACGCGGCTCAACTCATCTCTAGGATTGTGGCCTTCATTATCTGCGTTCCTAACGCGGCTCAACTCATCTCTAGGATTGTGGCCTTCATTATCTGCGTTCCTAACGCGGCTCAACTCATCTCTAGGATTGTGGCCTTCATTATCTGTGTTCCTAACACTGGGGGATCTATTGTCAGTCTCAATGGCGTGTAATGGAGTGTATACCTTGCTCTTCTGTTTAACGCCTTTTGGCCTCCCAGTTATACTCTTCAAAAGATCTTCCTTGCTAATCTGACTAAATTTTGAGATATCAATTCTCCCGAAACTATATTCATTGAATTTCGCATCGGCAGAAACTGCTTCTTGTAGAGTGACGGTGTCCAGTAATTTCCATATCTTTGAGGATTGCATACCTATCATTATGAATTTGCCTTCTCTGATGCGTGATACCCAAGTTTGTGGATGTAGCTCGGGTGGATACAGTACATCTGCTTTACAACCAAAGACTTTGAGATTTTTGAGTGATGGTATCTTGTTATAGTATGCCTCAAAAGGAGTCTTTTGTTTAATTTGATCGAATGGGAGGGCTGCAGTTGGTACTCGATTCTTTATCCAAACTGCATGCTCAATTGCATAGTCCCATAATTGATGCGGTAGCCTTGCTTCATAAAGTATGGATCTAGCGATTGTTTCTGTAGAACCTATCCATCTTTCAACGACTCCATTCATTGAATGCTTGTATGGTGGGCTTGGTTCAAGCTGTATTCCTGTTTCCTTGCAGTGATTTTGAAATTCTGTGCCAAATTCACTTTTGCCATTGTCGGCTCTGATGTAGACAATTTTATGGCCGCTTTCGAGTTCTGCCATTGACTTGATTTCCTTGAATTTGGACAATACCTCTATTATTTCTTTGGTCTTTAATAGCCTGATCCAACAATATCGAGTGGCATCATCGACCATAAGTAAAAAATATCTGTACCCTCTCACAGACGATGCCTGAATCCCTGAAATATCACAATGTACACGCCGCAGCTTGCTCACACATCGGTTATCTGTCTTTTTGTTAAAGTGCTCCCTGAGTCTTCCTGCCGAGCAGGATTCGCAATTACTTTCACCGAGAGGCACCGCTCTTTTGAATTTTGGTATGGCAATTCCTGTGTCGCCGTTTTTAAGTACAATATCAACGTCTTTAAAATTAATATGACCAAGTCTTCTGTGGAGAATATCCCATTCCGTTTCAATGGCCGGATCTTTCGGTTGGTACGATTCCATCTGAGTCGAACAAGAAGATTCAGTATTCATCGCCTTTTCTTCGAAACTAGTGTCTTCTTTGACTTTGTAAACGCCGTCTTCAGCCATTGCATCAAACAATATCTTTCCTTCTCGCATGACTTTGCACTGCTGATTGGCAAATAGTACTTCTACTCCCCATTTGTTAAATTCGTGGACAGAGAGTAATCTAAGCTTTCCGAATTCTGGTACAAACCAGACATTATCTAGAGCAATAATTTGTTTTCTTGACTTAAGCCTGATAGTTCCTTGACCTTCACAATAAATTATTTTTCCATCAGCAACACGAATTGGTTTAGGAGACCCCCATCTCTTCAGGGACTTGAAATCCTCTTTAATGCCGCTGAAGTGCTGAGAGGCACCAGAGTCAATAAGCGTAACAATATCTGATTTCTTCGTGAAAAATGCATATGTAGTGAGCGTAGGGTAGGCTTCCGATAGAGTAAAAGAACGTTTCTTTAATGTTACGGCATTGCAATACGGTATTTCACTGGGCTTGAGATAGGAGTCGGAACCGTATTCATACTCTACTCTAACAGCATTAGCTTCAGCTATGGGATTGCTACTTTGAGCAAGCTTATCTCTTTGGCGGCAGTCTCTCTTCCAATGCCCTTTTTTTTCAACAATTGAGACATCTACCTTGTCTCTTTTGAAAATTTTCATCTCTGTCAAAGTGACTGCCTCGACTTCCACATCGACCTCGACCTCGACCTCTACCTCTACCACGACCACGACCACGACCACGACCACGACCACGAAATCGACCACGACCTTGTCCTCTTCCCCCTGTACGACCAGAGTTGTTGAAGCCGCCACTCTGCTGAGCTACATTGACGATGGCTGGCGAGGGTAGCACTGAGGAACTGATGTTTGCCTCCAATGACTTTAGGGTGGTCACTGTTTCCATCAAGCCCTTGTTGTCGCGTATAGCATTAATTTTTGCCATGTTCCAGAGAGGATTTTCAGACGGAATTGACTGAATAAGCGTCTCTTTAACATTCTCGTCTGTCAATGGTAGTGCTGTATCTTGGAGCTTGATTTTAATATTATTGAGCTTCGTAAGAACATCTCGTATTCTCTCTTTGGCTGGATCAAAAGTCGTCGTCATAAATTCTCTTCTAAGGCTGGATATGACGGTCGGGTCGTTCACAGGATTCACATTCTGTAGAGCTTCCCATAGTCCCTTTGGGTCGCCTTTCTCTTGATAATCAACTGCGATGTGCTTGTAGTTGAACCCGACTGAGTTCCCAAGTATTTGCAACGCATCTTTGGTCATCTTGGAGTAGTTTAAGTCGGTTGTCGCCACTGTCCCTTTAACCACCCCAAAACATTCTGCTGACAACAGCGCTGACTTTACAGTTAGACTCCATTGCCCAAACGTTTCTGTCGTCAAAATCACGACATCCCCATTCGAGCCCGCGGCCCAGATCGGAAGCCCAATTTCGTTTACTCGAACATTTCCTTTCTGCATAATTGCTTCCATTTCTTTCAACTGTAATTTATCCGGGCTATAACCTGTCAACGTTAAAAGAATAGATATTGATGTAGAGGCGGAAATCAATATAATCAGATGGGTCAAACTAGGTAAAACTTGATAATGAATCAAAGTACAACTATTTGTGTGTGGCCAATCTATATATTTTGACTTAAGCGAGTACGTGACTAGGCCCACTATTCACTTGATCTTAACAGCTGCAATACAGTAAAACCTCCACAACGCTATCCTCCGTAACCCTATTTCCTCTATAACGCTATAAAATCAGCTCCATCTTATAAATTGTACAGGCAACTTCCAACCTCTTGATATTTTCTCTTTTGAGAAGGTTTATTGTGTTACACAGGTATATAGAAATGCTAAAACAGCATGGAATTTCAGTCTCATAAAGGCGTGCCCTTCGTAGACACGTTCAACAATACTCATAACTTCGTCAACTATAGCCCAGATTGTGGATTGAGGGCGAATTCCACCGTGAAATCATCCAGTTTACGATATCTGAGAGCCACAGTGCCAATTACAGCCACCCAGACGAATTAGGCCCGTCTTTCCACCCCACACAACAGCGTGAGAAGCCACTCAAGTGGCCGGAGCTAGACAAAGCAGTATTCCGATGGCATCAAGAGCGAAAGCCGTACATTCTAATCTATGGTTAGCTGTTAATCCAGCCGACAGCTTGTTTTCGGCAGCTTCTTGCATGTTATCAGGGCATGGAGGCGCCTCAATTTAGCAATGGCTGGCTTACTGCTTTTAAGAGAAGGTATAACATCAAATCATGGATTCAGTCCGATGAGGATGCAAATGTTGATCAAATTGCTATCACAGAGCAGCTTGTACAGGTAAAAGAACTGGCAAGACAATATCCTCCTCAAGATATCTATTACTGTGATGAAACTGGCATCTACTGGCATCTACTAGAAGATGGTACCTAATAGAGGCCTTTCAACACAGCAGACCTCAGGTACAAAGAAAGAGATCGCTCGGATAACTGTACGCTTCTGCTGTAATGCTGATGGCAGCGACAAGCTTCCAGTGTGGTTTATTGGCAAGGCTGCTGATCCAAGGTGCTTAGGCCACATCTAGAGCAACAAAACGACTGTAACAATTTTTTGAAGCAAATGGATGGTTATGAAGTGGCTATGAAGGGGAGACATGAAGATCAGAAGCGACAGCAGACCATTAGGTCTTGGCTCACACAGACTCGGCGACAATTAACTCAAGCAACTTAGAAGGTCTTGATTTGAGTCGATTGCGGTTTATGGAAGTGAGATTGCTTCGAATCCAGCTACGGATAATCATTTACTTCTTACACCTGTTACAGTCTAAACATAAAAACAAGGCTTGCAACTCGACACTTTAGAAAAGTTGAGTCAATTGCGAGTTATTGCCGGTTCATAGGCATATGGCACTGGGATATATGTGTTTAGTTTTGTTACTATATAAGCATTAGTTAATCACATTGCATGCTTTAGTAAGGGCGCTAGGCTCTGTTGTAATTTAGGCATCGATGTCATGGCAAGATAGCGAGGTATATAGAATTATATCACTTGTACAGTGTCTCTGCCCTAAAGATTGTTAGTGGCTAATTGTGAAGGGCTTGAGAGTTCGGCAAAAAAATGCACGCACGCAAAGCTGCCAGAAATGAATTTATATTTTACTATGTTCTGTCTAATGACGAGCGAGCCGGTCTTTATCTATTCCGCCGATGAACCTCAATCGCCAACGTGTTTGGACGGGTTACTACGATCTATGCCAATTGCCACCAAGATCTATTCCGATTTGATTACTGATTTGGACTACTTGGTACCAGCCGCTTTGGTAGATAGTTAGTTCTCGAGATCTCCCGTGATTGCCATTGGCTGTTGGCAATCGTACGTCCTTTATGAGATATCACGTGACCAAGATGGGCAATCCAGATCAGCCCAGCCAGAACATATTGGGCTTAGCCCGTCACACTAATGTTGGTTTTGTGAGTCTTTACCTTGCAATTACGTATCTTAACATACAAAACTAACATCAGCCACTAACAATCTTTAGGGTTGAGACACTGTATAATGATTTTAAGGCCTTAAACCTAGTGACCCCTGTTGTAACATCAGTTATATTAAACCAAGTCAAGGTGATGATGATGATTCTATTTATTTATTTTTATTTATTTATTTTTTGTGTCTACCGGGCGCTAGTTACAACTAAAGCCCCATCCCTGGGGGGACATGATGACTTCTATATGTAGTACGAACAAGGTGCTGTGACAGAGAGGCCATTAGAATACATGTAGATATAGTGAGCGCTATGCAGCGGATTCCTTACATGACTAGCTCATATGGGACGGATTGGGCAGATTTCTGAGAGGAAATTAACCTTCTCCAATATGGTGGCGAAACGCTTGGCTCCATGAGATGTGCCGAGAAGAAAATCGAGTGGGCCCAGGCTTCGTCGGTGACCAGCCGAAGCCAGTCTCTCTCGCACGAGGGGGCAAAAAACCAAGTGGGTGATTGACTTGTCAGCCCCGCAGGAACAAGTCAGAAGAGCATCAGTATGATGAAATCTTTCGTGTTAAGCACGAAAGTCACCGTGTCCAGTGCGGCATTGGATTAAATATCCGAGATAACGGCGAGGGAGTCGTAGTTCCTCAGGAGGCTTCTTGGGAAAAGGCATCCCCAACTCGCAATAGGTAGAGGGAGCATAAGATTGCCACCATGCTGTTGTCAAATCCCATATTTTCCTTTGGATCTTAGCGCGAGCTCCGGCAAGAGATGTAGCAGAGGGGGCCGATTGACGGGCAGCCTCACCGGCCAACTTATCAGCCAGCTCATTGCCTGGGATTCCCATATGGCCAGGAGACCACATTACGTTGACTTTGCCAGGAGCCGCCAATGGAAGAATCCTCCTCGTAGGCCAGCGTGACGCGAGATCTCGAAACTCCAAAATTTCTCTTTGGGAGGACTTCGAAGGTGAGACGTCCAGAAGGCGTTGTGCTGCTTCTTGGTTGTCCAAGATTACGTGGATATTGGTTGCAAGGTGCGTTGAAGGAGCCGCTACAGCGGCCTTAAGCCCAGCTAGGGCGCCGATAATTTCGGAATCATAGACCTCGAAATCGGGCCCGAGAGGCACTCTCACTTCAGCTAGAGTGATGTCCCTGTGGAAAACAGCGGCACCTGCCCCTGCAGACCCATCTTTTTGCTTTGAGCCGTCTGAGAAGACAAGAATGTCCCATGATGGCAGTGCTCTGATACGCTCGAGAAATTCTTTGGCAGATAAGTCTGCTCGAGAGCGGTTAAAAGGGGCTTTGTAGGAGGGTTCTAAGAGTTGGGGGCGAGGGAAGGGCGGAACGAGCTTCAGCTTTTCGGTGAGGCGAGTGTGTGCCCGGGAGTCGATTGCTCTTCTAACCGTGGGGTGAAAGATGTCCGCGGCAGCTAGCCTAAGGGCAGAGCGGAGGCGCATTTCCTCAAGTAATATAGGAGCAGGCTTGAGCCAAACTTCCCTCAGAAGAGCTGCAGTGGGGGTGGTTCTGTATACAGGGAGTATTGCTCGGGCTAGGGTGACGAGGGCTCTAGAGACCAAATCTACGAGGTGTTGAGACCGAGTTGAAGTTTGGCAACCGCGGCGGCTATAAGTATGACCGCACCACCAGACCTCCGCACCGTACAAAAGTACAGGTAGCGCCGCAGCCAGGGCTGCGGTGCGAAGAAAGGCGGTGGGTATACCACGATTGGTGTTGCCGAGCTGACGTATGTGCGCGCTGATCCGTTGCGTCTTAGCACTCCATACTTGTACATGCGCTTTGAAGAAAAGCTTGGTGTCAAGGAGAACGCCTAGCCACTTTACCGTTGGGTTTGCATCCCTCACGATGCCGTTGATGGTTAAAGAAGGAGAGGGCTGACGGGTCCTATGAAGATGCAGAATCTCCATCTTATTTTCAGCTAACGAGAGTCCATTCCTGTTACACCACTGGGTGACTGCATCAACCCTAGCAACAGTGAGGCGCGAAGATTCGACTAGATTCTTAGCGACCGACAGGATCGCTACATCATCTACATATCCATAAGTGGGGAAGCCGCCTTTGAATAAAGGCTCAAGGAAGAGGAGGAACAGTATGGGTGAAGCAGGGGATCCCTGAGGCAACCCGTGCGGAATGTCCAAAAATTCGCCCACAAAATCGTCCACTCGGAGGCGAGATTTCCTGTCTGAAGCAAAAGATGCAGCCCAGTTAACGTACGGTACTGGCCATCCCTGTTCGCGCAACCGTAAAGACAGGCGGCCAGGCTGAATGCTATCGAAAGCGCTTTCGACGTCAAGAGTAGCCAAAGTACACACCTGTTTCATATCCCATGCCTTCTCGACATCGTGAACAAGGCACTCAACGAGGTCCATAGCCGATCTTCCAGGAAGAGCTCCAAGTTGCGTTGGAGAGATAACGCAGCTCGACAACGCCCAGAAGGCGAAACGACGCGCAAAGAGGCGTTCCAGCCCTTTCCCAAGGACAGGGAGGAGAGAGATTGGTCGCCAATTGGCGGGGTTAGTCAGATCATCCTTGTAAGGTTTCGGTATAACCACAACTTCAGCGCGGCGAAAAACGCTTGGATGATGTCCGAATGTCAAGCAGAGACTGTACAAGTTTACAATCCACGTGCGCCATGTATCAACTTCCCAGACGTGGCGAAGAGCAACAACCGAGAGATGATCGTGACCTGGGGTTGTGGAAGATGTATCAAGAAGACAGTGTCGCACTTCATCTTCGTCCAGGGAGGGTGGCGCAGGAATCTCTCGCAATGCACAGGTAGGGGTGTACACGGAGACATCCGGCTGTCTGATTAAGCGGGCAAGCTTCGTGCGGAAAAAGATGTCAGCACGCTCAGTCGGGGTACTGTACGTGACTCCTTGAAATAGAATTGGAGGAGGACTGAAGCGACTGGAGAATCTTCGCCATCCAACCGCTTTATGGGCCTCTAAAATTGAAGACACACTATCTAGCTTAGAGCGCTGGTACTCTCGTTTGGTTCGCTCAACGGTTTTGCGGAAGTTACGGTGTGCCTCGCTGATAAGGTCTGGATTACCACTGTTACGGGCATTAACATACCGGCGGCGTTGGTCAGAGCATTCTTGGTTCCAATAATCCTTACATGGCACACACGCGGGCCTCGGTGGGTTAACTGAAAGTAGAATAGCTGATAGGGCAGCGATGCCCGAGGAAGCTGCCGAATCTAAGAGCTGGGGGGTAGGTTCCTCGAAGGGAAGAACAGGAGGAGTAGTGGCTATGAGTGCTTGTCGGAACACTTCTGTTTTTTCGGGGGTAAGTTTAGGCAGCCTCGTTGACGGGTAGCGCCTTTGAGCTGAAGAGAGATGAACTAGGCCAGATATTGTCTCGTGATCGGAAGTCGAATGAGACCCGGGGTCCACGCGGGCCAAGAGTCCGTCCATGTTTGTTAGAACTAGGTCAAGGACGTGGCCAGCGCGATGGGTAGGAGCCCCATATAGTAAAGCCGACCTTAAGGAATGATTATCAATCCAGTCGACAAAGCTGCCAACTCCGGACGAGCGAGATACATTTGGCTCCCATAACTCATGATGAAGATTAAAATCTCCCACGATTATGGAGTTCGGCTTGACCGGCCACCTTAGGAGTGGGTCCAGACTCTCAGGCATATGGGCTTGAGGCTGCCGATAGACATTGATAACCTCTATAGGGGGAGAACATTGAAGAAGGAGGGCTACAGTGTCTGGTGAGGGTCCGCTGTCCAGCTGGATAGGACGGAGGTTAGATTTTTTCCGGACGTAGGTTAGTACGCGTGGACGCGCAAGCTTCCAGTCCCGATCAGGAGGAGTAAAGATAACATATGCCGAGTGAGACTTGGTAACATTTTTGAAGTTTATAACTTTAGTCCAAGGCTCCTGGACAAAGATGACGTCGTACTTACCCTGAAAAGCGGCTTGTAAGAGAATAAGGTGCGCAGATCCACCACGTCCAACGTTTGCTTGAAGGAAGCGAAGACAAGGCGGGGGGGTACTCCTAAAGTATGCTCTATTGTTCATGGAGAGTAGGACTAAGAGTATTAATGGGAGCTTGCTCTTCCGAATCTACATCCATAGATCTAGAGGAGGAATTTTCGAGGGAGGTAAATCTATTCTGACTAGCAGAAGGGGTGGTGTTGCCGGGGTCGGAGGCAGTTGAGGCAGCTGTGGCAGCAGCAGTAGCAGCTTCAGCCCGCCGTGTCTTACGGAGCTTGTTGCGGTTGTTTGTGCGAAGTTCAGTAACCTCTTTATCGGAAAGCTGAATAAGTTTGCCCTTGTAAGGACGAGGGCGAATGGGGCAGGTGTGATCATCTGCAGGATGTGGTCCTAAACAGTTAATGCATCGGCGATGGTGAGAGCATTCTCCTTAGTGGCGGGGAGTGCCGCAGAAGGCACACAAAGCCTGGATCCGGCAGCGAGAGGATTGATGAAACCCGAAACAAGCTTCGCACTGAACTACCTTGGGGTTGGGAACATATCGCCGGGATGGCGCGCTGTCAACTATTCGGAATGTAGGAACCTCCTTTGGGAAGAAGATGACCGCCGTATGAAAAGGATCGTGGCTATTTTCATGCTGCGACCAGTGAGCACTGGATGGGGCGACGCCCCTCTGTGCCTGGGCAATGGTCTTGACGTCATCATGGGTTGAGGAAACCAGATTGGACACGGGATTCCAGATGGTGCGGGGAATGTGTTTGACGACATATCCATACCGGTCCTCTACCTGATGTAAGGCTCCTGAAAGAGAGGCCTTGATGGAATCGGCATGTTTCATCGCAAGATTCAGCGATTCCTCGGATGAAAAGGTCATGCTGAATCTGCTAGAGTTTCGGGAAACGGAAGCGATACCGTCTTTAAGGCCAGGGACGATTTTTATGAAGGCAGCTTTGACTGATGTTACGTCTGCTCTAAGGAGAGGGGCATCTTCAGTCAGGCGGAAATTTGCTTTAGGGCCCTTGGACTTCACAGCAGGTTTTTGGACAGCTGTGCGAGTGGGTCGATTTTTGGTACTAGGTTGAGCTGGAGCCGAGGGTAATGAGGCGGGTGGGCTTGCGGCGGTCGCTGCCCAATTTCGAGGTTGATTTGTGATTGGAACGGGAGGTCGGGAAGGAAGGTTATGGCTGGGTTTGGGTAAGGAGCTCGCCGGCTTGGGCTGTCTCGGTGTGTCATGCCGCATAGGTTACCCAGAAGCAACTGCAAAGAGGAACGCGTCCATCTGCTCGCGCACGAAGGACTTGATAAGAGGGTCAGCTTCTTCGACAGATGTCCAAAACTTGTTGTGGAAGTTTTGAACCCAGGTAGCTCAACCCTTTGCCACGCGCTGTACAAGCTCGAGCTCTTCAGCGACGCGCTGGGCCAGGGGAGGTGGTTGTTGTGATTTGGCCATCACGAGCGCGATGACCAAACTAAAGTGCACTTAATGGATATAAACTTAGTGGGATCAAATTGTAGGGAATGTCAGAAGCTTCAATGAGAATGGTGTGTTGTGTGTATGAATTGTAAGCCCTATATGTTCTGGCTGGGCTGATCTGGATTGCCCATCCTGGTCACGTGATATCTCATAAGGGACGTACGATTACCGACAGCCAATGGCAATCAGGGGAGATCTCGATAACTAACTATCTACCAAAGCAGCTGGTACCAAGTAGTCCGAATCGGTAATCAAATCAGAATAGATCTTGGTGGCAATTGGCATAGATCGTAGTAACCCGTCCAAACACGTTGGCGATTGAGGTTCATCGGCGGAATAGATAAAGACCGGCTCGCTCGTCATTAGATAGAACATAGTAAAATATAAATTCATTTCTGGCAGCTTTGCGTGGGTGCATTTTTTTCACCAAACTCTCAAGCCCTTCACACTTGTACATATTATAAATTTCTCCTCAATACACATTTGGAGACCATATAGAAAATAGACAGTATTCGGCCACCATTCCTTTTTGTTACGTTATTTTGGTGACTGCCCTTCACACTTGTGTCTTGAATGAAATATTCCCTGTCTGACTTGAGTTCCGACTGTGGATCCAGTAGCAACAGTGATTCAATCATCGAAACCTTTGGGACTCCACCAGCGTTTACATAAACTTCATCAGCGGTAACAATGTCTTTACCTCACGAAATTCCCCAGCCGTCTATGGCAGAAATGATGGAGATGATCCGCTCCACGCAGAATCATCTTGCGACTGTGCAACAACAGCTGCAGGTTGTCACGTAAGAGAGAGATCAAGCACGTGTCAACCCTGCTACTGCTAGTGGGACGGATACTATTATGTGTAGCACTGACATACCTGCTGGCCCTCAAACCCCTCTGGTTCACGACACTGCCAATTTTGCTACTAGCACCTGTACAAGCGACCTAAGCACAAGCTTCCTGAGCTAAACAAGTTTTCTGGCAATAGATCTGAGTACCGGATATGAGCCCTTACAGCCAAGCAAAAGATCAAAAAGGACGGCGACGCAATTGGTACACCAGGTGATCAGTGCGACTACATCTTTGCCCGAATGGAGCCTGATGCTCAGAATCTTGTTGCTGTCTATTACGAACATGAGCTTACCGCAGGGTTGACTGCTGTTGACTTCATGGCCCACCTTGATATCCTTTTCACTGATCCAAACGCCACTAAGCGAGCTCTGTTCAAGTTAATCAACACTCCACGGCGCGACAACGAGTCCTTTGCTTTGTACCTTCCTAGATTTGAACATCTTCTGCGCGAAGCTGGCATTGAGGGAGACATCAACTGTATCTTATATTTGGAAAACAATATTAGCTTCGAACTCACGCGCGCCTTGGTTGGTAACAACATCCCAGATACCTATTCTGAATATGTTGCCTACCTTTTCAAGACTTCATCTCAACTTGAAGCAGTAAACTCTCGCGCTCGCCGCCGTAACAAGCCCCTGTCCTTCACCCAGACTTCCCCTGTCACATCACAGCCAGCCAGGAACCCGGATGCCATGGACTGGACTCTAACACCTGTAAATATGGCTGTGTTAAAACTTATCACTGAGCAAGAGCGGGACTATCTTCGAGCAAATAATGTTTGCTTCCGCTGCCGGCAAACTAATGCCAGACATATCTCTCGCACTTGCCCACGTAACCAGATCCATGCTCGTGCTGCAGCTAACAAAAAACCAGGCGAAGCGGCTACTACTGTGGCCAGTGATACCATGTCGGAAAATAGAGGGCTCTAGGCGAATGTCGCCGTCTAGAGCCTGCTGGAGAGAAAATAGCTCGGAAGGAAATGGGGGCCAAAGGAATATACATAGACGTCACTATAAATAAGTTAGTCTTTTCCTCTGCCTTTGTTGACTCTGATTGCCTATGCTTGGTTACAATCTCCATTCGCACCGCCACGCGCTGTAAAGCGTCCATCTTGCCTATTATTCCTTGTCCTATTGCCCAAGTGGTAGATGACCCTGACCCACCACTCATCAGTCATATAGCTGTCCTCCATGTTGGATTTGGGGGATATGATGAGACTATTTACACCAATATTGTCCTAGGTCGAACCGAAGACCTTATTCTAGGCCAACGTTGGCTTGTAAACCATGACGCCTCCCTTCACCCCGCAAAGAAACAAGTTGTCATTCGCCGCCCGGTTCAGCTCTGTCTCACAGTCAGCGAGATAGATGCTAAGACTACCGCTGTCACACTCCGAAATATTGAAGCGTACCATTACTGTGCGCGACGCACAGGAAATATCCGCATTTTCTCCGCAAGCCTCCATGACTATGACAGCTGGGCAGCTGGAAAGCCCTGTAGCCTACGCTGGTAAGCGCAGGCGCTAAAGTGGGGTCGTAAACTGGGACCTATGAAACTGAGGAATATGAAACTAGGGTAGTGGCGGTGCTATCAGGTTTCATCCTTGGGGACACAACTCGCGGCATTGAAACAGACTACGTGGTATCAGATAGTGATCGTAATGAGGTGTATCAAAACTCTACAAGCAGCATAGAGTAGGCCAAATGTATGATAGTAGCTATTGTTCTTCGATGAGATTTTCCTTTTCCATAGTTAATTATAAATTACTCTGCATTACTTAACAGCTTAAGCAGTTAGTAGTGAACCGTTGTCACGGGTTATCTAATAGTGCGTGTGCAACTAGGAGATCAGAAGAGGTTCATATTAAATCTATGGAGAGCTCATACATCCAAACATGCTACAATTATTTATACCTAATGTTTTTGATCTAGAAGATTCCCTTTGGCCTTCCTGAGGTTCCCGGGATTCTTCTAGATACTTCCAATTCAAGGGTAAGCATGGACCCTTTGCCACCCCACAATAATCTACGTTGCATAATTATGCATACTGTATAAAAGCCTGTGCAGATAATAGGCTACAGGCATAATTCAGCTCACCAGCTGTTACAACTGTCACAATGACATTGAAAAAGCTTTGAAAACCAAAGTCTATGTAGACCCTCGCAACAGTTGCCCTGAGTGGCTTCTCCCAGTGATTGACGCTTTCGACTGGAAGAAAGCATCAGAACTCCCTCCTCATCGCCTCGGCCTAGATACTGAGATCCGCCTACAGCCCGGCACATCCGTGCCCTCCTGCCCGCTCTATTCTATGAGTAGGGAAGAGCTTCTTGTCCTCCGCAAAAACTTGTACGACCTCTTAGATTCTGGCTTCATTCGCGCTAGTAGTGCTGAAGGTGGGGCCCCTGTCATGTTTGTCAAGAAACCTGGTGGAGGTCTTTGTTTCTATGTAGACTATTGAGCTCTCAACAATATTACTGACAAAGATGGCCACCCCCTACCATTAATTAATGATACCCTCCGCGACATTGCCAGTGCTAAGCATGTCTGAAAAGTTGATGTCATATTGGCTTTCCACCGCCTATAATTAAAAGAAGGCAGTGAAGCGCACTCCATTTTTCGAACACGCCTAGGATCCTTCGAATGGCTTATTACTCCCTTTGGCCTTTGTGGAGCGCCTGCCGCTTTCCAACACTTCATCAATCATGTTCTTGCTAAATGGCATGGAATATCTGTTAGAAATGCATGATAAATTACTTGCATTGTCTTAGAAGTTCCTGACGAGACCAACGATATGAACCCGGGTATTTCATATCATGGTATCAGATTACATGACTAAGAACAACAATGACATTGTGTTTCAGAATAGATGCGACTCCCGGAGTTAGTAAGTTGTAACAGATGTATCAGGGTATGCTTGGATTACTTTGTTGTAAGAAAGTGTGGTACTTGGAATTACTCTGTATATAGTCATTGTGCTTCCGTTATATTCTGTATGATTTTATGGTGATACTTTTACATATACAAAAAGACATTATTACAACAACATCTTGCTCTGCTTACCTTGACGATGTTGTCATCTACACTTCAGGCTCACAACAAGAGCACCGTGACCTTGTTAAGCAGATCATTCGTGCCCTTGGCAATGCTGGCCTTCAACTAGATTGGGGTAAAAGCGATTTTGAATCGACCTCAATCAAGTATCTTGGATTTATTGTCTTTCACAAGCAGAATGTAGACAGCGTGGGGAGAGAGAGGGGACAAGAGGTGGGTGTCAGGCTAAAGGTTGCCATCCTACATGATACACAGGATAGATGCATCACCACTCGGCTATAAGGCCAGATCAGAATCATAGAACGCTATATTCTGGCAATCTCCATATATATATATATATATATATATATATATATATATATATATATATATATATATATATATATATATATATATTATACAGTAGAGGCTTTCCTGACAGGACATGTCAATTTGATTATACCTAGTGTGTAGACTAAAGCTCGAAATGAAATTCATACATTGGTTTTGGGAATCTCAGTATGGGGGAGTGTCAAGAATTGCTGAGTCATCTAGCTAGACTTGGCACAAACAGAAGGTCTAAGCGACCTTAACACTTCTAATTATATTTATCTATCCTGTACACCATACAATAATATACACCCTTACATACACTCTCAAGTATATTCTGTCTCCATTCTTGTGACTATCATTCATCTCCTATATTCTTAACACAAACATAGTAAACGTGCTAGCAGGTGACTCAGATGTAAAAGCGGCGCTAAGTGCTAGCAGCTGCGTTGACCAGCGCAGCCTACAGGAAACAATCCGGTTAGCCAACTGTTAAAACTGCATTCACATTGATCTCGCCCAGGAGTCATCTCTTGCGGACAAAAATTCGTTCAGACAATCAAGCAGGCGAATGGCTTCACCATGAGATTAAAATCCACACGGCTCTGAATCTTCTTCCGTGGCAGAATTTCTGAGACTCTGCACTTGAGTCTCTATGACAGCTTCTACAACAGCTTTGTCGCTTATTGTGCTGATGACGTTCTCATGCTCATGGCATAGATTCAAGAAATCAGACACCAATGACCTCTGCGCATGTGAAAGGCCTCACTGGAATAATTCAAATGTAGGTTGAAGAAAGTAAATTAAGAAGTGTGTAAGGAGTGCATATTTATAGAGGTAGCCTTTCTTATACTTCCCTTCCCTTCTCCTTTCTGTACCCATGGTAGCTCTTCTTCAGAAGTCCGTTCTTGATCCATTGCCCTTAACTCCAAATAACTCCAAATAACTCCCGCCCTGGTCATGACTCATGCCTTGACCCTGACTCACTCGGGGCACCAGGTCCCGAGTTTAAATTCTGAAATCTAAAGATAACGATCTACACTTTGCTAATAAAAGTTGCCGAAATGGTGATCTACACCCAATGTTTAAGTGCCAAAATGGTGATCTTCTGGCTTGAAGGTCCTAGTCGGGTTCTGGCAAGGGCAAAGCCCGAGCTAGCTCCTGAGGTTCTAACCTTTACAGCGAAGGAGCTAAGATTTCGAGAGTATCTATATCTTCAATACTCTCTTAGATGATGTCCAAAGGAATTTCGGATTCCGTGATTGCGCTTGAAAAGTTTCAACAGGTAATATATCTGTTTTTCAAAAGCAGTTGGCTAGAATTGCCTATGTAACCATGTCCCATGCAATCTCCGCTAGCTGCATGGCTTATAGCTGGTTAATGACAAAAATTGAGTTGACAGGAGTCTCATTATCATATCGACTGATTTCCTGGCGAAGAAAAAGAGCTCTGTAATGAGCTTGAAAACATGCAATAACACCAGTATCAATGGGTTCAACATGGCTGATCATGTTTAGCTCAAATTTTTTGACAGTATTATGTGTCAACACTTCCTGACAAGTGTGTCCTGAGAAATTATCAAGTAGGAGTAATATTTTCCGGCCCTCTTCTTTACATGGGATGGCTGGTAAGCCGTAAGATCCTGTAGCCTATGCAAACAGACATAGGCGACCTTGCTTATCCAATGCGATAACAAGTTCAGGATGCACAAATTAACCAACCAATGAGTATTGTTGGAGTTACGAAGGAGGACTTGATGGAACAGGACTTGTTTCTTGTTTCTTATTTCCTATAACAAAAACAAGTTATTGGATTATACTATCAACGAATAATGGAGGAACCCATGAGCCAGACAATTACATCGGATGTCTGTAGACTATGTACATATGTTTATTTATAGTTGTACAGTTTCCCAGAGGAGATTCTTTCTTTATAGTAAAAATATAAACTTACCATTCTATATACAAATTCTCATTGCTTTTAAATGCGATCCGTGACACTACATAGTCTATCTTAATCCTCAATACACTTGTCAGAACTTTGGGGGTGTCTACTTACGATTCAGGATGTGGTTAAAGATATGATAGGATGAGATGGAGGTATTTCAAGATGATAGATTGAGAGTGAAATTTCTTGAAGATTTCGGATTTTTTTCTTTCACTCTGCATAGGGAAAAGATTATATACATAAGCTTCAGTGTCAATTATCAGAGTTGTGAAAGTTCACTTTGCCACTTAACTACTTTGCCACTTTGTAACATTGCCACTTTGCCATACCGGGCTGTACTGTGCCGTGCTATAACGTTTTTTCAGCAATAGTTGAGGTGTGAGTTTTCATCTGTGCCGAGGGCTAGTCTCTGTCGGCGTATTATTGACAAGGATGAAAGTATGTTCTCACAACACTCGGTAAACATTTGGCTTGTCATACAGGCTGTGGGATTGTGTCGATAGTAGAAGCCAAGTTTTTTCTCAGTCTTCTTGCCAAATCAACGTGATTTAAATGCCTTCCCAATGACAAATGGCACCAGACGTTCTGAGTCATCAGTATTGCATGTAAATGCATATGTAAGCCTCATTTTGCTTGTTTTTAGACAATTGGCATTAGTCTTAGAAGGGCCTTTCGAGTTCTGCATTGCGTAGAATTGACCAGTTTTATCTATGTTAAAAATGTCTTTGGGCTGATAACCATGGAGAATTGATTGTAACCGTGCTCTTTCAGGGTTAGCATGGTCAACACTGACAGATTGAACCTCTCCGTGTCGCTTAACATGCTTCAAGCTAGTTCAAACTTTCATAGAATTGAGCCAGTCATTGCTAAGTTTCAAAATAGCTGCCTCTTCCTCTTTGGTTAATGCCGCGAAAAGATTCCAATTCTGAAGCAATATTTCCCCCGTTAATGGCACCTGGTGAGACATGCACTGTAAAATCCAGAGCTCCAATGCTTCATTAGTCTTTGAGCACTTGAAGATGGCATGCTTTTTAAGATCTTTCTGCGGATTCTGGGAGAATTGTCCTCTGATTTTCACTTGCTGCTTTATCCATCATAGTATACTAAGTTGCTTAATACAGAGATCAGGCCATTCGTTATCAAAAAATTTGGCTGCTTTGCTCTGATCATCCCCTTTTGTCCTGGTATAATCAAGCACTTCAATTATTAGAGCTAAGGAAGAGTTTTTCTTAGTTAATTTCCCCCGTTTAGTTTGACGGTAATCCTCATTTGTATTTAGCAAAGTAAGCTATCGCGCTCAAAAAGAATTCAGGGGCGTAGCATGTCAAAATTTTCAATTTAACACTAATTAAATATATTAGTAGAGATAGTACTGGTAGTAGTCACGTTTGTAGGAGGAGAAAAGCTCGAGAGAGTTTGTGAGGATGCTGATGTGATAGAAATCGTCAAGGAATATGAAGCCATGATATTATATGTCAGAAAATGAATAATCTTTTGTTGCAACGTGGAAGGATGGCTTCTCGAATCACAATTTAGGTTGATAATTGAATACGGAGGGTTTCTTTTTAAAAAAAAAATCATATTGTATTCAGCCATCTAGCTATGACAAGAGATTTAAATACATTTAGTAATAAAATGATCTTCCTAACTCCCTTGACTCCTCTTGGCACCAGTCTATAAGTTCATAACTTAGGGTTAGACTATCCAACATTACTACTAGTTCCCAATAAACCCTAAATACAAGCTGAAACCCTGAAGTTGTGATTATTATTTTTATTTTTATTTTTCCTGAAATATGGTTTATCATTCATTATCCTTTGGTTTCAAAGTCCATCTGTTAGATGATTTTAGCTTCTTGATCTACAATTTCAATTAGTTGTATACATTTAGAATTGTCTAAATACTTGAACAGTTTTTCTCTGCCAACTTTGGTTTTGAAAATAATTTGCAGGTTTCTGTGCTCGAGACCTTCAAATTCTATATCCCTCTTTGATGAGAATTGTGGAAAGTGCAGGAGCAGATGCTCCATTGTCTGCTTCGCCCTCTTACAGAAGTTGCAAATATTACTATCTACTTTTCGTATTAGATAAAGGTGAGCCAGGGTGTTACCAATCCCTGTTCTTGCCTGAATAAAAGAGGTCTGGGTCTGTCTGCTAAATTTTGAAAGATTGATTGCCTTAGTATTGAATCTTGGAATAGAAATCCTTGCAAAAGTTCTATAAAACTTTCGAAGACCAATGGCTTTCCTGCCCTCTTCTTCCCTAAGTAGTTGCTTAGTCTAATCAAAGTCCCAGTGTTACGACGGGAGCAACCTGAGGGTTGGTGGCGTCGTCTTCGAGGGAATACAGCAAGAGCCAGCTTACTAAGAGATGTGATATTGATATAGAGATAATAAGATTTGGCTAGAGGTATCAATGAACCAAGGAAACAAACAAACAAGGTGAACACAAATTGCGAAGCTGGAGAGTATCTACATGCAGAATCCAGCTTCTTAAGTATTTCCGGACTCCAGATTTACGATCTGTCCTTGTCCAGTAGAGAGACAGCGTGTTTCCAAAAATCTCAGCTTGAACCCAGACCCAACCAACTCCCTGATGCTTTGATTGTAAACCAAAACTGAAAACCCAATACATAACACATAACACATAACACGTTGAGTGAAACTCGCTTTTCCTGCCTCAGGCCACATAATTATGGACCTTAACACCCAGGCTTGTAAAATGTTTTTTATACCTTCCACTAGGAAGGAATAAGAGGTATATTGATGCTTTTTCATAGCAGGTTGATCCAGGCTTTTCCTTGCCAAATTGTCACCAAGTTCATTGCCCTCAATCTCTTGATGACCTAGACACCAATGGATCTTGACATCCATTTTACTTCTTAGGGATCTAACCTTAAATGAAGAAAAATTGTTAGATTTAGAGATTCTTAAGATAGCCGCTTGACTATCAGAAAATATATAACAACTTGCAATTTTTTTGATTTGATTTATAAATAATAACGCTTTGAATATAGCATAACTCTCTGCATCAGCTATACCAATCCTGTCCCTAAGATTGTAAGATAGTGACTTCAGCTCTCTTATATAAGGAAAATATACTGTTACACCAATGCCACATCCCTTATCCTTCTCCAGGGAGCCATCTGTATAAACAATGAAATGTGAGGGAGGAATTGACTCCAGAAACTCCAGATGTTCTTTCTTTGCCCTTGACTTGTTTGATTTAGAAATTGAAATTGATAGATTGACTTCCCTCCATAGTGGGGACCACTTGGCATTGACTATCTCTAGCTTTACATGTTTAGTTAATTGCTTTTGTAATAATGCAATTCTCAGTAGCTGCCCACTAGGCTTCTCATCTAGGAATGCAAACATGCTGAGATCAACAGTTTCAGAAGGAAAGTCAAGCTCATCTTGCAACTTGCTTGATAAAGCTTGATAAATGGGATGTTTACTTGAAGTTTAAGTTTTCTAAGTGCATTAAAAGATGCCTGTTTGAAGTGCCTGACCCTTGTAGGAAGCAGTGTAGCTTCAAACCCCAGAACTTAGATAGGACTACTTCTAAAGGCACCCGTCATAACATGAAGAGCATGCTGTTGTCGCTTGTCACACATCTTGGATAGCTTGTCTGTACCATATCTGTTATATCATAGCACTGAGCCATAGTCTAACACAGGTTTGATACAAGTGAGATATAACTGTCTTAATGCATTAAAGCTAAGGCCCTTGGTTTTTGATGAAATTTGGAGAAGTCTCTGCATGGCCCCTTGGGCTAGATGCATCCTTTTCTCTACATGAATTTGAAATGATAGTCTATGTTGAAGCCAGATACCTAACCACTTGACTGAAGTGCTAGGCTTTAGGGAAAAATTGTCTAGCTGTAAGGAATCTATGTAGGGTATTTTCTTCTTGCTGAAGTGTACAAGTTCAAATTTTGACTTTTCAAAAATAATAGATAAAGCATCTACCTTAGAAAAGAGTGCTTGCATGTTTTCTTTGAGGGCAACTATATTTTTTTTAAGAGATTTAGATACCACAGAAATATAAATATCATCCACATAAGAGATTTCCAGAAATAAAGGCTGGGGGCATGATGAAAATAATTCAATAATTGATGGTAAAAATAATAAAGGGGAAATAGGACTTCCTTGAGGGGCCCCAGTAACAGAAAAAGAATAACTCAGCTGGCCATTGAATAAGAGAGATATTCTTCTCCTTGTTAAAAATGATGAAACCCAAGAAATAAACATGGCTGGGAGCTTTTTTCTATGCAGGATTTGCAGCAGCTTTCTAGGTTGAAGTCTGTCAAAAGCTCCCATAATGTCTAGAAATACCCAGGATACAACTTTGTTTTCTGCAATATTTTTGTCAGCAAATTGCTGGAGTAAGAGCACTGCATCTATTGCAGACTTTTGTATTCTTCCTCCCATCTGACTAGGATGGAGAAGGCTTGGTGAGACATTTACTAGATAAGAAATTCTGAGAGCAAAGATTCTTTCTAACAGTTTCGATAGACATGAAATGAGTGAAATTAGCCTGTAAGCCTTTGGCATGGAATAGTCAGGCCTACTCCTTTTAGGAATAATTATGCCAATGGCTTCTTTCCATACTGATGGATGTTTGCCACATTGAAATAGAAATGAATAAGCTTTAAGAAAAAATTGGGGAAGACAGTTGATAGCTTTTTTGATCATGGACCAATCTATTCTATCATTCCCAGGGGCTGTTTTCTTCTCAAATACTGCCTGAAGAAGTTCATTAAGAGAAAGCGCCGGCCAATCCCACTGGGAGAATAAGGACGGTTGTTGAGTGGCTGTATTTGTACAGGCGGATTTGTTATTTGTACAGGCGCTAGAACTTTCCAAGTGTTTTATGGTGAGCTTCAAGGGTCGGATGGTGCAGTGGTACACTGTCCAGGCCGTTCTCCCAAGTAGAGTCTGGATAACTTGAACACATGCCCTACTTGAGACAGCAGAAAGCTGGTTTGATTCCAGCAAGACCCTAACACCACTTCTCTTGCGGTGGTATTGTATAGGTAGGATGACGAAAGGATACTCAGATAACCATGGGTTTTTTTCGCTTTTCCTCATGGTGGATATTCACGGAAGAGGGTACATGTCGTAAGGCGTTATTCTCGTAGTGGTATCTGCAAATGAAATCTGGGTATGAGTGTTCCAAACATCAAACTGAGTCAAACTAAGTTAATCTGCGAAACTTACATATCTTCCGTAATCATACGTGTCATAGCCTCAGGCTGCATACGCTAAAATGATCTAAAAAAATACGGTGTACTTCGCGGTTTGACTCATGAGAAACCTTGATGGCGTTTGACAATTTTGTAAAGTTCTGGGCATGTCTGAACGCAATGGTATGGAGGTTTCCCCGTCAGAGTACTTAGACATCATGGTGTATCAGGCAGACGCTATCGACATGTTCGACAATTCCACCTTCCTAACGCCATTCTCGCTCAATTACACGTCATATTTGCTGGCGCCCCCACCCTCATCCGACTGAGTATTGTTTGAGGATGCAAAGGAGGATATCAACGCATTTGCTGAGCGACAAGGATGTGCCGTGGTTACCGAACGCTCTACCATATCCAAGATCACGGGCGATATCTTGAAGGTTTGGCTCATGTGCACCAAGAGCCGCCAGCCCAACCTTCAAGCTGCTGCTGCTACGCAGACGGCTAATCCTACGGAGTAAACGACATCTTCGAGAGGCGGAACTATGGACTCACGGAGTAGGGGAAGAGGCAGAGGTAGCAGGGTAAGAGGAGCTTGGTTTCGGGGCAGTGGACGTTCTCAAGCAGAGAGAAAGCTTTTGATCGCCGCAAAGAAGCGCGAGAAGCTTCAAAAAGTAACAGAGAAGTCTGCTGAGGCTCTGATGGAGGCGGAGGGAGAGGTTCGTGCGCTGGTTGAGCAGCGAAGCCAGGCTTAAAAGACTGGTGATGCTGCTTGACAGCATCAAAACACCAGGATTTGGGCGTGGAGGGGTCTACAAGGGCCTAAAAGGAGTGCTAATAGGGCAGCACATAGGTAGAGTTCGAGTACAATGAGTACACCACCATAAACTAGCCCAAAAGCATCCACAGTTGGCTCCAAAAACTTGCTACGTGTGCCTGTAAGAATAACCAAAGCGCAGAGCTCGCCAAAGAAACCCCTAAAGTACTAGCGCCTGTACAAATAGTGCTACCCAGGATTAGTATATCACGGCTAATATGGGAAATTTATTTGTTTACATGTAATTACTAGTAGATCTTTGTACATACTAGTCCTTTAACCGGTATATGTACACCTACATCAGGACGGGATTTTTCACTAGTCCCATATAATTTAGTGTGGAACTGGGGACAAAGAGCACTTCAGTCTGAGTATACATGTTAAACCTAACTTCGATGTGTTGGTAATTAAATACACATCAGTTGCCATAGCAATGATCTTGACATTACGTATAAGTCACAGGAAAAACCCATGGTTTCTAAAAAAGGAGTCGTAATAGAAACCCACCCCCGCTTGAAATTTTGTTGCAACAATTTTTTGATACTGAATCCGTCGAGCGGTGAACGCAAATCGAATTACTAATTAAAATGAGTTTGACATCTGCGTAGCTACAGCAGCAGACGTAATAACGCCCAGTAAAAGTATGTCCAAATTGTAATTAATATCCGCGCACAACGAAACTGGCGAAGCATTTTTGGCTGCTTTCAACTCTTTGAACACTAGTCATAACTTACAGGCTGATTGCAAGATTAATTAAGAAATTAAAAATATAAAAACTCATAACACACAACACACATGTACTTAAGGCTATTTATTAATTCCACAGCCCCTCAATTTCAAATGCTCTCTCTAGTAATCCTTCATTAAAACTTCATCTTCTATCTGTCTCCATGTACGTTGTTGACAATTTGAGCGTAATCAACGTCCAGCTCTAAAACTAACAATGGCAGAATTACTTTGTCAAAATTGAATCTACCCGGATCTTACAGTTCTATTAAAAAACTGTATGAGGCGGTCCAAAATCACGCTAGGTCTGCTGGACATGCTATCACTACCAGCAACTTAGAATAGAGAAAAAGGCGAAGAAAGAAACTCCTAGCCTGTTAAAAAAGAATGATGTTTCAGGGCAAAGTGGACAAAACATGCAGGAAACAATGTAGATTATCGCAAAATACCAACTGTCCTTTCAGACTTAAGGCCAGAGAGGAGCCCTAGTCTTACGATAGTCTTTGACTCAAGATAGCACAAATAAACAACTACACACATATTAGGGCACATGATGGGCAGCTGGTCAAGCCTGTCTCAACACAAGACCATGCCAAAAATTTTACAATATGGCATAACTTGTGTTGAGTTCGGATACATTAAATCAAGATATCAAGGATATAGGGCAACCGGCTGAACCTGTAGTTAATGGCCTGATAATTAGGGCCATTCCTCACATTAAATTGAAACGATACCACGGAGCGAAATTGTTTTGTGTAATTGCATTGAACTTTGACCATGAAATAGGTTTATTGGATACAATATACCCAAACAGTACATATATGCAGCAGATTTACCAAGTTGATAGAGTATCTGATTAAATTTTGTCCCAAACAAAATCTGATCCTTCCATTGTCTAAAAACCCTGATGTAATAAATAGGATGTAAAATTTCGAGATGTTGTCTAACAAAGATGTACAAAATTAATTTACTTGTCCGTGCGTTTATTATTTATTTACAGTTTATAATTAGACAGTTTTTTTCGTAAAAGTTGTGGGGCTAATCAATAAATCCATATTTCCAGGCAGAATAGGATTTTCAAGGGGGGGGTCTGTATCACGACTCTAAAAAAGTTATGAGTTATGGGGGATGACAGGTTATGGCTTTTTTTTTGTTAGGAACCACCAGAGTAGACCAACAAGACTATGGATTGTGACAGGGGTGGCATGATTAAGTACATATTATCAGATTAGGTTCGATTCCCAGAGGCGCTTGTATAGTGGTACTAGTTCTTTTGCTACAGGTTTGAGTTATGACAGGTTCTACTGTACTCTACCCCCAGGATAAGTTTTCAGCATGCACTAAAACCTCGCTTATGAATATTATACCCACTAGTCTTACATAATCCCTGCTAGTCCTCACACCAAAAGAAATTGAAAATGTTGGCCTGAGTGATCAGGCTTTTTACTGGACTGCTGCTTTGATCTTTTTCTCCCCCTCATGGACATTGTTGTCGATAGTCCTGCTTCGATGACGGACAGAAGCCTTACAACCCCTACTCCCCTCGATCCATCCATGCCCTCTCCTACCCCTACCGCGCCGCCACCACCTCCGTTAAACTCAACACCACCGAGCAGCTCGGTGGCCCACAGGCAAATACTTCAGCCTGTTCCTCCCTCCAAAAGGGTAGCAGCAGATGCACCCCCCCAATCTGAGACCAGTGAAACAGAAACTTTGAACGCGTATCTCCCTCGCGAACTAGCGATCATCGTTGAGGAAAGACAACGCCGTGAACAGGCCTGGCATGTGCAGATGATGATTTTTACAAGTGCTATAAGCAGCATCGATAGTCTACTGGCAAACTTTATAGAAGGAGTTGAGAAAGAGGAAGGTTCAGCTTTTCAAAAATATTTCCGACTGTCACAAATTAACTATATGAGGCAATGAGCACTTGTATGAGTAATGGTTGTTAATAATTTACTATGAAGAAGAAAAGCTAACTTAGGTTCCGAACAATCCTCTATATACAAGTTCTGTGTTTCCTTCCTATTGTTCAGCTTTGAACATCACCCGTGAGCAATTATTGAAAATCAAGGATACAAACTTATAATTAGTATCAGTCAGTTCAAGCCAAACCCTGATTACCTAGTCATGCTGTAGCCCTGATTATAGACCCTTGTACAATCTAGGACCCTTGCATAATGCAGTCGCTAATCTCTATTATTAGTGATCTTGCATTATGTACCCATGATCTGCATGATAGTACATGCCTGCGATAACCATCGTTGGCTACAGGTTTACAATCGGCTGAGCAGCCGTCACACCGACATGCTATTTCGCTCTTCACGGCTTCAGACGCTGCTCTGAACCCTCCACCTGTTCCCACACACTCCCGCCCAGCAAAAGGCGGTAAAGTGAGCAAAGGAAACTTGCCGGATAAACCAGCTGTAGTTACAGAATCACAAGCTGGCTCAGCTTCAACTTCAAACCCAACCCGAGCGAGACAGCAGATGCCAACCAGTGGAATTAACCTACCCAGGAAGCCAAGCGCAACTGAAAACTCCTGGGCTACTGTTGCTCGTAATGGGCACAAGAAGGCTAGAGCTGCCGCGGCTGAAACTGCCAGTGTCGGGCAAAACAAATCTAGAGAACAATTCAAGGCCTTAGCGCCTAAGAAAGACTCCCACACACCTTCTCGATCACAAGTGAGTGGGCTATTCGGAAAAAAACGACAACCTCCATCCAAAATTCAAGATGAAAGATTATTCCTCCGACTACCCCCGGAGCACGAGTGGAGAAAATTATCGCCCGCAGGGATCCGAGATATCGTCGTAAAAAAATGGCCATCTCACCCGCTTATATTAGACAGATTAAGCCAGTTCGCTCAGGATTTGCCCTAAGTCCTAGCAACCCCAACGCGCGCGAAGCATTGCTACAGGCCGCAAACGGACTCTTTCTGACAGGGGCAAAACTTGAACCTGCTGAAAACTTGATACCATTTCTTATACCAACAGTCCCTGCCTTTATTTACACCGATACAGGACATGTTGTGGTGACTCAGGAGTTGCTGGCCGATGAAATCGAGCGTGTCTCTTCGGTGCGTCCAACTTCAGTAAAACTGTTCGGCAGTCTTAATCACGACGCCCCGCATAGAACATGGCTAGGACTGTTCTCAAAAGCACCTCGACCTGGTTTTCGTGTGTTTGATGAATCTGGCCTGGCAAAGGTTTTTAAAAAACAAGATCCCATAGACTTTTGCAAAAGGTGCAACAGCCACCACTCATCAAGAAATTGTTCAAGAGCACCTTCTTGCGGAAACTGTGGCTCGACAATGCACACACAAGATGCATGTCAAGCTCTCACTCGATGTCGGAATTGCGGAGGTCCACACCGCTCTGACAGTCATAGATGCTTAGCTCGGCCAACTTGCAGCGGCCCCCCGACTAAGGAACAGCTAAAAATCTTTCGTCAGGCTGGAGACCGCGAATATCAGGCAGTGGTTCGAGCTAAAGCTGCTGAAGCGAGGGCGTCAACTGCAGAGGAAGCAGCACACGCTGTAAATTGTAGTTAAAATCTCGAGACAGCCAATAATGAAGCCCCTGAGCCACCCGCCGATGTGTCGACGGAGAACTCGATGCAGTAATGAAGGGCTCACCTTGAAGCCATTCGTTGCCTCCTCTCAGGTTTATGTCAATAAACGTGGGAAGAGGGAGCGCCGCGCACGATATTGCGCTTTCGCGAGCCTGCGAATTACAGTTAGATGTTTTGCTAGTCCAAGAACCTTGGTGGGCTGGTTGCACCAAGTCACATCCATATTTCAATCGCCACATACCTTATGGAGGCGTTGGCGTTCGTCCTCGTGCAGTCACCTACACTAGGAAAGACAATAGGAATATACACGCAGTTCAGGAATCCCCTTCCTCAAAACTCACAGGGGATTACTGCTGGGTGAAAGTGAATGGAATTACATTTCTCAATGTATACAAAGCACCCCATGATCCCGCAGCAGTAGAACCACTCCTTGAGTGGACTCCGCCTCCTCGGACTATTACCGCGGGTGACTTCAACTCTGTCTATTGGGCCTGGCAACCTAGTGCTACGAGCAACTACGGACAAGGGGAAAAAATAGAAAAATGGGCAGATGAGAATGGCCTCTCGTGTCTAATTCTGGGGGAACCGACGCACCGCGCTGGGAACACTTTGGATCTCTCATGGACAAATATTAGTGGAGCCTCCGCATGGGTAGACCGAGAAGAATGTATGACAAGTGACCATTTTCCGATCTCTGGCATAGTACCTAGCTGTACCCGAGTTATCAGGAAATCTAAAGGTCTACTTAGAGTCCCGAAAGATAAGCTGCCTCAATTTGCACAACTAGTCTCTCGTTGGATGCCTCGTGCTCAGGACCTAAAGTCAGAAGGAGATATTGAGCAGTTCGCTCAGGATTTGTGCCGTGCGCTAGTAGATGCCCTGAAAGCAGTGGGTAAAGCTTCTAATGGTAAATCTGGCAGATCGGCGCCGTGGTGGACTCCAGAATATAAGGCTGCCCGCCTCCGATATCGAACAGCCTCCACGGAGCCAGACCGAAATCAATATGCAAAGGAATATAGGAACACTATTGCGGAGACAAAAAAGGAGTATTGGAAAAGCCAGGTTGAAGAGATGAAATCTCCGACGGATATCTATAGGCTCATGCGATGGACCAAACCACGGCATACTGAA
Organism: Podosphaera xanthii; assembly: GCA_028751805.1. Classification (NCBI taxonomy): domain Eukaryota; kingdom Fungi; phylum Ascomycota; class Leotiomycetes; order Helotiales; family Erysiphaceae; genus Podosphaera; species Podosphaera xanthii. The sequence continues at coordinate 162,196 of JAPWIX010000032.1, forward strand.
GTTCCGCCACCTCTTCTTTTTAACGGGCGCCTCGTTGCAGACCAAGCAGAGCGTGCGTTAATTTTACGAGACAATCTTTTGGCGCGGCTAGACGCTACAGACGACCTTCCCATTGCTACAACAAATGCGGCTAATCGTATTCCATGGACGGAGGGGCTCGAAGAAACAGAGGTACAATCGTGCACCATAGGTAGCGGAAATACCTGTCCTGGACCAGACGGAATTTCGGTAGAATTACTCAGTACCTGTTGGGGTACACTCGGTCCTTGCGTCACTCACCTGTTTCGATCCTGTCTTAAGTTTAGCTATCACCCATCTTGCTTTAAGTTGGCAGAGGTTGTTTTCATTCCAAAAGCAGGTCGAGACCCATCTTCCGTGAAAGGGTGGAGACCCATTGCTCTCCCATCGTGCCTCGGAAAGGGATTGGAAAGAATCATCGCTAAACGCATGGCTACTCTAGCTATCACAGCTGAGGTGGTTGGACATCAACAATTTGGGGCTTTACCAAAACGTTCAGCTACTGATTTAGTCGCTTGTGTCGTGCACGATATTGAAGAGGCTCGCACTCAAAAGTGGACTTCAACGCTCGTAACCCTTGACGTTCAAGGAGCCTTCGACGCGGTCCTCCATAATAGACTACTAATGCGAATGCAAAAACAAGGTTGGCCAGACTCGGTCCTTCGGTGGTCAGCCTCATTTCTACGCAACCGATATGTCCAGGTCCGGTATTCAGGAGGAGTAACGAGTCCTAAAGAGCTGGTCTGTGGTGTTCAGCAAGGATCGCCGGTCTCCCCACTACTTTTTCTTTTGTACATGGCCGAACCCATGCGTAGCGGGAACTCTAGAGCTAGGTTCAGTTATGCAGACGATATTGGGATACTTGGCATTGGAAGAACGACTACTGAATCTGCGGCTGCGGCCCAAGGTGAAGTAGATAAATTGCTTGAATGGGCAAGTAATAATGCTGTATCATTCGATTCAGGGAAGTCGGACGTAATTCAATTCCCTGGCCGGCGAGGGGAAAATCCTATCGGAGTGAAAGTAAACAATATATGGATTGAACCGGCTAAGAATATCCGTTGGCTAGGAATACATCTCGACTCTCAACTCTCGTTCAAACATCATGTAACAACATGGTGCGGGAAAGCACTTAAAGTTGCTCAACATATGCGGAGGCTCAATCTAGTAACACGTGGGGCAGCTCCTGGACCCCTGATAACTGCCGTTGACACCTGCGTGATCCCTGTAGCGACCTTCGGTGCGGAAGTTTGGTGGCCGGGCTTAAAACGACCAACAATTCGCGGAAATGTGACTCCTCCTACAGCCCACTTCTGTAATCTTATTGATAAAGCAGTTCGTGTAGCGTTGAGAGCCGCACTACCAGTATGGAGAACAACACCCACCGTAGTCCTTCACAGGGAAGGGGGAATTCCACCCGCCCGAATACTCCTAGAAGGTAATCGTCTACGGCTCTCAGCACGAATAAATTCACTAGACAACCGCCATCCTCTCCGCAGCCGAGCGAGCGTATGTCCCAATGTAGGTACGCTTAAGTATAAGAAAAAGGCCATATTGTCAAAGCATCCAGAAACGCAGATGTCACGTTTGCAGAGGGCTTTCCAACAGCTACCCCGATCATCCGAGGATGCTGAACCCTTAATTGTACCTCTATATTCTCATACGCAAACAACAAAAGCAGAGGGTATTATAGACCACGAGAATTGGATCCGAACAATTCCATCTTCCGTTATCTGCGCCTACTCCGACGGCTCTTCTGAGGGACATGGAAGATCTTCCTGGGGATTCGTCCTGCAACGCGGGGGCATCACTTTTAAGAAAGATCAAGGGATTCTACACGGGGGAGAAGTTTACGATGATGAAATCTTTGGGGCTACCATGGCACTCCGAGCTGCGCTCTCCACAAGACGAAGCGGGGAGAAAATTTATGTTCTTTTGGACAACCAAGCTGCAGTCCGGGCCCTCCAGACTGGCAGGACGTCCTCTTGTCTTAGGCTAACTCGGATTTTTCACGATGTTTCCCAAAAAGCCAATTCGGAAGTCAGATGGGTAACAGGACACTCTAAGATACCTGGGAATGAAGAGGCCGACGCAGCCGCGCAAGCTGCACTTCAATCACTCCCCCTTTGCCACATTGAACCAAAATTCATTACGCTTGCCTATGTTCGTCGCCTTATGCAACAGCGTCGCCAGCAGCTAATTGACGATTGGTGGTCCAAGGTATGTCCAGCTAGGTATAAAGATCTAGACCTACAGATGCGACGTCGAAAGCCTCCAGAGCTTAAAATGCCGCGGCAGCTTCTGCAAAAGCTTACATCAGCAAGGACCGGGCACGGTGACTTCGCTGCATATCACCGCAGACTAAATCATGAAAATGCAAATTTAGTTTGCATCTGTGGACAAGAGATGTCCCCTACTCACTTCGTACGTTGTCGAGAACACGCCAGCCTAACGCGTAGGTTTAGGAAAGGAAGGACAATGGGCGATCTTATCAACCAACTTCTCGGCCCAAAGTGTGTCAGAGAATTTACAGAATTTGCAAAACTTACAGGCTGTTTTGGCAACCTATTTGCAAGCTCGTCCTCCGCTGAAAGCGAGGACAGCATCTCTTAGAAATCGATGAAGGCAGCGACATCGTGGAAACAGAGCGTGTGAAACGCTATGTTGACACAATAATTCACTTTTGGGTTTATGTTTTTTTTTTTTCCTTTTACGTTCGGGTCTCTGTCGGAATTTTTGGGGATCATGGAGTACAGGTTCATTTAGGCGTCGTCGCAAATTGTTTATATACTCGTGTACATACTTTAGAGGGTGCGAACGAGTTGGGCATACTCTCGAGTATGATCCCCACCGGCTCCACCGGTCCCGAACCAATTGGACGAAGGGCTCTGCCCGGGACCTAAATATAGAAACAAACAAAAATCTTTCTCCCCCTCCCTCACCTACGCAATTCAATAGTCATCGTTGCTATCGCTGTCTACAGAATCATCATCATCAGCATTTTCATCTAAGAGAATCAATAAATCGTTACTCTTAACATTTAGCATATTTCATTGGCCAATTATTCTTTAAAAGATGAGCCAGGTACAACCAGCAGCTCACACAAACAACGCCACACGATTAAACAGAGATCAGCGTCTCCAGGTAAGCCCAATTTTCATGCCAAATAGATATCTGAAGTAACACGTCTAGATCCAAACTCTCCTCGATTCGGGAATGAATCAGACAAATATTGCAAGACAACTCGGCATATCTCGAAATCAGGTCAGATACACCCTTTGTACTCCGTACATTGAACCCAAGAAAGCTGCAGGTCGGCCCCCATTACTGTCCTCTTCTGACGTCGTCCGGATTGAGGATTTCATAACACCATCCTCTGAAGGTCGTCGAATCTCATGGTTTGAACTTGCCTATGGCCCCTTTCGGGATTTTGGAGTGAGTGAAAGGGTTATTCAAAACGAGCTAAAAAAAGGGTTACGGACGTCATCCAGCGCTGAAAAAGCCTCCCCTTTCTGAAGAGGTTAAAAGGAAGCGTCGGGAGTGGACCGAAGCCCACAAGGACTGGACTGATAAAGATTGGATGGCGATTCTTTGGACTGATGAGACCCGGGCCACAGACATCCAACACAAGAGAAAACGGGTAACGCGAAAGTTTGGTATCTTTGTACCTCAACTAATAAAAAAATACCGATCTAACTCTCAGTTCAAGATAGGTGAAGAAGTCAACGCCACCTGCGTAGTGGAAAAGGTGAGAAAGAATCTTGGCTGGATGTTATGGGGAAGTTTCGCAGGGATAAGTGAAGGTCCTTGCCTTTTCTGGGACAAGGAATGGGGGTCTATTACCTCAGAATCACACTCTCAGAGAATTGTAGCACTGATTGATGGAATGATGAGTATGAGACCAAGGGTTTCTGTGATGCAGGACAATGCTCCTTCACATATCGCAGCAAGAACAATTGAAGAGTTCCGTGAGAGGTTCATTACTCCGATCGACTGGCCTCCGTATTCTCCCGACCTGAATCCAATTGAGCACGTATGGGATAGTATGAAAGATTACATACAGTACCATTACTTGAGATTGGAAAGGGGAAGGCAGCGATCCTAAGATGAACTTCGAGGAATAGTGAAAGAAGCATTGAATGACGCGACTAAGCCGCAAAAGCTTGAGAAGCTTATCAGAAGCATGCCCACGAGATATGAGGCAGTTATACTTGCCCAAGGCAGGCCTGTAAAATATTAAATCTGCTATGTATAGTAAATTTGCATGTACTTGTTTATCTGAAATCGATTAAAATTCAAAAAATTTTACCAATTTGAGTTAAGCTTGTGAGCTAGTGCCAGTGGTGAAAACCTCTGTCGGGCAAAAACATCATACAAATAATCCCTGTCAGAAAGTCTGAAATCCTTATCTCAGAGAAGATGCTACAGATAATGGCCTGAATTATAAGGAGCACTCTATCAGTTGCTCTAGTAACCTCGCGCTCTAGTTTGTACATAAATTCTTTCGCGTCGTAGACAATTAATAGAGGAAGAATTCCTGTTGTTTACACACACGTATTTCTGGTGACCTACACAGGGGATTCTTCTCCTGGACTTGAAATATCAGATTTTGCATTCGAATATTTTTGCCGTCTTCGGTCTTGGTTCGAAAAATACATAAATTGGTCGTTCGCGGAATTGACGTGAACACGCTGTCTAGCACTCGCTGTTTATCTGTTTGTGCATCGTTGTCTAGGCTATCAGCATCCCAAGTCTACGCAACCATTAAGTAGCCTTGAATCAATTATTATCGGTTTGAATAAAAGTGTGATAAGTCCATATCGTTTGAATCAAAGTTACGTGAGCGGCAATATTTCAAGTTTAAAAATTCGGAGGCTCCGTCGTCAATCACACCCAAGTTTATCATCAAAAGATATCCATCCTGCCTATCGTATCTTTTAACGGTAGTTGTTCAGAGGTTTATTGTTATTCTGATAACTTTGTTCTGAGGGTGGCTAAGATCTTGCGGCACAGACTCAGGTTGGATCAACGAACGTCCCGAATAATAGTTCTGTTTTTGTTTCAAGCTATAGCCCATTTGATTTCACGGATCTTCGTGTAGAACTCGAGCTAATAGCGTTTGATATTGAAAAAGGTCGTGGTAAAAAATCCGGAAAGCCAACTTCAGTTAACTGTTCAATGGACTCCGTTAATATGGCTGAAGTTCTACCATCATTTGATCAGGCGGGAAGATTTTCAGGAGATGGAAGCTCGGGGGCTCGTTGGCTATCGCGGTTGCAATATGACTTTAAGAAGGCTGGTTACAGTTCCCCTCCACCCCACTTATTTTTCTACGCAGTGGATATTTTGTTTGATGGTGAAGCGGCAAGTTGGCTTGATTCTACTCCTATGCTCAGATTGATGATCGATGATCGTGAGCAATCTACGAAGGAGCAAGTCGCAGAGTTTAAGGAACATCTATCTGCTCGGTTCCCATCCCAGATAATTTATTATTCTGAAGGAAACATTCAGCATGATATTAAAGCATTTTCACAGGTGAAGTCCGAGCCATTAATGGCATACTGTCAACAGGCCCTTCATCTATTAAGACGAGCTCATGGTAGAGATAACCACAAGAGTTTGACTGGCGCCAAGGCCCTAGCACAGGTTGAACAAGTAGTACTTGACTCAATTATATCCGCGTTTGTTGAAGGTTTACAGGACGAGGATTTACCTAATGAAGTATTTTCAAGGTCAATTCTGTCTTGTGAGTCCCTCTGGAGATCAGTAGACATTATAAAGGAGACTCAGCAAAGCCTGAATTTGGCGAGAGAAGCCAAAAATCGATCTGCAGAGAAACAAGAGATACAGCAGATAAGAGCTTTGTGTGCCGCACAGTTTGGCAAATCTGTGACATCTGTACTAGCTGATCTTAGCTCTGGGAACTTGGCGTTATCTAAAGCGTGCACAGGTCGTGACAGTGATGCAGAAACAATTTCACAAAGGCAACAAGTCGAGAACCCTGAGGTACAATCCCGTGTAGCCCCTGAAACATCATCAGAGCAATTGCAGAAAAATTTTTCTCGAGAGTTACAACCCAAGGCAAACGAGCAACAGTTACCACCAAGGGGGTATCAGGGTAGAGGGTCTAAAAATCCTCCCAGAAACATGTCAAAAAATCCATTTGTAAACGGTTCGACTCTATATAATCCGAATGACGGCCCATTGTGCTTTGGATGTGGAATGATTGGACATATCAAGTCACGCTGCTCTAATAATCATCTTCAGAATTGGAAACAATCATATCTAAAAGATTTATTATACAATAGAGCCCCAGTGTCAAGAGAAGCAAATATGATAGATTACGGAAATATGAACAATCGATGGAGTCCTCGGGTGGAGTCGCATTCTCACTTGAACCCCCACTATGATCTCCATCAAGGGTATAGAAATCAAAATCAACATCTAAATCAGGCAACATTTTTCTCTCAAGATAGTCGCCAAGTGCCCGGCTTCAATGGAAATAGTTTACCTCACAATACGCAACGAATTTACCAATCTCCGAGACTGCGGCCTAGTTCATCGTCATCGCAGATCTCTGAAGTACGCCCTGATCGATTTTCACAGCCTTGGAGACTTTAAAAAGTTCTCTTTGGACAACAAGATGATGCTGACATAACCTTGGAACAACTTCATGGTCTTGTATTATCTGATGATCAGGAGGTAACAAATGAATCTAAGACATGCGAGCTTGGAGTTCAATTCAATTCCTTCTCAAGTTCAGGACCGAGTAAAAAGCGATAGAGGGTGGAATTAGAAGATCTTTTGAATAAGACAACTGCTGTCCCGACTGAACCCCCAAACTTTCAGAAAAATCAGTCCGAATCAAAGCAAGAAAAGCGAGGAAGGAAGGCTTTAAAACATCCAAGAGAAATAGTTGGACGGGCGGGAGAAGGTCCCATTGATTACTTGGAGTTTGCAAAGCGGATTAATTTTCCTGTTAACCTACTAGAGTTTTGGCAGATAAGCCCAGACGGAGCGAATGAATTTCGAAGGTTATCTACAAGATTTAATAAGAAGAAATCTTCAAAGAAAGCAACGGGCCTATTCTCTAGCTCAATTAATAATGCAGACTCGGGAAATAACTCCTACACATCTTCAATGTCGATAGAACAGAAAGCTTGCCGGATTCCAGTTGTTGCTCGAGCTATTGTGAATGGAAAAATTCTACGAGTTGCACTTCCTAAGCACATATCTCAAGCAGATCAAGGATCTGAAATGAATGTCATCTCTCCTGGTCTTGTTAAGGCTCTAAAGCTTGAAAAACAAAGCTTGGCAACTCGAGGATTTAGTGGGCTTACGATGAATACCGCTGATGGAGGTGTTTCTGAGTTGTCGCATTTCGTCAGCTTCGAGATTGGTGTGTTTGGAATTTGGAGGAAAATTGATGCATTTATACGTCCGATGCAAAGAAAAAATAATGAACTTGACCTACACTTACTTTTTGGCCTACCCTGGCTTCATGCCATAAATGCCAGGATTTATATCCGAGAGTCGCACATAACCATTGTATGGATACCTGGAAAGAAGAATGAGGTTGCAGATGCCCTATCCAGAATCATTTTTACAGCTGATAATACGGTCCCAGAATTGAAAAATTTTGGTGTCATGGCAAATCAAGACGAAAGTGTCAAGTGGATTTGGAAGGACGGAATTGACGGTTATGAAGAACTGCTCAAATTAATTGGCGAACCAATTCGAGAAAGGGATTTGAATTCCCTGTTCGGTGTTAATACAACAGAGAATATCTTAAACTCAAGGCTAGCAGAAATTGAACTGTCTAGGAATTCCGCGGGGGCTTCACCTATGTGGGGGAGTAGTCTCATATCCTTGGGTGCGGCAAGCCAGAAAATTTCCTTGATAAGCTTAAGTAGTGATCTAATGAGGTGGTGTGAAAATTGTAAGACTCTCGCTCCAAATCCAAAATACTGCAACTCTGCATGGTATAAGGACATATGTGTTAGGTTCCTGGGGATATTTTGGATCGGCGCTGGGAGTTGTTTGTTTTTTGGAAAATAGTAATCCCGGTTGGAAGTCTATTTTGGGAGTTTTAAAGTTTTTCATTGTATATATAACACGACAAGCCTCCGTACGAGGCTCACTACGTCAAGTCTTTTGTCGTAATTCAAACTTACATTTTTTCTCCTTCGATAACTCTCACCTCGCACCGCCACCATCACCATCACCATCACCATTACCATTACTACCACCATATACCGTAATCGTCATTATTACCGTAACCACCACCCTCACCGTAACTCTTACCATTATCCCATACCGTGAACATTATCATAATCTTTACCTTAACTATCACTGCCACCAACATCATAATCACCGTCGAATCCGTACTTACCGTAATTACTACTACGAAGCCCATAGTCATCCTGACAATATGCATTTATATTACAAGGGGCGTCTACCCTGAAGCATGTGAGACAAAAGTACAAATATTTTCATTTCTTAAAAAAGTGAAGGGTTTCTCTGTTCAGGGAGATGAAAGAACTCTCTTTGTCAATAAACAGGGGATTTTTAAGCGATGCGTAACTGAGAGTGAGGTGGCACCAGTTTTACTGCAGGCTCATGATCATGGGGGTCATTTTGCATCATCAACCACAACCCGAAAGCTCTCCAGGTACTTCTGGCCATGTATGGCAAAAGATGTCCGCGATTATATCGCAGGGTGCTTAGTTTGCGCAAAGCATGGTACTGCTGTGCGGTCTCAAACACTTTCTAAAGTGTCAGTCAGCGCCCCAATGGAGTTATTAGGAATTGACTTTGTGGGCCCGTTCCCAAAGTTTCCAGGTGTCGAGGTCTTCTACATCCTCGTTGTAACTGATTACTTCTCTCGCTATATCTGGACAAGAGCTACGAAATCCGACAATTCAGACGCAGTTATAAGTGTGCTCGAAGAAGTTTTCACTGAGCATGGGGTTCCAGTGGGAATCTATGCAGATCCAGGGTCACACTTTGGAAAAGCGACTCAGAAATTTGCTGAATCATTTTGGGTTGTGTGGTGCACGTCGCCAGTAGCTGGAAAGAAAGCAACGGGGATGGTTGAAAAGGCCGTTGACGTCTTACAGCGCGCTTTGAAGAAGAGGGTGCGAGATCCATCAAGCTGGCCCACAGCTCTGCGGAAATCTACTTTCGACGTCAACAGGAGAGATATGATGCATCTAGGATATTCTCCACATGAGATACTGAAAGGTTTTGTACCTGATGGTCCTCTTGAAGCTAAGTTCCCTCCTCACCGTCGGGAGTCGTTAAAGTCGTCTTTAGTATACGATACTTCAAAAGTACTCCCTGAAAATGATGGGATTCATGGAGACATGGTCATTGATTTCATTATCAAACGTGATGAGGTTCGAAGAAAGGCCCTGGTAAGATCAGATGATCACAGAGAGCGAACAAAGGAGCGACACGACCTTGGCGTTCGAGCACAGCACACTTACACACCAGGCCAATTAGTCATGTTGTGGGATGCTAAAACGGCCGGAAAAAAGCTTCGGGCTGCCTGGAGGGGTCCGTTTGTTGTAACGGGATTCGGAGAAGACGTTGGTAAATCTTATACCATACGACAATTTGATAGATCACCAATCCCGAGACACTATTATGGCGATCATTTAAAACCGTTCCGTCTAAGAGAAGGGTATCTTGTGACACATGAGGAAGAAGGAATCCCTGTGTATCAAAATATCCGATTGGGAAATGCAGCACTCAAGCTACCAAAAGCTGTTAAGGAAATAAAAGGATCCCACAATGTGTGAACGACGATGTGATCTCAGAAATGTGAGGGCTGGAGTCTAAAAGGCTAAATTTTTATCCGTGAATTATTGTCACCTTGAGAACGAATCTTTACGTCTGAAAGCGACAGTTTTTTTTAAGTACTTGTCATGTGTGATGATTTCTTTCAATCTAACCACGCTCATTATCGGAATTTTTCCATGGAACCTGAAGGGTGTCCCAAGTAGCAGTATATTTGATAGTGCTGGCTACTGATCTCCGCAGGTGCTCTGTCCTATGGGGGGAGTAGATAATGGCCTGAATTATAAGGAGTACTCTGTCAGTTGCTCTAGTAACCTCGCGCTCTAGTTTGTACATAAATTCTTTCGCGTCGTAGATAATCAAAGGGGGAAGATTTCCTGTTGTTTACACACACGTATTTCTGCTACCCAACTGGGCTTAAAGGATCCGATTTCGCCCCATAAATTGGATCCACTGGTGAAAACTTACCCTGAGGTACAGTATTTGCAACATTTACCCTTACAGATCATTTTGCGTACAGGGGTAAGTATTGCAAATGTAAATGGATGAATCTTGATAAATATTTTCAACACTTATACCGGGACCCACTATCGTGTTAGAGAGGGACGACTGTATATCTCTTGTCGTGGCTTACTATACTGCTAGGGTAAGAAGGGCACAATGGGGCTAGACCTTGCTTCAGGGGCTAACCCCTACTAGTGGGTTTATTAGACAGGGGCTAATACTGCTGCCTGATAATTCAGAGTGTCTATGATTTCCAAACGATAACCTCCACAGAGCACATCTCAATATTGACTTTGCGACAATTATCATTATCACATTTTCATTAATTTTGATCTTGAAAGCTCCATACTTATTTCGCCTATCACACACAGATTTTTTGTTAGTAGGATTAGAGCTATGCTAACATGCAGGCTGACGATTCAGTTGGCTGAGTTGACTTTAAAATAGATAGATCAACCTCAAATACCCCCTTCTACGCCCTCATCCAAACGTTTAAGCAGAGATCAGTGCATAAAGGTGAATATTTAGGCAAGAAAATGATACAGAAATATTAAATAGCATAGTTTAAAGCGCTTCACGACGCTGGCATAAATCAATCAAAAATTGCAGCCCAACTCAACATTTCGTGAAAGCAAGTTGGTTACTCTCTTCGCCGCGGATCAGTGACGCCCAAGAAAGCTCGTGGTCGAAGTCCATCGCTTTCATCCGGAGATGTCGATAAGATTGAGGAATTTATCAAAGAATCTCCTGAAAACCGACAAATGACCTACTTTGAACTTACAAATGGACCGTTCAAGCACTTGGGCGTGAGTGAGAGAGTCACAAAGAGTGAATTTGAGAAAAGGGGTTTTAAGCGCTATACAGCGTGGAATAAGCCTACTATATCTCCTGAGATTAGAAGGAAGCGAAGAGAATGGGCAGAAGCTCGCATCGATTGGACCCCTGAGCAGTGGATGTCCATCCTTTGGTCAGATGAAACTTGGGCAACAGATGGCCAACATTCGAGACGCTGGGTTACCTGAAAGGTTAGTATCTAACTTTCCAGCTTAGATAACTCACCAAAACTAAAAACTTTATCAAGCCAGGGGAGGAACACGACATTAATTGTATTTTTGAGACAATCAAGAAGAAGATTGGTTGGATGTTTTTGTCGTCCTTTGCGGGGTCTGAAAAGGGTCCCTCTCAGTTTTGGGAGAACTATTAGGGGAATATCACTTCCTCAAGCTATTCTGAGAGGATAGTACCTCTTTTAGACGGTATGACTACATTTAGACCCGGGCTTTCTGTCATGCAGGACAACGCTCCTCCCCACGTTGTCGCGAGGACTATGGAAGAGTTCGAGGAGAGGTCAATCACTCCTATTGACTGGCCCCCTTATTCGCCCGACCTCAACCCCATAGAACACGTCTGGAAAATCATGAAAGATAAGATCGAATACAAGTATCCGGATTTGAATGGGGGCAAGCGGCGGTCGTCAGATCAAATTCGTGCGATCGTGAAGGAGGCGTGGGATTCTGTGTGTACACAAGAACTCACAGATCTCATCGAAAGCATGCATGACAGATTTCAGGCCGTAATTCATGCCGACGTAGGCCCAACTAAGTATTAGTCTCTAGACTCTTTTCGCCATATTCATAGATTTTGTAATTACATAATCAAAATGTTCAAAAGAGGCTTAGTTCTAGGAGCTAGTTTAAATGTGCAAAATCAACTGTATGGTAAAATCACCATACAAATTATTCTTGCCATTTCATTAAAGCGGGGCACGCCTTTCTTAACTAGGACTAACGGATCCACTTAACACCCCTGTTTTGGACCCACTGTGCCAAATCTACCCATGAAGCATAGTACATGGTGAATTCAACATCAATTTTCGAAAAAATATACATGTCGATATCTGGCCAGATCATAGTTACCCAAGCAAGGGGGGAAAGAGAGGTTGAGCGGTCAGCTTTGGCAATCCATCATATTCGAATGATATCATGAATGCAAAAATCAGGTATCTCTTTATTTGGAGACTGTCTCATGACAAACGCCAGAGAATCTTGGCATATTCTACCCCAATAGTCTTTTTCGCCAGAACCATCATTTTCTGTTGGTTAGCTCGACTAGTTTAGATGGCGCCACATTAACAAGAAGTATGTTCATCGCGGGGCATCTATAAGCAAGTAAATCAGATTACCTCTTTTCCTCATTTAAGCCAATAGAATAGGGTCTTGATGCAAACCTTACCACTCTAGACACTCTTCACGAAATGAATAAATGCCTCTATGCCTGTTAGGAATGTGAAAATCTCAATATTCTTAATTTTGACGAAACTAGTCTTGACTACATAATAACTCTTTGATCAACTCTTGCAAAAGAAAGCCAAAGCGGAAAAACCAGAAGCAAAGATCGCGTTTGCGTTATGTTGACTGTCAATGCGGATGCTTCCGAAGTTTTTGATGCCTGGGTAGGTAGAATGGCCCAGAAGCATTGTGGATTGAAGAGCGTAGATCTACGACTCATCGAAATAAACTACTAAATTCACAAGATTAATAAATGACAGGTGTCACGATAAGAGAGTATCTGGGTTGGCTCAATATGAAAATGCGAGAGGAGGACCAAAAAATGCTTCTACTCAGGGACAATATCTCTGGTCCCGAGCGTGGAGTAAACTGAGTAAAAAGAAAAGACGCTCTATCTCATGTTCGTAGCGAACAGCTACCCCCAGTCTAAGAAACCATTGGTAGGATTAAGAACAATGCATCATGAGCTTATCCAAATACAATTACCGACGTGAATGGGAATCATACATAGTAAAATAGAAGTTGACCTGAGGAGAGATCCTATCCAAGGAAACTCTCTCTGTAAAGTGATTCGTTCAATGATCTTAGAGAGGCGATACTCTGTCAAAGAGAGAACCACTATCGGGTGCTGGTATAAGAGTGACTTGAACCAGAACTCAGAAGAATTAGATCTAGAGACAGATCTAGAGGGAAATAGGGCCGGGCAAGAGGCTCACGAGACAGCAGAACGATGCTCTTTAGCTACATTAGTAGCTACACACGTCTCCGACGTAACCTTAATTGCTGAATCCATAAATCCCTCTCACAACTTAATCAGATCTAGTCTAGAATACGTCGGCAATTAAATAGAATTACTTGTGGAGAGGTAGACTGGGGTAGACGCGGCAAGTGAGATTGAGAGAGGTGACATGATTATGCCTCCCAACATCAGGCATTGTGGAGTGCTTGTATTTGTAGATCTATTATGTATCTGTGAGTCTCGGCGCCGTGATGGTAAGGCCGAGGTGATCTCTCCATTTGAGTCCAATAAATAGAATGTCAACAGAAGGCGTTAAGAAGCTTTAGAGCAAACTGAACTATGTTCTTCCTTGACTACGCGGAAATAAATTTAAGATTATATTCTGCTTACTGCCAAAATTATGAAAGCAAGTCCTGTGGGTTCTAATAAGAGTTGTAGTGGATTGATCAATGATTCGGTTTAGTAGTTGACCTATCTGTTGAGGTCTTAAAGCTTGAGGTTTTTATTACAATTTAAGAAGTGTATTATACGTTACCGGACCACAGACTTCTCTCCGTGTCCTGGGAATCTATTTCGACCTCAAGCTCAATTGGGGAGCTCAGATAAAAAAGGTGCAGGAGAAATCAAACACCCAAGTGCAGGCTTTGAGTAGACTAGCACAATCGACTTGGGGCGTCACATTCATGAAGACTAAGCCGTTATACAGCACGTTAGTAAGACCGGCCCTCACGTACGGGTCCACGATATGGACCGAGGTCGGGCCAGCGGGTAAAATACCTGAAAGGACAGTGAAACCCCTCAGAAGTATTCAAAAAAAAAGCTTAAAACTAGTTACAGGTGCATATAACTCTACCAGCAGCAGGGTGTTAGAGCACGAAACGTCCGTTCTCCCCATAGAAATATATCTGAAACAAAGGAGTGTCCAACACGCCGGACTATCAGATAAGCTACCTGAACAACAGACGATCCGATCAGCATGTAGTAAGGTCAAGCTGACCGCTACCGGGAGAGAAGATCGACATGCTAGCAACAGAAGCAATGAAATAGCCGAATGGGACAGAATCTGTGGGAAAGAAAAGAATCGGCGCAGGCAGAAAGAAGCTGGAAAGATAGCAGCCTTTCAAGAGTGGGCCAACTTTTGGATAAGCCTGAATAAGAAGCAGCGCTCCAGCCGACTGGCAGCGGCAGACTCCGAATCGTGGAAAGCAGCCAATATTTTCACAGAAAAAGAAACGGAAGGGAAAAAAATAAGCTTCAAAGGTACATCTTCCTACATCCACCACAACCTTAATAAAGCCCAAAGCAGTGTCGCCACCCAGTTAAGGAGCGAGCATATCGGGCCCAACTCCTATCTGTACCGAAGAAAAGTCCCCGGAGTAGAGGATCCCAGATGCCAATTTGGATATCCATCCCAAAAAGTCAAGCATATGGTCATGGCGTGTCCTCGATGGGCAAAGGGAAGAGGAGACGTTCTACGATCAGCAAAAGACAGGTCATTCAAAGTTATGGTTAATATCCCAGAAGACGTGGCAAGAATCACAAAGTGGATACTTAACCAAGGCTGGATAAAACAGTTTCGACTTGCAGGGGAAGTCGAGGCAGCAATGTCAGAAAGCATCGAGCGATCCGGAAAGGGATAGGACGGAATCTACACTGGCTGAACAGTGAAAATTGCACTTTCTGAAGGAGAACCTGGGAAAACCGGGATAAAATGTAAAGATTAAACCAGGCAGAATCGAGGGATTTTCACCGGTAAGGTTTCCCCTCATGTACAGGGTCGCGGGGGTAATACTCTATTACAGGGGTAAGAAGTGTAGCTCCACATTCTGTGTAATTTACATGGGCTATCCCTGACATTCCGACTTTAGCGCTACAAAAATGGCTAGACTAAGGCAATAAGGCAACCGAGGCATTCCTTCTTCCTTGAACCTTCTCTCTTATGTTCGATAGTTGCACAGCATCCTCGTACCACACTAAATCGGTTGACACGACATATCGAATAACCTATATCCTCACGATAAACTGCGAAGAAAAATGAGCACCCCAGCATCTCCCACTACTCCAAGATCACGGAGTCAGCTTTCCAGGGATCAGCGAGTCCAGATATACACGTTACGTGGCCTTGGTTTTACTCATCTCGCCATCGGTAATCAACTCGGTATCACCGAAAGAAGGGTACAATATGCCCTTGCAAGGCAATTTCTGACGCCCAAAAAGTGAAATGGCCGACCCCACGCCTTGAACGCTCAGCAGGAAGTTGAGCTTGAAGAGTTTGTCGCGTCTTCAAGTGAGGCCCGCTAGATGAGCCACCTGGAGCTTGCTGCTAAGTTTTCCCACTGGAATTGTGGCCAAATCGCAATCAAAAGTGCTCTTGAGAGAAGAGGGTTCAAGCGTTGCATTGCTCAAGCGAAGCCTACTCTAACGCCTGCACATATGAGGAAAAGATTAGAGTGGGCGGAAGAACACTCTTCTTGGACACCTGAACAGTGGTCCCAAATTCTTTGGTCTGATGAGACTTGGGTCACTGGTGAACGTCACACAAGAGTATGGGTTTCGAGGAAGGTGAGTCCAGATCTCAGCCATGTATCAACTGCATTAATCTAATTTTTAGCCCGAGGAGACATATTATCACACTTGCCTGGTTCGAAAAGGTCCTCGAAAGCGTGGTTGGATGTTCTGGGGCTCCTTTTATGGGAACCAGAAGGGCCCTGCCCTCTTCTGGAGTAGGGATTGGGGGACTATAAAAGCGGAGAGTTACTGCCAGAGGATTGTTCCTTTAATCCACGCGGCAACACAACCAATTGACTCTCACGGCCCTCTTCTCTTTATGCAGGATGGTGCTCCTGCCCATTCTGCTCAACGTACGAAAAGAGAGCTGTCATCAAGGGAGGGTAGATTTCATAGTCTGGCCGTCATATTCCCCAGACCTGAATCCAATTGAGTCAGTGTGGGATATGATGAAATCCCATATTGAAGAGCACCACCCAGAATTTGATTCTGGTAATCCATCTGAGGAAGTGCTCCGTAATGCAGTCCTAGAGGCATGGGAGTCAATTTCTCAGGAGCAACTGGCTACGCTTGTAGAGAGCATGCCAGAAAGGTGCCAGGCAGTCATCAGAGCAAGAGGAGGTTCGATTCCTTATTAATGATGCTTAATTATTGGTAAAAATGTATTTAATACTTGATAAAAGCTAGCACATTTGAATAGAATATCATCATTTCAACGAGTTACAGGGATCTCCTACACTTCTATTATCACGCAAAATTTCCCATACAAATAAGGTTCAGCTATTGTCGGATTTGGTATGGTCAAAATATTGCAGCCAATGGCATATTGTATAATCCCTGTCATATCTTGGCATTCAGGGGTTTCCTTCACTATTTACCCCTGCAATAGAGTACAGTTATAGTCACCTGCATGGGTCCAATGGGTACCTGAACGGGTTAATTGAAATCAAATCGAATCAGAAGTGTGTATTATATACCAGAAAAACCAGTCACGTGACATGTTATAATATATAGTTCAGCGTTACACTATCCATATCAACAAGTGGCTGGCAAAGTCAAACTCCTCACCCTCCCGCGGTGCCGGCTGTAACCGCTCAATGTGTTCGCTGCATACTTGAGATAGCCAAGAGGAGTCGCATACGATCAGGGTCAGAGGCCCACTAGCACTCTTAGTCAGAGCCCTCTCATCACGTCAAGCGTTCTCGGCCATAACTTGACTTCGACCTCACATGCATCTCTGCCAACTTTACAACCTCTCGATTATCTTCCTACTTTGGATCACCCCTGATGAAATTAACGCGGCGCCTACCCTGTTATGATCCCCAAATATACGCCCTCGATGATATGGATACCCGACGGAGGATGGAAATCGCTGGGCACAAATTTTGGAAGGGAGATTACTCGTGACAATCGAGGAAGGATACGGTTCTAGCGGGAATTTATGAGAGACGGAAGGACAAGTAAGCAGGATGTGGAGGGAGGATAGAGTTTTTGGAAGGAGAATTTGAGGGGTTACTTCAACTTCGAGAGTTTTGTGCGCGCCAAGGCCTCAATTAACAAAAGATAGTGTTGTGGTCCGCTATCTGGATCATGTCCAAGTTGAAAGTCCTGTGGCTTGAACACCTGCTACGACAAGATACGAGGACGTTGTGAGATCATATCCCGCGCGGTTGCGAAGGACAGGATAATGAAGCATACTGAGGAGTCCGAGGTTTTTTGTTTTTTTCCTTGGGCAGGTATTCACGGTTGAGGGGAGAAGCGGGGTGTAAGTCTCACCAAGTGTAACCCTGTAGTGGTACTGGCGAATGCCTCCTTTGTATGAGTGTTCAGCGTCAAGATTGTATTATCTTAGTTCTAGCGACTGAGGATTGCGCACGCTTTCCGAGGTCTTGCGTCCCAATAGGGAACTTTAGGGTGCGTCGCTGCACGTTATCCGTAGACCTAATAAATGTTACAACAACAACAACATCATGTCAACAAGTCCGTGCTGTATAACCTAATCGAGTGAGGTATCCGCTGTATAGCGCTCGCTTCAACTTCTAGAATTTTTTCCTAGGCTTCGTGGCATCCACTTTTGTAGTAATATTTAGTGTTAGTGTCGGTGTCACCATGTCCACTCTGGGATGGGACAGCATCGTAGTTTATGTCCGGTAGACTTTAAAAATAAATAAACATGTCAACAAGTACTGGTATGTGTTATAAGTTTAAATGGGGATGTGGAGTGGTTGGCGACTTATCTAGTGATGGAGCTGTCCTTCGATGGAATAGTCAATGGTGTGAATGAATGGTAAATACGATATAAATGATTATACTAAATGCGTATAGTGGATGGAATATCGCCTTGATAGTCACGATGGAGACTATTATTCTTGCTGCTCTGACTATGGCAGTATCTATATACATCTTTCCTCCAATATCAAATATCCGATGCCTACTATGAAACTACAATGCGAATGCGAGTTCTATTATTGTATAAAAGAAGATGTTATATATGACTCATTAGTTTCAGCAACTCTGTCACTTGGCACGTTATCCATAAGCTTCAAACTCCAGATATCCTTGAGTCATAACCGAGTCAGAACAACAGTATGATCAGACACCCGTATCGAGATTTGACCCAAAGGTATCATGAGAGAGCCGGTTTTATGTTACGAGCAGGGGTGGGTGTATATTTAGTAGACATGAGCAAGACTCTCATTTCAAGGATATCCCGCAATTTCCTCAAAAAGATTTCTGGAGAATTGGGGGTTGTTATAAAGTTAAATGGGGATGTGGAGTGGTTGGCGACTTATCTAGTGATGGAGCTGTCCTTCGATGGAATAGTCAATGGTGTGAATGAATGGTAAATACGATATAAATGATTATACTAAATGCGTATAGTGGATGGAATATCGCCTTGATGGTCACGATGGGGACTATTGTTCTTGCTGCTCTGACTATGGCAGTATCTATATACATCTTTCCTCCAATATCAAATATCCGATGCCTACTATGAAACTACAATGCGAGTTCTATTATTGTATAAAAAAAGATGTTATACATGACTCATTAGTTTCAGCAACTCTGTCACTTGGCACGTTATCCATAAGCTTCAAACTCCAGATATCCTTGAGTCATAACCGAGTCAGCACAACAGGGGTACCCTACAGCGGGACTCGACTACAACGGATCAAGTATTTTAAATGATGTAAGAAATTCAATGACTCAGGAAAAGTCTGAGACGCTGGCCGTTTGCTGATTAGTACAAATTCGTAGCATACCATCACGCGGAGGTCTAGCTCACAGGTACTGAGGCAACTAGAAAAACACAAAAAATGCTGCCGAGGATTGTGAGAAGAGCGGAAACATTGATCATATCCATATCCATTGTAGATTTAAAATACTTTTAACTGAATTGGTTGAAGATTGAAATTTTTTGCTGCGTGTGTGTGAAACAGTGCGCGAGTGACTTGTATGTGGATGGAGCAGCGGAATGGCCTTATCTCTGCTAAATAGGCTGGTTCCACCTAACGAGATCAGCTGCTGATTACTTCAGGTGTGAACCCCCTCTTTAGTAGTAAATTTTATGTTTTATTGTCATTTTACTGCTAGTACGAGATACATAGCAATAGTATCTGATGTACACAGGGTATGTATTAGTCCACTAAAGTGAGGGCAGGTTGATGAAACGTCCAAAAAGTATGTTGCATATAATCTAAGTTATATTTATCTAAATTTGTCCATGATTTATCAACTAGATACTAGTAGTCATCCCAGCCAGCCACGGGCACTAGCTATATGTTAGATGAGTAGATAATCAGCTGTCGAATATAACACCAATGATGATTAATTTTATTAAGCTAGGCCTATCTTCAACGTCATTTGAATTTGAGTTCTTTGCCTTATTAATATTATAGGTGTATTTGTTCATGCTAAGTTAAGTTTAAGACTATTATAACATTAGTGCTCCCCTCTGACCCAGGCCACACCTTGTATAGCCCCATTTACCTCGAGCCTAAGATCATTGATACATTGATCCATGACGGGTAGCCATTTGACTCAGTAATTACCCGCAGAATTTAACCACCTTTTCTACGTGACCATCTACTCGAAAAAAAAAGAGCAGCCATGGAAACCGGTACGCGGGAAGAAGACTCAAAAAAACCTCCAGCCCCAGCCAGGCGAGACCTAGTAACCAGAGTCACACAAGGTGCGTATCCCCATATGTATCTCCTTAATATCCCATAGTCCAGATATCCTCCTTATACAGACACCACCAGCGCTCAGGTAGCGGTGCTCTTTCCTCGGGAGACAGTATAATGCCAGAATATCTGTAAACAGTGAGAATTCATCTTGGTAAAAAGGGCCAACTTAGTCTGATCTATCACCACCATAACGGGAGCTGGGTACGCTACGGAAACTCATCTGGGTGACTTTTCTTCCGTGACCAAGTATTGCGTGTTTCTGTTGGCTCTGAAGATAAACTCAAGGCTCGTAGGGGACGTCACGTACAGGCAGAAACGCCGTCTTCGTCCCCCTTCATTGCACTGATTTGTCGCCTTAGTAGCCACGGGTGCTTATCAACCTTTTTAGGTGTATAGGAGGAAGATCTTCGATGAAATCCCCCAAAACCTGCCAGGTCGAATCCTGTAACATTCATCTTTTTTCTTCAGGGAGTGCATATACACTCCTTAGCCAGAGTAAAGTCGGTCATTTTCCTTGAGACTCCCTTTTCTGTCTTTGATTGACGACTACCCCGACTTCACCAATCAGCCAAACCTATTCAATCTTTTCTTGAATTTAATTAAATTGATTATTTCTGGCAATGTCTTCCTGATTATTCATTATAGCTTCGAGTGACCGGGTTTTAGCCTTTCTTAGAAGTTTCTTCTGTTCCTTGGCTCACCTGGAGTACGCCATGAAAATGCCTTTGACATTTCGTGATGGATATCCAAGTTGACATCCGCGCCCTTCTGCTTCAAGGAAATTTATTCTAGACAGATATTAATTGAGCCCGGTGTGCTCATTTCTTGTCTGCGTGGCGATGCTACTTTAGGCTCGGCTCAAGTTTCAGTAGATTTCGGAGTGCCTCTGTAGTTTACTTTTGGTCTGCTTTTATTTTTATTGAAAAATATGCTTGCTACCCTGCAGAAAATGAGATCCACAGCTGCTTGGTGACTAGAGCGCTGATCGTGAAATTGGCACACCCAAGAGTTTGTCTACGCTTGGAAAGTGATTACCCTTCCGGTTCCTTCTTGGCCGCCTTTTGATTCGACTTCACCTATAAACTCGTGACCACTGCCCTATATCTACCCTTCTAGTATAGGCTCATAAATCTTATCTCTACCTGCCGGGTAGCTTATTCTTACTACAGGTGGATTCTATCATCCATCGAGCCGGCAGGTCCTTTGATAATTCGACGTATTGGATCTTCCTTTGCTTCGAGTAGATCTCTGGAGGCAGAGTAGAGGTTTCTTGCGCGAAAGCTCTACTACTCTCGGAATTGTTAGCAACTGTGAATAGCTTTAAGCATTTCCACTGGATACTTCTCAGGGGTTTACTATCACCTGAGAGATTATTCCCGCTGGCCCGGCTTCGGCCCACATCGCAAGCTCAAATTTAAAGGCCGGTCTTCTTAACATGCTGCACATTAGTTTTACCTTGTTAAACGTGACTCCTCGGGTCGATTGCGTCAGCCTGCTTATGGTCTGTACTTATGACTCTGCCTTCAGCTGTAAACTCCGTACGTGGGCACCCCCGTTTGATTTGAGTCCAGCTGGATACCGATGATTCAAAAAGAAGCTCAAGGGTTGTTTGATGACCTTGGATGAGTGTAAGCACTTGCACGTTGCAATTTCCTAGCTCTCGAAAATTTCAACGGTTGATGTTTTTCCGGTCCAAGTCTTACCCCTTAGCTTTTAGACGATTATATGCACACTTCGTGCAGCAGCTCTATGTTACGACATTACTTCTTCCAACCAAGTCTGGCCACGTTGTTTTGTTGGTTTCGACTAAATTTCCACAATCGAAGATTTTGGTGTTAGAAGCTTCAGAAGGAGTGATACCGCAGAAAAAAAGAGGATGTGCAAGGGGGAAGATACTTGGGGTACGCCTGTACATCTGGAAATCGGTTCGGTTTTGTTTTTGTTGAGAACTATCGAAGTAGTCCACTCTTCTACCAAGAATGAATCTAGAAACCGTGAAACCCAGTTTGGGAATTCCTTTTAGCCTTAGGCTGTGGAACTATCATTAGTGATAAATTAATTCTTATTACTCTGACAAATGGACTCTCGCTACGTTATTAAGGATATCACGGGATCTATCACGAGAATGTGGCCCCCGTGGACATCGTCACACTGAGAATTCGTCAACTGGTCACTCTATCCGTCAGTCCAAGAAATTCTATGGTCCACTGATCATGTACGTTCTATCTAGTACTCAGATACCAACTGTTTTACGATGACTTCTGAGAATGGAAGCGGTTAAAACTCGTCTTGCACGGAAGTCCTATAGTTACGACGTGGAGCCTGTTCAGATTTATAATGTAGGGCAAAATTTGAGAATGATACGACAGCATTCACAAATGCACTGAGATTTCAGAGACGAGAGATATATCTACAATGTCTTGTAGTTAGACCTTGAGATATCTCTCATTCTATGTTCAGACTTTTCTTGAGCTCTATAAAATTATTTCACTCAGTCATGAAAGCCTCATGACTCGGACCGAGGAAATTTGTTTTGCTAATGAGATCTTGGCTTCATGTGTTTCTTCCTTGGTGTTGGTATCGCTGCTAGTTGAGGAGTATTGAACATTCAATGGTATCTATAGCGTCAAATATTCTTACCAGCAATTATTGGAACATGTTCATTGGTAATGAGGATAACTTAGCCTACTACTGGAGTCACTGACTATGATATTCAGATTTATGGCGTTTTGAGCTCATCGTCGCTTGCTTGACTCGATCTCGGGGAGGCAAAGAGCGATTTCGCGCTGCTCTGACTCTTGATAATGATGATTGTTACTAACGAGAGTGAGAATGATAACCACGAAGCGTTCGGCCTCAAAAACAATATCGTTTCTGTCATGCACAACCAAATATCGTTTCTTGGTACTTATTATTCACATATACTCACATATACTCACATGCACATCGCATTTTCACTCTCATGACATCTGGTCGTCGGCCAAATTATGTCCTTTTTATTCTCACTCGTAGCTTGAGCGCATTAATAATGAGATACCCAGATATTGATGTTTTTCATTTCAAATTTATACTTTTGCTTTCATTTCGGATTCTATTTTTATCACTATTCTTTCCGAATAAACTTCCGCTTCCAAGTTCCACATTCGGTTGTGCTTTCCCTACTAACTTGAATTTCGACGTAGTGCCTGCTGTCAGTTTCCGCTCATCTATTTCTACTCTCATCTTCTGTTCATCATCACTGGCAGCATTCCAACCAATTTCCATTCTCACGCTCATTTATCTTCTTTTTTGAATTTCACAAACACGTCTACACTTCTCTCAATTGCTGTGACTAGTCAGGCATTGCATTTCAAATGCGCTCGTTCCACGTTTCGCATTAAATTTTATTTACTCAGACGAACTTGCTGCAAACACTGCCACGAAATAAGACTCAGAGAGTCATTCCAATTTAAGCCTCTCCAACTTCTAGTTTACTTGATCAAAAGTACGCGCCCGGTTCTTTTTACGCCTCGAGATAGACGAGAAACAACATACGCTCTTTTTCACAAAAACACCAACTTTAACTATGCGTCTTTCACTTGCAGCCACGATGCTCTTCCTCCCATTTCTAGCTCTCGCTCAAGATGCGCCTCAAGATGCTTCATCTACGAAAACACTTACTTCGACTCTCACGCGCACTATTACTGTCACTTCCATGGCCTCTGTCACTGCGACGCGAAATCCTGGCGTTCCTTATCCGAGCGAATCTCCAAAATATCCTTCCTCCAATTCCACTGCTCCTTTTTACACGGCGACGGCCCCCAACTATGTCTCAACTGGCATCAATACGGTTAGCGCTACATCAACCGCGCCAATTTCGTCAGTGAAAGTCTTGCCAACTCAATCTCCGGCAAGTGGATCAGATAATGTAAAAATGAATGAAATTATGGCTGGGGCTGCGGGGTTGCTGATGATCCTGACCATGTTCTAAGCTTCTTTACGGCAGAAAAATGACGGGATTTGATATTTGGTTTTGCTCACATTATGGACCTACATCTTGTCCCACTGATCTGAGAAACGTTTTCTACATTCAATTTGACGCCCGGTGCTTCCTACCACGGTTATGGGTCACTGATAAGTGCATCGTTTTGGAGCATTGAAACGGTTACTCAAAAGGTTTATTTTCATCGGTTAGGCTGAAATCCAGACAGACTGCGCGAGTTTTGTATTAATACAAATTTCACTTCATTGTACACATATTTTTTGGGGCCAGCCTCGATTTCTAAATTCTTAAATCCATTGATCAAATGAATTCTATCTTAATATCGCGTATCCACCTGTATACTTCAACGGATCGAACTTGTATCACATATTCAGATAATAGAGATTGAGAATCAAAAAATCTTCAAGGATTGTCTGATATCCGTAATTTTTCAAGTCAAGTGTTGTGTGCTCAGAGCTCTTGAAAAGTATTACGTGATGTAGTTCTAATTCTACCCCAAGTTTTAGCGGAGAGATTATGGCACAGCTCAGCTTCCAAAATCGTCGATCCAATCCCGATGAGATAACTTAAATTTCCATCGTAAAGTACCTGCACCATGAGGGCAGACATAGTAGTTCTTGGTCAATATCTCAAATAAATCGGGATAAGTCTTAGAATATTGCTAAATGTACTGTGAAGTATACAAATACAGCGGTTGACACCTAACCATCTTTTGTAATTTTTACACTTTGTTAAGCGCCGCCAAATTTGAAGTAACTTATAGAGTTAAATTTAAAAATTAAAGTACAGTAAAACTTCTCTAACACGATAGTGGGTCCCGGCATAAGTGTTGAAAATATTCATTAAAATTCATCAATTTATATTTGCAATACTTACCCCTGCACGCAAAATGACCTGTAAGGGTAAGTGTTGCAAATATAAATGGATGAATTTCAATGAATATTTTCAACACTTATGCCGGGACCCACTATCGTGTTAGAGAAGTATTACTGTAGTGCCTAGAGACTCTTGCAAACGTAACAGAAGGCATTGATCCATGTTGTTGTACTACTTCATGTACATGTAGTATGCAGTACTATCAGTAGCATTCCTCTGCCGCGATCAACGCAAATTGATCCACGTATGGATCAGCATTTAACGTTACCGTTATAACTAGGACATGACCATAGACTAGTAGCCGCACGGATTACCATAATATTAGTCCACCTTCAAAATTCGGGAAACGTGTCAACACGTCAGAGTGGAATTTAGACTCCCTTAAGTTTCCATTTACTCCTGCCCATCAGTAGATGTATCTTCGACACTGTCCGAGTGGTATCAGATTGTAGAGAGGAGCCCTGTGCGGGCCATGCATGACGCCATGTCCCGTGGGCAGTCGCACTCAATGTAGTAATGAGTAATTTCGATAACTGTCCACACCTCTGACTTAGCAGAGAGGACGAAGCAGACAGCGGCGCAACCACGCACAAAGCGCAAGCGAGCGAGCGCGTGTGTCCTGGTTTTCATCTGATGTGAGTCAGCTCAGCATTCCGTAGGAACAAGCGGGGTGTGAAGAAGACCGATAAGATCCGATCCCCCGAGCTACCACAGTGCGCATCCGGGTCCCACCATGTCGCCTGACGTGCGTGTAAGCCAGCCAGTTACACGTACATGGGATTGCATGGGTAGGGGCGTATCCGCCATGACCCGACGGTCATGGCCGCATCCCGAAGGAAATTCTGTGGGCAACCCTTTTCACGGAACCCGTTTGCCCTATTTCTCGTTCTCATTCTCGACGAGCAGGCGCCGATGTTGCTCAATGGGGTCCGGTGGGAGATTAACTACCGCCTCTAAACGGCCCTGTCAACACCTCACTACTGATGACAACGGCCGATTTGAAGGGCTGTGAGTACTACGTGGATGATTGAGATCGGTCCAGCCCTTCGCCCTGTTATCTGGGACAGTTAGGGGTCTTCTCTGCACAAAATGTGCTACGAAAGATGATGATGTGACGAAGCCGATGGAGACCCGCCTGGGTGGATAGGGAACCTGAAGGGGAGGACAGCGATGTTGCTCGTCTAACCCAAATGTGTGAAAATACCAGCCATTTACCGCTGGCACTGTATGAAGATAAAGAGTCAGACTTTGCTGGCTTGGTATACTAGGGTCTCAAGGGAATATGTCTGAATTCTACTGCTAGGACATGTACGTGGTTTAGGGCGGGATGTTATCTAGGGTCTAGTACAGTTTACACTGATTGGTGACGCATCTTATCAAATGCTAATGAGAGCTTTAATTTCCTAGCGCAACTTCAACTCTGAAGAGATTCCTCTCGCCTCCTTGTACTCCGTACAAAGGTATGCTTTGTCCTTAGTGTTGGTTAAAACTGGAATTGTGTGCACACGTAAGTTAACAATGAATCTATTTCTATAACACCCTCTATCTACAACCATCCTAGAATCAGTTTATGTACATAGTCGCGTCCCTAGCGCGTCAAGCACGTGACAACAGTAACAATATGCCGACACTTAGTTCTACACAAATGTGTACCGGCGTGAACAAGAGACAAAATAGATATCTACAACGAAGTTATCAGGTCCGATTTGGTATACCTGAAGCCACCATCACACGCAAACGCGAGGCTTTTAGAACGGTCGGCTGGTAGAGTGGCATATCGTCTGGGCCGAACTTTGAAGTAAAGTCTGGGTAGCCTGAACGCATCCCCCACCCGAGACAGAAGATCACCGGCTCAAATCCATTATGATCCTTTCCGCATTTCGCACGTTGTCACGTATGTGAAGATGATGAAGGCACGCTGGGTGGCCAATGATGACTAAAAACGTTCCTGCAATAGATATCAATGGTTGAGGGCCGACGGCTATTGAAATGTGACCAACTTCGAGTCGTATCTTCGGATGATATTCGGGTGTAAGTGCCCTGTATGACCAATTGAAATCCTGGGTCCAAAGACTGTAGCGAGGGATGTTAGTTGTGACGACCAAAAGTGAAGATCTCTCTCACGTCAAGACAGCTTATCCGACAATCTGGCCAGGCAAAAATATTGACAAATGACTGTACTAGTCCGAGTTTACTCTTCACAGTGAGAGATATGGCACTTCCTTGATCTGAATTTCGTAACACCATCGAATCTATCCCTCTTCCAGACTTAAGATTAATACCCCTCCATCGCTCGCGAGGGCCGAAATGCGAACCTGTGTACCGCGTGCGATAGTGGTGTGGCAGTCTGTTCTGGCCGTATTCTCAAGTCGAGACTGGAAAGCCTAAACACATGCCCTGTTTGCGACAGGACAAAGCTGGTCATTAGTCGCTGCCACCCGGTCGCCGGTTCGCACCCGTAGACATTTAGGCTCACATTTGACCGCCGCGGTTTCGTATTAATATATATCGCTGGCAGACTGGCGTAACCAAATATTCGCCGTGCGTGGGATCCACAGAAGAGGATACGATAGCGTCGGGCATTACTTTTCCATGTTATACCCAGGTAAAATTCGAATATGAACGCTCCAAACGTCAGATAGAGCCCTGCGAATAACGCACATCTTCCAGTTACATTCGTATCATAGTTTACGGCGATGTAAGTTATAATTTTCTTTTTACAACAAGGCAGTTTACGACATGTCGCATGACTTATATTAGAGAAAAATGACGTTTGTTGGCTTTTCTCTAGGCCGGGTGCTCGCAAACGAGGACAACAGAATTCGCACAATTGTCATACGTGTGTATTTACACGCAGTAACGTTACGTTCCTTCATGAAAAATTTACGTGCAAAGAATACGGCGCGTGTACTCGTCGTAGCACTCATCTTAAAGTTCTCATTTAAATGTAACCCCAACACCACGCAGCAACAATATGGTATGCAACCTATCGCAAGACCGCGGGTTAAGATGTATAGGTTAATTTACAGTTGTAGTACATGCACCAGTCTTCATTCTCTGCTAGGATGCACTCTGTCCCTGGTCCTATACATAGTTGTGTGGACCAGGGTCAAGGAAAATCCTTATGCCGATATACAGTGTTGCAGCCCTAAAGATTGTTAACAGAAGGCGTTCATTCTGTAAATTGGACTGGTAATTACATGCTATCAGGAGTAATTGGCTTTACTTGTGGCAGCCCTAAATACTGTTCCTAATTAGACACAATTAGCGCTGTTCAGTAACAATATTTAGGGCTACGATACTACATGCAAGTAAAATTATTTGCCCCTGATAGCCTATAGAGGGCAATGATATACAAAATTAACGCTAATAAGGAACAATCTCTAGGATTGAGACAACCTCCTACGTCATTTCACTGTGACCTAATTAATAAGGTCATAATCAAGGCGCTTATAGCTGCTCTACCCGTATGGAAAACAACTCCAAATGTTGTCCTACATCGGGAAGGAGATGTACCTCCAGCTCACATTCTCCTAGAAGGGTATCGCCTGCGACTGACGGCTCGTCTCAATTCACTCGATGACCGCCATCCTCTAAGAATAAGAGCAAGTGTGTGTCCTAATGTAGGTACCTTGAAATTTAAAAGGAAACCAAGGCTATCAAAGAAACCCGAAGCACAGATGTCCCGTGTCCAGCGTGCATATCGGCAACTGCCTCGAGCTGAAGCCGCGGAGACATTACCGGCCCCGGTTTATACTCTTATGCTTGGAACAAAAGCAAATGGGGTAATTAATCATGAGCTTTGGTTAAGCTCAATTGCTCCTAGCGATATATGTGACTACTCCGACGGGTCATCTGAGGGTCCTGGCCGTTCATCTTGGGGGTACGCTCTTCAACGTGGAGGGATAACCTTTCAAAAGGGACGGGGGGTGTTACATGGTGGAGAAGTCTACGATGCAGAGATCTTTGATGCGACCATTGCGCTTCGTGAAGCTTTGTCCGTGAGAAATAATGGTGAGAAGGTATATGTACTTCTCGATAACCAAGCCGCAGTAATGGCTTTAACAACTGGAAAATCAGCATCCAGTATTCGACTAAGAAAACTATTTCACTGTTTAGCGAAGTCTGTAAATGCTGAGTTTAGATGGGTGCCAGGCCACTCCAAGATTAGTGGAATTGAAGAAGCGGATGCAGAGGCTCGTGCTACTCTTAGAGACTTGCCCGAGAGACAATCTCAGCCAAATAACATTACCTTAGCATACCTACGTCGACTTATGCAGCAACATCGCCAACAGTTGGTGGAAAAATGGTGGTCCGAAGTCTGTCCTCCGAGGTACCAAGACCTTGATTTGAAAATGCGTCGGAGAAAGCCACCTGAACTTACACTATCTCGGCGGCTACTTCATAGATTGATAGCTGCCAGAACTGGACATGGCGACTTTGCGGCATACCACCGCCGCTTCAAACACTTAGACGCCGAACTCGAATGCGTCTGTGGACAAGAGATTACTCCAACACATTTTATCAAATGCCGAAGGTACGCGAATCAAGTGTGCAAACTTCGAAATGGCATGACCATAGACAACTGTAGAAGGAAACTACTAGGGCATAATTGCTTGAATAAATTCTCCGAATTTGCAGAGACTACAGGTTGCTTTAATGACTATCCGACTCACCTATCCTCAGCTGGACGCGAGGAGGGTAAATGATAAAATGCCAACACTTGGAATGGCGGGTTAGAGCTTGTTGTGAGAAATGCTGAGAGAACCCTATTATTTGGTACTTTCTTTAGTTTTTTTTCTTTTTTTTTCCTGTTTCATTGTTACGTATCTTAATCATACACTTTATGTAAATAACGGGCGTGAACGAGTAGGGCATGCCTGAGGCCATGATCTTTACCGGCTACGCCGGTCCTGGACCCAATGTGGGCATAGGGCTTAAGCCTGGGACCTTAAATAGAATAAATAAATAAATCTAGGATTGAGACAATCTACATGCCCACGGGCTTATCAGCGATTCGTTAATCTCCTATCTTCAGAATCACTCTACCCCAGGATAAATTTTCACCAGTGGATCCAATTTATGGGGCGAAATCGGATCCTTTAAGCCCAGTTAGGTAGCATCTTTTCCGAGATAAGGATTTCAGACATTCTGACAGGGGTTATTTGAAAGGTGTTTTTGCCCGGCAGAGGTTTTCACCACTGGCACTAGTTCACAAGCTTAACTCAAATTGGTAACATTTTTTGAATTTTAATTGATTTCAGATAAACAAGTACATGCAAATTTACTTTACACAGCAGATTTAATATCTTACAGGCCCGCCTTGAGCAAGTATAACTGCCTCACATCTCGTGGGCATGCTTCTGAAAAGCTTCTCAAGCTTTTGCGGCTTAGTCGCGTCATCCAATGCTTCTTTCACTATTCCTCGAAGTTCATCGTAGGATCGCTGCCTTCCCCTTTCCAATCTCAAGTAATGGTACTGTATGTAATCTTTCATACTATCCCATACGTGCTCAATTGGATTCAGGTCGGGAGAATACGGAGGCCAGTCGATCGGAGTAATGAACCTCTCACGGAACTCTTCAATTGTTCTTGCTGCGATATGTGAAGGAGCATTGTCCTGCATCACAGAAACCCTTGGTCTCATACTCATCATTCCATCAATCAGTGCTACAATTCTCTGAGAGTGTGATTCTGAGGTAATAGACCCCCATTCCTTGTCCCAGAAAAGGCAAGGACCTTCACTTATCCCTGCGAAACTTCCCCATAACATCCAGCCAAGATTCTTTCTCACCTTTTCCACTACGCAGGTGGCGTTGACTTCTTCACCTATCTTGAACTGAGAGTTAGATCGGTATTTTTTTATTAGTTGAGGTACAAAGATACCAAACTTTCGCGTTACCCGTTTTCTCTTGTGTTGGATGTCTGTGGCCCGGGTCTCATCAGTCCAAAGAATCGCCATCCAATCTTTATCAGTCCAGTCCTTGTGGGCTTCGGTCCACTCCCGACGCTTCCTTTTAACCTCTTCAGAAAGGGGAGGCTTTTTCAGCGCTGGATGACGTCCGTAACCCTTTTTTTAGCTCGTTTTGAATAACCCTTTCACTCACTCCAAAATCCCGAAAGGGGCCATGGGCAAGTTCAAACCATGAGATTCGACGACCTTCAGAGGATGGTGTTATGAAATCCTCAATCCGGACGACGTCAGAAGAGGACAGTAATGGGGGCCGACCTGCAGCTTTCTTGGGTTCAATGTACGGAGTACAAAGGGTGTATCTGACCTGATTTCGAGATATGCCGAGTTGTCTTGCAATATTTGTCTGATTCATTCCCGAATCGAGGAGAGTTTGGATCTAGACGTGTTACTTCAGATATCTATTTGGCATGAAAATTGGGCTTACCTGGAGACGCTGATCTCTGTTTAATCGTGTGGCGTTGTTTGTGTGAGCTGCTGGTTGTACCTGGCTCATCTTTTAAAGAATAATTGGCCAATGAAATATGCTAAATGTTAAGAGTAACGATTTATTGATTCTCTTAGATGAAAATGCTGATGATGATGATTCTGTAGACAGCGATAGCAACGATGACTATTGAATTGCGTAGGTGAGGGAGGGGGAGAAAGAGATCGAAGCAGCAGTCCAGTAAAAAGCTTGATCACTCAGGCCAACATTTTCAATTTCTTTTGGTGTGAGGACTAGCAGGGATTATGTAAGACTAGTGGGGATAATATTCATAAGCGAGGTTTTAGTACATGCTGAAAACTTACCCTGGGGGTAGAGTACAGTAGAACCTGTCATAACTCAAACCTGTAGCAAAAGAACTACAGTAATACTTCTCTAACACGATAGTGGGTCCCGGCATAAGTGTTAAAAATATTCATTGTAATTTGCACTTTTATATTTGCAACACTTACCCTTACAGTTCATTTTGCGTGCAGGGGTAAGTATTGCAAATATAAAAGGATGAATTTCAATGAATATTTTCAACACTTATGCCGGGACCCACTATCGTGTTAGAGAAGTTTTACTGTAGTACCACTATACAAGCGCCTCTGGGAATCGAACCTAATCTAATAATATGTACCTAAACTTAAAGCGTCAAACGCGACGCGCGCGTTTGAGTCGCGTATCACTAGGGTCAGTGACTCGAGAGCGCTATTCAATATGAAGCAAGACAAGTATCAGGTATGAGACTCGGGCAGGTACCGATAGACAAATGATAGTGTAGAGCATGCTACACAGAACCGGTCAGAGACATGCTACGAAACTGGAAGGGGTTAGCAGAAGTCTGGAGCCTGACAGACGCTCGTGGAGGAAGTATACATTGAGATCGGGTATCTCGTAGTTGGGGGAGATCGCGGATTGACCGGAGGGTCCAGTTTTGTTATTTAGTTACCGTCAGTTTAGTACGGTCATATCATTATCTTTAGGGCCTAGAGTGCCTAGTCAATTTTATTATCTTATACCTTCATATATTTATCTCCTAATCATGCCACCCCCGCACAATCCATAGCCTTGTTGGTCTACTCTGGTGGTTCCTAACATAAAAAAGCCATAACCTGTCATCCCCCATAACTTATAACTTTTTTAGAGTCGTGATACAAACCCCCACCTTGAAAATCCTATTCTGCCTGGAAATATGGATTTATCGATTAGCCCCACAACTTTTACGAAAAAAACTGTCTAATTATAAACTGTAAATAAATAATAAACGCACGGACAAGTAAATTAATTTTGTACATCTTTGTTAGACAACATCTCGAAATTTTACATCCTATTTATTACATCAGGGTTTTTGGACAATGGACGGATCAGATTTCGTTTGGGACAAAATTTAATCAGATACTCTATCAACTTGGTAAATCTGCTGCATATATGTACTGTTTGGGTATATTGTATCCAATAAACCTATTTCATGGTCAAAGTTCAATGCAATTACACAAAACAATTTCGCTCCGTGGTATCGTTTCAATTTAATGTGAGGGATGGCCCTAATTATCAGGCCATTAACTACAGGTTCAGCCGGTTGCCCTATATCCTTGATATCTTGATTTAATGTATCCGAACTCAACACAAGTTATGCCATATTGTAAAATTTTTGGCATGGTCTTGTGTTGAGACAGGCTTGACCAGCTGCCCATCATGTGCCCTAATATGTGTGTAGTTGTTTATTTGTGCTATCTTGAGTTAAAGACTATCGTAAGACTAGGGCTCCTCTCTGGCCTTAAGTCTGAAAGGACAGTTAGTATTTTGCGATAATCTACATTGTTTCCTGCATGTTTTGTCCACTTCGCCCTGAAACATCATTCTTTTCTAACAGGCTAGGAGTTTCTTTCTTCGCCTTTTTCTCTATTCTAAGTTGCTGGTAGTGATAGCATGTCCAGCAGACCTAGCGTGATTTTGGACCGCCTCATACAGTTTTTTAATAGAACCGTAAGATCCGGGTAGATTCAATTTTGACAAAGTAATTCTGCCATTGTTAGTTTTAGAGCTGGACGTTGATTACGCTCAAATTGTCAACAACGTACATGGAGACAGATAGAAGATGAAGTTTTAATGAAGGATTACTAGAGAGAGCATTTGAAATTGAGGGGCTGTGGAATTAATAAATAGCCTTAAGTACATGTGTGTTGTGAGTTTTTATATTTTTAATTTCTTAATTAATCTTGCAATCAGCCTGTAAGTTACGACAAGTGTTCAAAGAGTTGAAAGCAGCCAAAAATGCTTCACCGGTTACGTTGTGCGCGGTTATTAATTACAATTTGGACATACTTTTACTGGGCGTTATTATGTCTGCTGCTGTAGCTATGCGGATGTCAAACTCAGTTTAATTAGTAATTCGATTTGCGTTCACCGCTTGACGGATTCAGTATCAAAAAATTGTTGCAACAAAATTTCAAGCGGGGGTGGGTTTCTATTACGACTCCTTTTTTAGAAACCATGGGTTTTTCCCGTGACTTATACGTAATGTCAAGATCATTGCTATGGCAACTGATGTGTATTTGATTACCAACACACCGAAGTTAGGTCTAACATGTACACTCAGACTGAAGTGCTCTTTGTCCCCAGTTTCACACTAAATTATATGATGAAATTAGTGCTTCTAATTGAGATGGCTGAGGAAGATTGTGCAAGGTTGAATCCCCTAATTGCACACGCATTGACCTTAAGCCTAAAGTGTATTATGAGCATCAATACGCTAATCCTTATTAGTAAGATCACTTAATCACTGTTAGTTTTATTGGATAGCACTCTGTTCGAAGTGGGAGAAATAAAATATCTCCAGACACTACGTTAACAGACACTTACTTGTTCCAAGTTTACCCTACGATTGATAAGTGATCCTATCCTGTCTAACAACTGAACTTTAAATCTTTCATTTCAATAGGTTCTGAGCCCGGTGCTTAAAGCACAAATTCACTTAATTAAAATTTTGGAGACAGCGAAGCTAATCTTACATTTCAATAGAAACCTCACAATGTCTGAACCCACTACTCAAGTCGAATCATTCTTCACGAACCTCTGCAAAGAGTATACTATTCGTAGTATGAATTTAACGACCATTACTCCCCTTAATGGACAGGTGAATTACGATTCATGGGCTACAGTCATGACTGCAATATGGCGCAGTATGGGACTGTATGAGCTGGTAGTCAAAGGGGTAAAACCCACGGCTAGTGCTGGTCTTGAGGAGCAGAAGTTGTACAAAGTGTTGTATAATCAGGCAGTAGCTGCTTACATTCATGTGGTCAACCCTGAGATCATCCAAAGTGTTCTCGATAAGGAAGACCCACACTTGATGTGGACGCACTTGGTTGCTCAATACAAAAGAGACACAGCGTACGCGCTAGTCTATCATGTTGGCAACCTGTGTGAGCTAAAAACCTCTTTCAACACGTCGACCTCTCTAACTACCTTTGTTCAGTCTTTCGAGACCGAATAGTCTAAACTTCACAAACTGGCCAGAGATTCTACGGATTCTTATCGGCACAAGTTTGCAAGTTTCCTTGAAGAAGGTCGTACCAAGCGCGATTTTCTACTTGGATTTTTGAGTCGCCACAAGAGAAATGTGGTTGATAACTTGACTACAAAGAGCGATCTTAAATTCGCTGAAGTCAAGCAACGACTCATAGACCTCGACTATGAAGAGTCTACTGAAACAGCTTTTTTTACAGCTGTCAAAGGATTCAAAAAGCCCAGAACCATGAAACCAGCCATCTCTCAGAAAAAGTCATGCAGTTTCTGTAAGAAGCACCATCCAACCCAAGCATCTGGCCATACGTGGTTTAAATGCCCCAAAATAAAGGAGAGAAATATACAAAAAGCTAAACAACTAATTGCCTCTACCGATGAAGCCCACATGACGTTAGTCGGGCCTATCAACGAAAAGGTTAGTCAAAAGCACTTTTATCTTGACACCTGTGCAACAGCTCACATGTGCCCATATCCAGAGAGATTCGAATGTATTTCTGACTATTCCGGACTTGTAATGTCCAGTTCGGGTCAAAACATGAAAGTCTTGGGAAGGGGGACAGTGGTTTTATATTGCATGTTATCTGATAACACTGTTTCGCAATTCAAGTTGAGTAATGTTTTGTATGTACCTGGGTTACAGCATCCTCTGTTTTCTTGGAGACAAGAAAGACATAAAGGCTACACGTTAGTTGATGATGGAAAAGTGATGAAGCTCACAAAACATAAAACGTACCTTGAAGCTACATTTAATGGACCACTTCCGCTGATTTCAGAATCTGCTCCAAAAGTTCAAGATTATGCATGCTTAACATATGACTTTTGGCATGATGCACTGTGTCATGCAGCTCCATCTTCTATATCCAACTCCCCAAAAATTATTCAGAACCCTAATGTGATACCTGAACATCCCGAAAGTTTTCATTGCGAAGCTTGTGCCTTGTCAAAATCAATTCACAACAAGCCTAGATCCGCAATCCGGAAAACCTATGAAAAAGGTGAATACTTACATTCTGACCTCAGTGGTCCATTTCCAGTATCATCTTTAGGAAATTCCCTCTACTACATCAGTTTCGTTGATGATGCTACCAGGTATACAATTGTTCAATTCCTAAAGTCAAAATCTGACGCTGCACAAGTTATTGTGAATATAATTGCAGAGATTGAAACACAATTTAACTATAAGGTTAAAGCATTACGAACTGACAACAGTGGTGAATACAACAATAAAAGCTTGAGTAGTTAACTCAAAAGGGAATATGTCATGATTTAACACCCCCTTATAATCCTGAGTCTAATGGCGTCGCCGAAAGGTTAAATCGCTCCATCAGTGAAGGAATTCGCGCAATGCTTTTACCCATCACTGAAAAATGTTTGTGGGCCGAAGCAGTACAAGCTTTCACGTACACCAAAAACTGTTTATATCATACATCTGTTTGTGGGCAGACACCTTATGAAGCCTTCCATGGCGAAAAACCCACAATAGAACACCTACAACCCTTTGGGCGAGAATGCTATGTACACATACCTAAGGCTAAGCGTCCTTCGGGCAGTAAGCTTCTTCCACGAGCGGCTAAAGGTTTGTTTGTAGGTTACACCAAAGTGCCTCACCACTATCAAATTTTTATTCCTGCAGCAAATCATGTTGTTGTCTCAACTGATGTTATATTTGCTTGATACATTGCAAAACGTATCGAAAATATCATCAATGTGCCAACACCAAATGATAACACTTCAAAGAAAATTTCAGATAACCATCAAGTTGAAATAAACATAGTTTATCAGCCAACTGATAAAACATGCCCACCAGACGAACACATTACAGCCCCTGAAACTGCTCCACAAGTTCAAATATCTAACAATCCTTCCAATGCCCAGTCACGAACCAGATCTAATCGCCTTGTCCGCCCTCGCGTGTTCGATGACACGATTACGGGGGAGTGGTGGAAAAGTTCTCGTGTGCATCCTTCAAATAGTCCGCTCGCACCAAATAATATGGTCAACGATGACGAATGCGAAAGGGCATTGATAAGTATCTTGGAAGTTCCAGAACCAAGAACCTATAAGGAAGCGGAACACTCAGCATATTGGTCTGAATGGAAAAAAGCTTTCGAAGATGAAATGTCATCTTTTCATGAAAACGATGTGTGGCAAGTTGTGCCGCGACCCGAAGGACGCAAAATTGTCAGTGGTAAATGGGTTTGTAAAGTCAAAGGCAATGCGCAAGGCGAGCTCGAAAGATTTAAGGCCAGATATGTTGCAAAAGGATACTCACAAATTCAAGGAATTGACTATAATGAAACCTTTGCACCTGTCGTTTGGCTCAAAACTCTATGATTGCTACTCGCTATATCTGCAAGTAAGGGGTGGAAACCTCGTCAACTTGACATCAAAACCGCCTTTTTATATAGTATTCTGAATGAAGAAACTTACATGGAACTTCCTGATGGGTACAGGATAGATAACCATGTGGCACGCCTCAATGGGTGTTTCTACGGACTAAAGCAATCGCCCCGAGAATGGTATTTCAGATTGGTAGAATATATCCATCCGCACGGCTTTGCTTCTTCCCATTTTGACTCTTGTGTTTTACTCCACAACTCTGGCAAATTAATAATTGCTATCTACGTGGATGATATAGTACTTTTTGGTGAACAAGGAAAAGTCATGGACGACACAATCAACCTTCTTAAGAAAGAATTTAAGGTTAATGATTTAGGTACGCTCAACTGGCTCCTTGGTATACAAATTGAGTACTCAGATGCAGGTATCATCTTGTCACAGAATGCATACATTATCAAAATCTTGAATCGATTCTCTATGCAAAACTGCAACCCGGTCTCTACGCCCATTGACTCTCACCAAAAGATCATTGCGGCGGCCAATGGAGAACCTAGGGCTAATGCACAACTGTATCAGCAGATTGTCGGATCATTGATGTATGTGGTATCTGGCACTCGCCCTGACCTAGCATACACCATCACGCTCCTCTCACAGTATAATAATGAACCCTCTGTTACTCATCTTAGTATGGCAAAACGAGTACTACGCTACCTTAAGGGTACAAGCGAACTCAAGCTAACCTACAAGATAAATTCACCTCTAATTTTAACTGGATACTGCGATGCATCTTACGGAAATTGTCTTGACACTTGTCAAAGCTTTGCTGGATATATATCTCAACTTGGCAACTCCACGTTCAGTTGGAGAGCACGCAAACAGCGAACTGTAGCCCATTCCACCTGTGAAGCAGAATATATGGCGTTGTCAACGGCTACTAGACAGTTCGTCTGGATTGTACGTGGCTTGCATCAATTAGTTGACAAAGATATCCCAAAAGCATTGATGACCGACAACCAAGCTGCTATTGATGTTGCTCACAATCCAAGGCTTAACGATGCAACAAAACACATTGATATAGCCTATCACTTTACAAGAGAAAAAGTAACAGACGGATCTTTAACTTTACTACATTGTCCATCTGAAGAGAATCTTGCAGACATATGTACGAAAGCATTGCCAAAGCCAAGGTTAAGTCACTTGTGCACCAGTATATTTGGACCAAAGTGAGGCGGGATGATGAAATTAGTGCTTCTAATTGAGATGGCTGAGGAAGATCGTGCAAGGTTGAATCCCCTAATCGCACACGCATTGACCTTAAGCCTAAAGTGTATTATGAGCATCAATACGCTAATTCTTATTAGTAAGATCACTTAATCACTGTTAGTTAGTTTTATTAGAAGATAGCACTCTATTCGAAGTGGGAGAAATAAATATCTCCAGACACTACGTTAACAGAATCTTACTTGTTCCAAGTTTACCCTGCGATTGATAAGTGATCCTATCCAGTCTAACAACCGAACTTTAAATCTTCCATTTCAATATTCATAAGGTGGCGAAAATTCGTGAGATATGCCTTTTGAACTAAAAAAAGAATTAATAGTTTTGTTTTCAAACTCTCCTCCATAGTTAGTTCTCCAACGTTTAATTTTTGTTTCGAATTGTGTCTCAACAAAATTTGCGAAATTTATTATAGTGCTTGATGATTCATCTTTTGTGCGAAGAAATTTTACCCATGAGAAACGTGTATAGCTGTCGATCAAGGAGCTGCGCCGGTTTTGTTTGTGAAAAAGCCGGGTGAGGGCCTCAAGTTTTGCGTCGAGTACCGAGGGTTAAATCGAATAACGAGAAAAGATGGATACCCGTTGCCTTTAATTTATGAGACTCTACGAAATATAAGTAAGGCTTAGTGGTTCGCAAAGCTTGATGTAATTGCAGCATTTCATAAGATACGAATAACTGAAGGTGATGAGTGGAAAACTGCTTTTCGTACTCGATATGGGTTGTACGAGTGGCTGATCATGTTGTGATCAGACAAGGTCAGGCATGATGGAACCAGGCTGGCAGTGGCCACGTGACTAGCAAGGGTGGAGTGGCGCACGTGAGGACTATGTTTGCTCTGTTTGCTTGGGTTGTCTTAGGGCTAGGGTTGTTCGGTTAGTCCAGCTAGCCCACTGTGTAAATAGTAAGGGAATGTCATCCTCAAAGGGACACACTTTTTCTGCAATCATTTTGATACACCTATATCAATTCATCCAGTTCTACAAAACATCAATCTACTATCTGTAGCAATTCATCTAGCATACCTAGGCAAGTGCATGCACCTAATCAGACACCTCGTAAAACAGATCACCCCTTTTAGACTGGCGAATGCTCCTAGTACATTTCAAAAGCATATAAATTGGACGCTACGTGAATACTTGGACAACTTTTGCTCCGCCTATGTAGACAATATTTTAATATACTCATCTGGGAGTAGATCTGAGCATAGAGAACATGTTCGGAAAGTACTTCAACGTCTTCGGGAAGCAGGCCTTCAGATTGACATTGACAAATGTGAGCTCGAGACCAAAAGAACAAAATATTTGGGGCTTGTTATAGAAGCTGATAAAGGATTACAAATGGATCCCGATAAGATCAAAGCCATCGAGAATTGGGAAGCGCCAACATCTGTCAAAGGTGTGCGAGGTTTTCTCGGGTTTGCAAATTTTTATCAAAGATTTATTCATAATTTTGCAGAACTTGCACGCCCACTAACGGATCTAACCCGGAAAGATTGTAAGTTTCGATGGAGTTCCGAGGCAGACCAGGCCTTTCAGAAGTTGAAAACAATATATATAAGTGCTCCCGCTCTTGGCCAATTTGATTACGATAGA
Organism: Podosphaera xanthii; assembly: GCA_028751805.1. Classification (NCBI taxonomy): domain Eukaryota; kingdom Fungi; phylum Ascomycota; class Leotiomycetes; order Helotiales; family Erysiphaceae; genus Podosphaera; species Podosphaera xanthii. The sequence goes on from JAPWIX010000032.1 coordinate 202,280, forward strand.
AAGACACGGATTGAGATAGATTCATCAGGTTGGTGTGTTGGTGGTACACTTCAACAATTAGACGAGAAAGGGATTTGGATTCCGTGTGCATTCTTTTCGAAAAAAAAATAATTCCGCTGAGTGTAATTACGAGATATCCGATAAAGAAATGCTCGCAATTTCAGATGTTTAGAAGAATGGGATTCCTAGCTCCGAGGGTAGCGCAATACAATATATGTACGGATCATAAAAACCTCGAATATTTTATGACGGTACGTCGACTCACAGAACGACAAATGAGGTGGTCTTTGATTCTATCTCGCTACAACTTTCGGATAGTGCATGTACCTGGGAAGCAGAACAAACGTGCCGATGCACTATCAAGGAGAGACCAGGACATGCCAAACAGTGAACAGGATGAAAGACTGAAAGATAGGAGAATTCGGCTCTTAAAGCCAGAAGAACTAGTGGCTAGTCAAGCGGTACAGAAATTATCAAATAATGATGGATGTAAGCAAGATCTCGAGGTGAACATGCTCGGCAAATCGCCAATGGAATTAGAGGAATGGGATATGGCCGTTCTTAATGATTTCCTGTATACTGAAACTCTAAAGGCTGTCAAAGAAGGGGCAAGGAGATTTCCAACTGAACTTAATTTGAAAGTGTCGATCTCTGAATTCTCCCTATCTAGTACGGGATGTTAACTCTTTTGGGAACGTAAATGAGTACCAAACGGACTGAATCTGAGAACTAAAATAATTCAGACGACTCATGATTTACCTTTAGACGGTCACCCTGGGAGAGAAGGTACATATACCATGATTGCTCGGCAGTTTTTCTGGCCAGGAATGGCTAAAGACATTCGAAAATTTGTTGAAAATTTCGATAGATGTGGTAAAAACAAAGCATGGCGAACAAGACGTCAGGGATTCCCAAAGCCTCTGCCTATACCAGAGAGAATCTGGTCCGAGATATCCATAGACTTCATCACCGATTTACCAGAATCTGAGGGCTGTACCAATATGATAGTGATCACAGATCGGCTGAGCAAAGGCGTGCTCGCAGATGGTCTGACAAATATCAACGCGGAAATGGTTGCCAAATGGTTTATTAAAAATCATTTACCGCACCATTTCCTTCCAAGTGCTATCGTATCCGATTGAGGATCCCAGTTTACAAGTGCGCTCTGGAAGAGACTATGTGAGACACTACAGATTCAAAGAAGACTATCAACAGCTTTCTCGCCTGAAACAGATGGGTCAACAGAAAGAATGAATGAGGTGATTGAAACGGTTTTACGTCAGTATGTAGACTAGAATCAAAGTGACTGGCTAAAGTGGCTGCCCATAGCTGTCTCGAGTATTTGCGGAAGAAATTCTGCATCCACAGGGACAAACGCCTTTTTTATATCTCATGATTGGAATCAAAGTCTTTTCGAGCATCCCATCGACGAGCTCTACGACGATGATGATAGGGATTCTCCTATTGTTAAAGCTGATCGGATTGTAAGGAAGTTGGCACAAGTCAGGGACTGGACTCAGGCATCAATTGCAGCTGCTCAGGAATCTCAGGAGCGCTTATCGAATAGAACAAGGGATCAAGCTCCGAACTATAAAGTTGGAGATAAAGTGTGGCTGAGTCTAGAAAATATGAAAACGGATAGACCATGTGGTAAACTTAACGCCAGATATTGTCACAGGCCAAAGGCCTGATTTCTAATAGGCTAGAGCCTAAATTAAACTTATTTTATTCTCGACGACATTAGTAATCGTCAAAATAGATCGCTTACTCGACTAATTATAATTAATTATCTCTTACAATTACTCGCTCAATTGGAACCAGTCGCTGCAACGGAATAACTTCATCATTTCATTCAATTCGTAATCCATCCCGACTAGGCCTTCTCATGACTATTCGACCTCAAGAACGAGCTTCGCTGACGCAAGATGCATCATGAAATCTTATTGACATTAATAGGTAATCTCAATCTCGTCACGAAAGGATGCGAAATTACACGTCGATGTATCGCGACTCAACCACGATAATTAATTATCGCTCGACTCAGATCTTAGAAGAATAAGGTAGACGGAAATTGATGTGGAGAAATGAGAAGTGTTCAAACAGACTCAACTATGATATGATGATAAGAGATATATATTTAGATAAATAGCGGAGATACTTCACCCATCCTTTTTTTCTTCACCTCAAGATATTCTAGTATATAGCTCTCAGTAGTTTGTGAATAATAATTACTTTAAAACCGTTACAGATATGCAAAATTTACAGTCACAGAAGTAGTTGGTTCCCACAGCATCAAACTAGATACTCCGCCAGGGATCCACAACGTTTTTCACTCAAGACTGCTGCGACCAGAAAACTCTTCTCCTTTGCCTGGTCAGAAGGTAGACAATAACCATCTATCGCCAGTTGTTGTAGACAACTCGGAGGAATACGAGGTTGATTGTATCCTTGACCAGAAAAGAGGGCCAGGGAAAGGAAAACGAATGAAGTACTTGGTCAAGTGGGTAGGGTATGCGAAACCAACTTGGGAGCCCGAATCCTTCCTGGAAAATACCAAAGCAATCCTCGACTGGAAAAATCTTTCAAGGACTGAAAAACTTCAAAAAAAAATAACAAAGTAGGATATCTGGAGTAAGGCGGGGGGTAATGTGAGGGTAGAACCCCTGGTACTAGCTCAGGCTGAGAGCCCTTGTTTTCAATAAATTATTTACAATATTGTTCAGGGAATGATCATCACAGTTATAATTAAGCATTCGTTTGCTATATTAGCCCGTGCACTTTCGCTTAAGTTAGCACATTAAGCTAGTGGATTCTGGCGATCGCAATTAAGTTACAGCGCAACTTCATTGACAACTTCATTGATAACTTTGGTCAATGTCGATTATCATTAAATAAATTAATAGATTGGTAATGGGCGTTGGGGATTATTCCAGCATCTTCTGAGTGCTCCTAAAATTTGGTGGTTATGAATTTCGGTTAGTTTCTAGAACAACTCTGATGAGTATATAGTTCTTTCTTTTATGATGTAGATAATCTCATACACTTCTTGGCTATTCTAATTCAACCTTCTTCTTTGGGTTATTCAAGATAGGCCTCTCACAACTGGGGATGATACAAAGTGGTCAAGTGTTGCGTAATCCCAGTTATTTGATAGAAGGCTTTCCAAAAATGACTCGTCCAATCACTACCTCTGTCGCTGACTAAGTATCGTAGGAATCCGTGATATTGATAGTACCAATCAATAAAGATTTTGGCGCAATTCTCAGTAGTCATTGAATCAGTCCCAAAAACAAAGATGTCCTTGGAAAGGCGATCAGTAATCACCATTAAATTTGTGCAACCGTTTGAAGGCGGTAAATCAGTGACGAAGTCGATTGTTGAGTCACTGCCGATCCTGTCGGGAATAGCTAGAGACTGTAAAAATCCCGCTTTTACTTCGCGCCAGACTGCCAATCGTCCACAAGTATCACAATTTCGGATAATTTTTCTAACAGACTCTCTCAACTTTGGCCAGAACCATCGTCGAAGAATCATGGCCACTATAGTATCCTTCCCAGGATGACCAGTTAATTGGCTGTCGTGTATACGCTGCATTACAGCCGTTCTAAGTGGTTCGTAATTTGGTATCCATATTTTGTTTTCTCTACCTCTGAGAACACCGTCAGCTGCCACACTACATTCAGATATATTGGCTGGCAATTTATAGGCAATGTCGGGTGGAAACGCTTGTTCACCGATTTGAACTGCATTACGCGCTCGTTTCGAATCATTGTCTGACTCAATACCCAATTTCCAAAGAGATTTTTGCTCATCGTCTTCAAATAAATTAGCCGAAGCAGCCGGATCAGCAACTTGATCTAAACTAGCACCTTTAGGTTCGATAGCTGTAGGATTAACCTTTATTGGTGGTAGCAGCTGCACAGTACGGCCAGCGGCGCGTTCATCACTTATACTAGAAGGTCTGTCTTGGTCACGTCGAGAGAAAGCATCCGGCCGCTCACAAGCACTACCCAATCGCCACTTTAGAACGAATTTGAATTTCTACAGCACATCATTGTAGCGAGCTTGTCGCTCACTCGAGAGGCGTTTTGATGTGAAGTATTTTAAATTTTCGTTATCTGTTAAAATGGTGAAGGGCTTAGCAACTGATGTCAACTCAGGCTTCCACTCCTGCAGGCATGATATGATTGACAACATTTCCTTATCATGGTTAGCGTAATTAACTTGGACGCTAGTTAATCTTCTTGAATGGTACGCGACTGGGCGAAGTCTTCCTCCACCGTTCGCCTGTGAAAGACAACCTCCCAAGGCATAACACGAGCTGTCCCCTTCCACTATTGTCTCTCGTTCTGGGTCCCATTGCGCTAGAACTAGTTAGGTCGCAAAGATATCTTTTAATCTTCCAAATGCTTGATTCTCTTCATCACCCCAGCGTCATGTAGCGTTCTTCTTTGTTAATGTCGTGAGCGGTTGAGTAATTTCAGAGAACTTTTCAACAAAGCATCTGTAAAAATTGGCAAATCCGAGAAATGATCGCACTCCCTTGACTGTTGTTGGGGTTTGCCATTCTACAATGACATTAACTTTCGACGGGCCAACTTTTACGCTCTCCCGCTCGTATTATGAAACCCAGGTATTTCACCTTTTTGCACAAAAAATTACATTTGTCAATATCTAAGTAAAGACCGGCTTTTCTTAGCTTATTCAGAATTTGTCGTCCTTTATCCCAGTGTTCCTCTTCGGTACCACTTGTGTAGATTAAAACATCGTCCATGTATGCGGTGGCGTCTAGATCTAAATGTTCTCTTAACTGCTCGTTAATGTATCGCTGGAAATTTGCAGGCGCATTGACAAGTCCAAACGGTGTCACTAACCTTTCAAAATGGCCCAACCGACAACAAAAGGCCGTCATCCATTCGTCACCTTTCCTGATTCGAATACGATGAAATTCCGATTTGACGTCTAGCTTCCTGAACCATTTCGCTTTAGAAAGCTGACGTAGAGTCTCTTTAAAAAGTGGGAGGGGGTAACGATCTGGTATAGTAATCGCATTCAAGCCCCGATAATCTACACAGAAGCGAAGTCCACCACTCGACTTCTTAGCAAACAAAACAGGAGCTGCAGCCGGTGAGCTACTAGGTCGAATCCAACCCTTTTTAAGTAAGTCTGTCAAAGTTTTTCGTAAAACAAGTAATTTCTCACGAGACATGTCGTATAACGGTCCCAAAGGTGGTGTGAGGGGTTTTCCATTCTCCTGTCGTAGATTAATTGCATGTTCTAGTCTGCTTCTCAACGGGGCGAGGTCTTCGGCGCCCACATTGTCAGCAAAAAGATAGGCATAGTCATTCACTTGCTGTGGCAAACGACTTCTGACCTCTTCCAATGTCAGGGAAGGTTTAGTTCTCAAGGCCTTGTTGATGTCTTCGAGTGATGCTTTACAAACTGGAATACTCTTGACCTGATCCCGCATAGCATTGACAGTTGCTACTCTTGGACATGCAACATTACGAAGCTCTTGGCGCCATTGCTTAGCACTATATTTCACAAATCCTTTTTTTTGCAGATTTAATTGCTGCTCCTTTGCGTTGTCACAGTTCGAGAACAGAACGCTGGAGCAATTTTGTTGATACGGTATATAATTAATTATTAAACTACCTAGAGCGGAAAAAAAGGTCTTAGATATGAGAAATAACAACAATAGATGTAGATTGGTTGCCACCAACTCCCATGATTGTTTCCCTACAGTCAGACCCCTTCTAGTTATTCAGAGATCTGTGCATACTTATCCTTATCATCGTCCTGTGCGATATTGTACTAGTCTAACATTATTTTTAGTACTTAGCTGCGGAGGTCTGTGCCTGCGCTAGCTAGCGTAGGCTACAGGTAACAACCGGCTTACAAGCCATTACATGACTGAATGATTGCGTCTTGATCCTCAACCATTTCTTTCCCAAAATTATCTGATGGGTGCTATTTGGTACAACGTATAGCCATAGCTTAGGAGTTACGCATCCATCCAAGTCCAAGGGCACGTAAGTAATGTCTTTTACAATAGGTTTTTCGGATCCTGAATTTTCAGCTGTTTTCAAAGATCTAGGAAGAAAAGGTATGCGCGGCAATTTTAGTTAGGAGATAAGATTGTCATCGATGATACCCGAGCACAGACATCCATTATCCACCAAGGCCTGTACCATAGTCACATCATTTATCAATGCATTTACAGTCATCCCTCTCTAACTCGATAGTGGGTCCCGGTATAAGTGTTGAAAATATTCATTGTAACCTGGACTTTTATATTTGCAACACTTACCCTTACAGGTCATTTTGGGTGCAGGGGTAAGTATTGCAAATGTAAATGGCTGAATTTCAATGAATATTTTCAACACTTATACCGGGACCCACTATAGAGTTAGAGAGGTACAACTGTACTAGAGATGGGGTTGTATTTATTTTTAATTCCCGACTACAAATTGCTTCATGCTCCTGAGCGCGACTTTATTCAGGAGCAGCTTGTTTTCCGAGATGACTTGGTCACCAGCTTCTATGCCATCGATCTCTTCATACAGATGTGCCTCAAGTTCTCTGAAATTTGTCAAATTAACTCCCACACTTTAAGACACTGGTCTGACAGCTAGAAGAAGTCTACAAATCTTTGTGTTAAACCCCTCCGTTCACAGCGAAAACAACGTCCTTCCCTTCGGAGAGACTCAGTCACCTCCGGGTTCTTCCGTTTTGCTCTTGTTGTGATCTGCAGATGATCGCAGCTCTATGTATGCACTCGCTTGTTGTCAGAAACAAGTCTGTTAGGGCCTAATTACAACTGTCAGGCTAATTATCACGTGACATCATACTTCTGCTTCCATGATCTGAGCGGATTATGTAAAGCCCTATTCTTTGTAGTTCTATCAAATATATTTGTACATTATCTAGAAGGTTCTCTGGAAGGCTTGGATTAATATATGGATTCTAGAAGATTCTGCTGAATTAGCTAAGAGATAGAGGTCCGGGCCGCCTTGGTGTATAAGTAGCAGCCTTCCCTTGCTCCTAGCACTCTTCAGTTTTAAGTCTTGTTATCATAGATTATTCCTAGTCGCTTGAATATTATCTTGTCCTGATTATCTTGTTCTGATTATCTTGTCCTTGCCATTGCTCTTGTGCAAGTCCACAGCCATTACACTTGTTAGCGAGTCGGCATAAGTCCGAGAGCATGGGTATGTGGATAGACCTAGGTATCAGTGTACACCGAACTCGGAATAGCATGGAATGGAAGGAGAATCGATCAGGCAATCGATCTCTGGGAATGTAATGGAATGAACAGAAATTGGTAGAAATAATTGTTTGTTGGGATTGGACCTGACAAGGGTATATGCCATTTGTATATTATGAGGTCCATTCCGTGTAATGTAAACCAAGCTTAAGTTACTGTTCTGAATTTGACACAAACGATTTATGAGTTATTCTCTAATGTCACTATCTCCTCACCTTAAGGTAGTAATTCATCCTGTAAGCGCTCATAACCATAACAGCTCTCAGTGGCTAGCCGCTCGGTCCCCGAAGAATTTCTGCTGAGTAATGTCCTCCCATAATTATGTCTCCAGATGAATCCACGTCGTGCCTTCTCTCCTGTTTGGCCCCAGAGATAATCCGATCACCACTCGAAACGTCTGGAGCTTCAACATTTGAATTATCACCCATATAACGTTTGTCTGTACTATGTTCAACACTAGAAGAGATATGACTAAGGTTAGAGCCGTTCAAGAGAACTTCGTATCTTTGTGCAACGTGGGTCACAATTCTGACCAACTCAAAAAAGTTATCCAGTGGAAGGAGGCGATTGCCAGCCAGGGCTAAATGTCAGGGATGGTATCCGATTGGTGATATAATAGCACAGGGTAGCCCGCTGAGGCTCTGTTATGTTTCCTTTTGTTTGTTTATTACCTTTTACTTGTCCGGCGTTAGTAGGATTCTCTGTGACACTAGGGCGCCGATCGGAAGCACTCGGCTGGACTGTACATTTGTTATCTCCCAAGATGAACGGGAGTCTCGGAAGGTTGTTACAATATGCCGGCGCTAGCCTTCGGATTCGTGTTTAAATAGGTGACTGCGCACAGATATTAGGAATCGTGCAACGTCCTCGTTATAATTCCTTACCATCTTAACTTTACTTACATTTACCCTCTTCTCCTTCCTCTACAATTCCTTGACTCCCTTCTACACTCTAACATTACGTTGCACCGCCTATTATCCGACTCCTCCTTCCACCTCCCACCACAATGTCTTCTGCAAAATCATTTTCAAATTCCGAAGAATTTATAGCTCACTTACAGAAGATTGACGAGGAATCAGGGCATGCTTTGATCGCTGAATTCTTCAACAGGGGTGTCGAACACCATACCCGATCGGAAAAACTTTCGGCCGAACTCTCCTCTGCTCGGCGGAAAATAATTGAAATTCAGGCTGTCAACACCGAACTCCGCAACGAAATCGCTGCAAACATATCATCTTCGTCTGACCTGCTACAATCTTCGGCAGTAGATAAGTATCGCCTTGCTGAGAACCAACATCTGATCAAATCACTCGAGGCTAGGCTTGCTTCTATATCTGAATCGGGCATTCCTTCAGGGAGTGTCAATAAATCTGAACTATTTCGCATTGACGAGAAGTTCACCGGGTTAGACAAGTCACTCTACCCATCTTTTCAGAGGCAGATCAAAATTGCCTTGGCACAAAATTCTGATAGGTATATCGGGTTGCAGTCTCAGATTTCGCTAATATATCAGAACCTTGGCCCCGGTCCAAAGTCATTTCTCGATCGATACCTCTCTGACTCGGGTCAATTTCAGTTTGAATCATTATCAGCCGTATGAGACGTGCTTGACGTCTCCTACAAGAATTTGAATGAGGAAGATGATGCCCGTGAAGCCCTCAACAGTCTGAAGCACTCGTCCCAGCCGTTTGGTATGTATTTGGCCGAGTTTCAACGGCTCCATAATTTATCTGCTATCTCCGATCCCAAAACCCTAATATCTTGTATGCGGAATGGAATCACTCCTGAGCTCCGTACCTGTGTAAGTCAACACCAAGATATACACAAGGTCTACACTTTTGACGAGTACGTCGCGCTATGCAAAGATTGCGTCGTACGTCTAGAGCTCGAACAGCCTTCTAACTCAAGGTTGAATATTCTGACCCCCTTCCGGGGTAACCATCCGACCCTTCGTGGGAATCATCCGACCCCTCGTGGGAATCATCTGACCCCTCCAAGGGCGTACCAAATTAATGGCCCAGTTGCAAGTAGTGCTAATGTGGTACCATTGGGAGGGGATCCAATGGATTTAGATCAATCTGATATGTCTCACATTGGGCCCGACGGTCACATAACGCCGGAGGAACGCCAGAGGCGTTTCCGTTTCAAATTATGTATGAGATGTGGGGGGCCGGGTCACAGATCAGAAAAATGTCGACCGAAAAATAAGGGCAAAGTAATCGCTCAGGCAGAGGTATTGGAGCAGATAAACTACGAAACTGGCCCATCTGATTTAAAAGACTAGACTGCAATCAATGTCACGATTGTAGTTTTTCAACTATGTATGATAGATCTGACCTAGTTATTTCCTCTTTGTCGAACCAAAATAAAATAAGTGCTCTCGTACTAGCATGTTCTTTAGTAACTCAAGTTCCAGCTCTAAAGACGTGTGCATTGGTTGACTCCGGAGGTAATGGGTTCGGCTTTATTGACACAGAGTTCGTGCAAAATTCTCATTTGAAACTAATCCCACTATCATCACCACGAGTGCTTCGCGTGGTAGATGGTAGAAAATCAATAGCAGGCTTAATTACCCATTCTGTTAAAATCTGTCTAAATATTGGAAACCACACCGAAATAGCAGACCTCTTCGTCACGCGTCTCGGTCGTTATCCGATAATCCTAGGTCATGGCTGGCTCTCCCACCACAATCCAATCATCTATTGGAATTCAAATTCTATCTGTTTTAATTCATCTTTCTGTACCACAATCTGTACAAAGTTATCTGTTGCTAAACATCCGATCCATACCAAATCATCAGTAATAAAGGGTCTCGATTCATCTGGTCTCAGCCAATGCCTAACTGCCCCCCTAGATCACAAACTTTTGGACGTCAGACTCATGGAGGAGGCTCCATTCAGTCATTTAGTAACTCAAGGTTCTAACGAGAATTTTGCCTCGACAATTCATGCCCTCGATCAAGCTCTTTGCAAGGAAACAGAAGAACTCCAGGTAAAGCTTCCGTCATGGCTTCACCATCAAGCCACCGCGTTCTCAAAACTTGAGTCTCGAGTCCTACCACCCCACAGGTCTATCGATCACAAAATCGTGTTAAAAGAGGGAGCACAGCCACCCTTTGGAAAATTATATGGTATGACCCGAGAGGAGCTTCTCGCACTACGGGAATGGCTAAATGACAACTTGTCCAAAGGGTTCATTCGTGCCAGCTCGTCCCCCGCAGCATCACCAGTTCTTTTCGTGAAAAAATCTGATGGGACCATGCGGCTTTGTATGGATTATCGAGCTCTCAACGCCGTCACAGTAAAAAATCGTTATCCAATCCCGTTAATATCCGAAACCCTGGATAGATTATCAAAGGCCAGGTACTTCACGAAACTCGACGTAATCTCCGCGTTTAACCGTATCAGAATCGCCAAGGGAGACGAATGGAAAACCGCGTTCAGAACACGCTACGGACTTTTCGAATCGCTAGTTATGCCCTTCGGACTAACTAACGCGCCAAGCACCTTCCAGAATTATATCAATAACACTCTTCAAGAATTTCTCGATGTATTCTGCACAGCTTACCTGGACGACGTCTTGATTTATAGCAACACTAAAGAGGAGCATAGAAACCATGTTAACCAGGTCCTTGAAAAGCTTAGAAATGCAGGACTGCAGTTAGACATCAAAAAGTGCAAATTTGAAGCCACCGAATTCAAGTATTTGGGCCTTGTGATCTCACGCAGAGGCATCGAAATGGATCCAATTAAAATTGAGTGTGTCAAATCATGGAAAAGGCCATCTTGCGTTAAAGACATCCAGGCTTTTCTCGGTTTCGCCAACTTCTACCGAAGATTTATCAGAAGTTTCTCACTAGTGGCACGCCCTCTCACCGAATTAACCAAGAAAAACATCAAGTGGGCTTGGTCATCCGCCTGTGATCAGGCCTTCAATTCCCTTAAATCTGCATTTATTCAGGCTCCTATCCTCCGTCACTTTGATCCTGACCGTCGCTGTGTGGTCGAGGTTGATTCGAGCGACTGGGCTCATGGAGGTATCCTATCTCAATTTGATGATGAGGGTATCTTACATCCGGTTGCATACTTCTCTGGCAAACTGAACCCGGCGCAGATTAATTACGAGATCTACGACAAAGAGCTGTTAGCTATTGTAACAGCATTCGAACATTGGCGCCCAGAACTACAGGGTACTCTAGAACCCGTATCAGTTATATCAGATCACAAAAACCTCGAGTATTTCATGTCCACTAAGACTCTAAATAGACGCCAAGCAAGGTGGTCAGAGTTCTTGTCTCGATTTAATTTTGTTATAACTTACCGTCCAGGTAAGCTTGGAGGTAAGCCAGACGCCCTAACTCGTCGGTCGGAGGACCTCCCAAAAAACGAGAAGGATGATCGCCTCCGCCAGCAATGCCAGACGGTGTTAAAGCCCCATAATATCGACCCTAAACTAGCCCTGGGTGACAAAAAATCCCTACATCTGGCTCCTGCGTCCGTGGAAGCACTTGATCCCCCTCGTAGCTCTGCCGAACTTATCGAATCAATGATGATCAAGGGATACCAAGAAGATAAGGCCCTTCAAGGCTATATTAAAACCCTCCAAGGTCCAGGTCCCCATCAGTGCAGACATCTTGACTTATCTCGTTGTAGTGTGAAGGAAAACAGACTCTACTTTGATGAGCTGATATACGTCCCAGATAACCCAGACCTCAAGCTGTACCTCATTAAAAGCTGCCATGATCATCCAAGTGGAGGTCACCATGGCCGAAACAAAGTCTTTTCTCTCGTCTCCCGAGACTATTGGTGGCCAAATATGCTGCAACTTATTTCGCAATACACTAATAATTGTCACGTTTGTAAACGTATTAACCCATCAAGATTAAAATATCAAGGTCTACTGAAACAATTACCTGTTCCACAACGCCGTTGGCGCGATCTTTCTGTGGACTTCATTGGTCCATTGCCAGAATCAGACGGTTTCGACTGCATTATGGTCGTGGGATGCAGGCTCACCAAAGCTCGCCATTTTATCCCTTGTAAAACAACAATAGACGCTGAAGGTACCGCCAAATTATTTTATAAACACATTTGGAAACACCATGGTTTTCCTGAATCAGTAGTGTCAGATAGAGGTCCGCAATTCGTATCCAAGTTCTGGCACGCTGTCTGCGAACAGACCGATACAAAAATATCACTCTCAACCGCTTGGCACCCAGAGACTGACGGGCAAACAGAGCGCTTTAATGCGATACTAGAGTGTTACCTTCGAGCCTATTGTAATTATCAGCAGGATGACTGGGTCAGTTGGCTTCCGTCAGCTGAGTATAACGCGAATGACTCGGAGTCAACTACGACGAAGGTTACCCCATTCTTCGCCAATTCGGCACAGCACCCAAGATCGGCAATAACGCCGGCCCGAAATCCTAATCCACCTCCGACCTCCGAATACCTGCGCACTCAACAGAACCTTGCTAAGGATTTCGTCGACCAAATGAATAATCTAAACACATTCCTCCGCGAGAATATGAAGGTCTCCCGGGCTTTCTACGAAAAATACGCGAATAAGCACCGATCTTCTCCACCATCCTACCAGGTAGGCGACAAAGTTTTCGTTAATGCGAAGAATTTCAAGACGAAACGACCAAGTAAGAAATTAGATTGGAAAAATCTAGGACCATTCACTATTGTCAAGAAAATCAGTAGCCACAGCTACCAGCTTTATTTACCTGAAGACCTGAAATCTTTACACCCGGTATTTCACACCAGTTTACTCCGACCGGATCCGAATAACCCCATCCCGGGCCAGACCAACGGGCCAAACCCTCCTGTAGAAATCGACGGTTGCGGTGAGGCATTATACGAAATTGATGCAATCTTGGGATCTAGACGCCTTAAAGATCGTGGTTTCGAGTATCGAGTGAAATACACCGGTCAAATAGAAACTTCCTGGCAGCCATTATCCGATATCGTGAGCGGTAACGCATCTGAACTCCTGAAAGCATATCATCAGAAATTCCCACGCCGTGTTAAACCCACATCGGAAGAGATCTCGGATGCCATAGCTGAAGCGACAGATATTGATCCGAATCATTTATCTCAAGATGTTACGTAAAGCCTGCTGAGGACATCAGGTCTTGGGAGGGAGCTGATGTCAGGGATGGTATCCGATTGGTGATATAATAGCACAGGGTAGCCCGCTGAGGCTCTGTTATGTTTCCTTTTGTTTGTTTATTACCTTTTACTTGTCCGGCGTTAGTAGGATTCTCTGTGACACTAGGGCGCCGATCGGAAGCACTCGGCTGGACTGTACATTTGTTATCTCCCAAGATGAACGGGAGTCTCGGAAGGTTGTTACAATATGCCGGCGCTAGCCTTCGGATTCGTGTTTAAATAGGTGACTGCGCACAGATATTAGGAATCGTGCAACGTCCTCGTTATAATTCCTTACCATCTTAACTTTACTTACATTTACCCTCTTCTCCTTCCTCTACAATTCCTTGACTCCCTTCTACACTCTAACACTAAACGCATAGTATGATTCAGTGTTGCTTCCCGCATTGTGATCTTAGTTTCATCAGGCCAGGCATCTCCATTAGCTTCAGTTAGCTTGTTAGCCCATAATGTAAAGAAGGTGCTCCATCTCTGCTTCGGGCCCATTTTCATCGCATTCAATTCTCCCCTAGCCCGAGCTACTCTGGTTGGATCCCAATAGCTACGATCCGGGAAAGCGATAAAATCTTCCAGTCGTTCTTCACTATGCAAACCTCCAGTCTCGAAGTACGCTGCGACCTGTTTCTGGGCTTTTCCTTCTAGTGCCTCGTAAATTTTTAAGATGTAAGAGTCGGTATATTCAAATGTGTTCCAGTCTATCTTCAGTGCAGATAGCACAGCCCGATGCCATGCTGGGTAGGTACTCCGGTCACCATTATAGGTTTTAAACTCTGTTGACTTTCGTTTGGAGTTGGATCATGCTGGATCTTTAACGATGATGACTTCAGGAGTAATTTCAGCTGGAATATAATTAGATGTCGGCCCGTCGTCGATTCTCTGGCGTAGTTCTCTTATTTCTTGCAACAAGGTGTTGACATCTGAGGCCTCTAGACTAAGCCCGTCCTTAGGTTTCCTTGGTGCCGCTGCCATTCTCGTCGTTGTCGTATTCGTCGGCGTGGTCGTCGTAACGTAAGCGTGAAGTAAATAGTTAGATTATATGTCACAGATCAAGATATCGAAGCAATGGGCATTCGAGTAAATAATGGTAATATAATAATCTAACTATGAAGAAATTGTTTTACCAGGTGTCTGATTGTGGAATATACATTTGTGTTGAGTACTTGACGGTAATTCTAAATAAAGTGATGTAGATGTATTGATAGAATTGATGATGGTTATTTATGTTTTACGTAGTGGGAAATCTCTCCCTAATTATACCTCAATGTCCTCGCTTAAGTTCAGACCCAACTTATCAACCGCCAGGTAAACCATGCCCACCAATGCCCAGCACAAAAGAAATATCTAGTATAATAATGATGATGGTAATGCCTCGGCATGGAGTTATGAACAGAGGAACTTATACTCTATTACAGGGGTAAGAAGTGTAGCCCCACATTCTGTGTAATTTACATGGGCTATCCCTGACATTCCGACTTTAGCGCTACAAAAATGGCTAGACTAAGGCAATAAGGCAACCGAGGCATTCCTTCTTCCTTGAACCTTCTCTCTTATGTTCGATAGTTGCACAGCATCCTCGTACCACACTAAATTGGTTGACACGACATATCGAATAACCTATATCCTCACGATAAACTGCGAAGAAAAATGAGCACCCCAGCATCTCCCACTACTCCAAGATCACGGAGCCAGCTTTCTAGGGATCAGCGAGTCCAGATATACACGTTACGTGGCCTTGGTTTTACTCATCTCGCCATCGGTAATCAACTCGGTATCACCGAAAGAAGGGTACAATATGCCCTTGCAAGGCAATTTCTGACGCCCAAAAAGTGAAATGGCCGACCCCACGCCTTGAACGCTCAGCAGGAAGTTGAGCTTGAAGAGTTTGTCGCGTCTTCAAGTGAGGCCCGCTAGATGAGCCACCTGGAGCTTGCTGCTAAGTTTTCCCACTGGAATTGTGGCCAAATCGCAATCAAAAGTGCTCTTGAGAGAAGAGGGTTCAAGCGTTGCATTGCTCAAGCGAAGCCTACTCTAACGCCTGCACATATGAGGAAAAGATTAGAGTGGGCGGAAGAACACTCTTCTTGGACACCTGAACAGTGGTCCCAAATTCTTTGGTCTGATGAGACTTGGGTCACTGGTGAACGTCACACAAGAGTATGGGTTTCGAGGAAGGTGAGTCCAGATCTCAGCCATGTATCAACTGCATTAATCTAATTTTTTAGCCCGAGAAGACATATTATCACACTTGCCTGGTTCGAAAAGGTCCTCGAAAGCGTGGTTGGATGTTCTGGGGCTCCTTTTATGGGAACCAGAAGGGCCCTGCCCTCTTCTGGAGTAGGGATTGGGGGACTCTAAAAGCGGAGAGTTACTGCCAGAGGATTGTTCCTTTAATCCACGCGGCAACACAACCAATTGACTCTCACGGCCCTCTTCTCTTTATGCAGGATGGTGCTCCTGCCCATTCTGCTCAACGTACGAAAAGAGAGCTGTCATCAAGGGGGGTAGATTTCATAGTCTGGCCGTCATATTCCCCAGACCTGAATCCAATTGAGCCAGTGTGGGATATGATGAAATCCCATATTGAAGAGCACCACCCAGAATTTGATTCTGGTAATCCATCTGAGGAAGTGCTCCGTAATGCAGTCCTAGAGGCATGGGAGTCAATTTCTCAGGAGCAACTGGCTACGCTTGTAGACAGCATGCCAGAAAGGTGCCAGGCAGTCATCAGAGCAAGAGGAGGTTCGATTCCTTATTAATGATGCTTAATTATTGGTAAAAATGTATTTAATACTTGATAAAAGCTAGCACATTTGAATAGAATATCATCATTTCAACAAGTTACAGGGATCTCCTACACTTCTTTTATCACGCAAAATTTCCCATACAAATAAGGTTCAGCTATTGTCGGATTTGGTATGGTCAAAATATTGCAGCCAATGGCATATTGTATAATCCCTGTCAGATCTTGGCATTCAGGGGTTTCCTTCACTATTTACCCCTGCAATAGAGTATATTTAATCCCTATCCCTTAATGACTTCCCCTTCGTCCCAGTAACCTTTGGAGACTTCTCGAAGATTCCAATTATCACATCAGAGCTACCTCGTGAGCGCCCGCTTATTCGCGCATGGACTAGAATCGTAGAATCTTCTCCGAGGTTCCAATTGATAGGTTAGAGCTAGTCTGAGGTGCATGTAGTTGCTAACTTGCGCAGACTAGAATCATAGAATCTTCTAGATTACCCTGGTAGAACTGTCGGCTATCAAGGCGCTATGAAAGCCTGCGCTGGCTAGTGTAGGCTACAGGTAACTATTGGCTGACTAGCCGTTACAATCAGTCTATCTAACTCGGCGACGTCATATCTGCTTTGTTCAGTTAGCCAATCGCAGTCACAATTGCAGTTCGGAAGCATTTTGGGTGGTGTCCTAGATCTTAGCACTTTTGATATGTCGTGACCCCTTGTACTTGGATTGAACACCTGGAACTCTGGGACACTGACAATAGCAGATAATTTCACGTGAGCTTTCGTAACAAATGACAAGTGTAGATGTGGATAACCTGACTACTTGAATCCTGACTAAACTAGATTCGTAGAATAAATACAAGACTGAAAGCTGGAGAGCTTTCAACTAGAAGGCCTAACCACTATTTATACATGAGTCTACCTAGTACATTCCCTAGTACTGGTTACTAGAACCCCATCCCATCGAACGCCAGCGAATACTATAGAACACCCAAAATACCGTCGATTGAAATAGAATTCCATAGAACTATGCAATGCTTGGAATTCAATTGTTGTTAATAACAATCAACATGAAAAAACCAACATTAACAACAATATTAAGTAATTAGTGACGATCGGCAAAATAATTGATCAACGTCATTGAAGCCATTGATGAAGATCGACAAAATGCATGAAAACTCACGCCAATTAATTAAAGACAATGTATGAATAAAATTTATGCAAAAGAACTAAATGAATCCAAGCCGAAACGACTAGCTTCAGCGGGCCGTTCCGTGACAATATCTGTCCTGGTACAAGACCTGTATCATGTCACGGAACGGCCCGCTGAAGCTAGTCGTTTCGGCTTGGATTCATTTAGTTCTTTTGCATAAATTTTATTCATACATTGTCTTTAATTAATTGGCGTGAGTTTTCATGCATTTTGTCGATCTTCATCAATGGCTTCAATGACGTTGATCAATTATTTTGCCGATCGTCACTAATTACTTAATATTGTTGTTAATGTTGGTTTTTTCATGTTGATCGTTATTAACAACAATTGAATTCCAAGCATTGCATAGTTCTATGGAATTCTATTTCAATCGACGGTATTTTGGGTGTTCTATAGTATTCGCTGGCGTTCGATGGGATGGGGTTCTAGTAACCAGTACTAGGGAATGTACTAGGTGGACTCATGTATAAATAGTGGTTAGGCCTAATTGAAATTTCTACAATTGTAAGTCTTGTATTTATTCTACAAATCTAGTTTAGTCAGGATTCAAGTAGTCAGGTTATCCACATCTACACTTGTCATTTGTTACGAAAGCTCACGTGACATTATCTTCTATCGTCAGTGTCCCAGAGTTCCAGGTGTTCAATCCAAGTACAAGGGATCACGACAGATATGTGCAGCCGAGCGAGCCGGAGGACTTCGGTGGGAATCTCATCTTTCTAAGTGTGATATTCCCAGCTCCTAGGATAGCATTGAAAATTTCTTCAGCAGTCAGTTCAGGAAAGACAGAGAGGTACCTGCAACGGCAGGAGTTGATATTGATATACTTTCCACATCAGAATTTTTGATCAAAGGAGTCCTTGCTAGTAAGTTCCTTTTTTCCTCGAGAGTTTCTGCCAGAGGGGCTTCTGGATTGAGAGGATTTTTTAAGGGAGGGGTGTGGAAGGTTCCTTGTGTTTTACGTCACTTTGCTATATCAAAAACATCTTACTCACAAGCGGCCTCGTCGATTTTTTTGCTGAAGAAAGGGTTTTTCGCCTTCCTAGTGACTCTGGAAGTCTTTTTTGTCAGCTAGTGATGGGTTCTGTCTCGAACTTTTCCTCGGTATTTTTGCCTCGCTTCCTTATAGTTCTTGTCCCACTAAGGTTGTCCTCAATTGTAGGGTAGCTGGCGCTTTGCTGACCCTGAGTAAGCACTATGTAGAAGGCTAATAATTTATTCCGCTCTGCTATCGAGTTCAGCGCTAGAATTGATGGTGAGTGGGAGAATTTCGTCTTGTTGCCTACGGAGAAGTGCTATGAATCTTTCCTAGTCAATAGTGGCAAAGCGAAGTCTCTTGCTTAATGTCATTCTGGTAGGGTTCCTTAGCGTTCCATGATGGACAGTGATAAGTAGAAGAAGATGATCGGATGTCACATCCAGTTCCTGCTGTACTGATGCAAGGGTCCCACCTGTCACAATTAGGCCTGTGCCGAAGCAGAGATTGAGGATATTTTCCCGGTTATGGGTCGGCTTATATACCTCTGAAATGAAGGAGGGATCCCAGGATTCTAACCATCTGATAAAAACATCTGACTGTGTGGAAGTTGTGCCGTGATAAGAGGGATGCCACATTGGATGATGTAGGCTCAGATCTTCTACCAAAATTGTTTTCGGGGGAAATGTGCGTTTGGAAATGTGAGGAGTCGGGCTGCTCCGGCACCAGGATTTATAGCTCCAGGGGGGGGCATTGTATATATTTATAATTAATAGGGGGGAATTGTTTGGGCCTTTTATTGGAAACAAATACTAAATCTCCCAATTCATCATCAATGTCCGAATGAGGAAGTTCTTGAAAGTGTTTTAAATTGTTGTTTTTCCTCAGAGTAGGTCAAGGCTCGAGGACGGACTGATCTGCCGTCAACTAGAGAGTAGCATTCAAATGAGGGGTGTTTTGATATTCGTAGAATAATGGTCATATAAATTAATTACTTCACACTACATCACATATCACAAAGGGGGGATGTCCCAAAGAGGGTGCTTGGACTTAATTAATAACGGATGTAGATAAAAAAACTCCTTTTTCTTTTTTTGAGTTGAGCCAGCATTCCTTACACTAGCCTCTGTCCTGTTATCCTTTCATTCCTGAAAATCGAGGGGAATATTATCGTCGCATCCAGCAGAAGAAGAATGTACTGGTTGACTGTTGAAATAACCTGTGACTTGAGCAAATTAATTGAACTTTACAACACAGTTTGGTCTGAGAATTTGGTTGATGTAAGAATCTATAGTTGCGCCGTGTCTAAGCTTGCGCATCTTGCTTACGTATCTCCTACAGCGAACAAAGTAAGTGGGAGAGGTCTCCTACCCGCAAATACACTTCAGGTTGGCGTCGTCGTGATGAAAACAACAATTATTGCTAGCCAGTAGTTGATTTAAAAAAAAAAGACATAAAAGTGACAAAGGTTTAACGCCCTGCATCTCCCCTTTCCTCTCCGCCGCGAACGTCCACGCAACAGAGATTTCCAGAAGTACACCGCCTCGCGCCGAGTACCGTCGTCACGACCGAAGCCGTATTCCTCGCTCCCAGGAGGAAGCGTTGCCAGTTTCCAAAGCGGTGGCAGCACTTGACCGAACCAAAAAACCTTGGCACACACAACACTCCTAAAGTCGAAAACCCTACACAAAGATCAGAATTGCCATCCTATGCGAGACCCTAACCTCTCTCACCGTTGCCAACCATCCTCCTTTCCCTGTAAGCGGGCAAAGGATTAGAGTAAACTCGACAAATCAATACCACAAAGATAATTTATTTATTTTAACTTGGTTCTATCCACAAGAGATCAGCCCCCGTAATATACTCCTAGGACGCCGCTGCCTACAGTTACTCCTTCCCTAGATAGAACCCTCTAGAAACTACCCGAGTCCTCTTCCTTAACCCCTCATCGTCCCTACTAGACTCCCGGTTCCCCGGCTCCAATCTAAACTATTGTGATAAGCAATGCTCCCTGATCACCCTGAAACCGTCGCGGTACGCGCATCCTCTGTTTAATTATGATAGCCGCCGAGCGCTAAGTCCACTTTGGGTTTCGGCGCTAGAGGTACTGCCTTTCGCTTAAGCCCCCCTCGTGGGCCCACTTGAGTTAACGGGGTGGTCCCCTGGACCAGCTCCACAATCGGGCAAAGCCCATAACTTTACCCCCCACCCGCCGACAAACAATTCTTAACATCATCTCTCTCTCTCTCTCTCTTTTTTTTTTTTTTTTTTTTTTTCAACAGCTCTTTGATTTTCGCCCTTGGCGAGCCCCATCATTTACCCCAACGCCATCTCCCTTACCAAACTCCTTCTCAAAATCATCCAGAGCCTTGACGTTTTCTAACTCCGCCCTATCTTCCCAAGTAGGCTCGGCGAATCCTTGCCATTTAACTAATAATTTTCTGACCCAGCCTCTACCTCGTCTAACTTTTTCAGCTCGCAATATACGTTCTACCCGTTGCTCAGGTATGCTCTCATTACCATTAGATACAAATATTGGTTGCGGTTGCGAATCGTCCTGTATTTGCGATGGGAGCGGATCTCCGCTTGCCTTGCGCAGCAAGTCCACATGGAACTTAGGCCAAATCCTGGACGGCACATCTAGCTCTACTACATGCGGAGCAATAACCTTGGTGACCGTATATTTAGCATTGATCCACGCTAATTTCTTCTTTGGTTGTGGCGTTTGTATGTTCTTGAGACTTAACCAAACTTTATCCCCTATTTTAAATTGCGGCGACGGATTGTGTTTTCGGTTTGCTTGTTCTTCCATATTTTGTTGTGCCACTGCCATAGCGGCCGCCGCAAATTCTTGAGCTTCTTGAAGTCTTGCCACGAAATTCTCAGCCTTTCTCGCCCTGACTGACAATTTTTCCGTCCCTGGTGAGACCTTTAATTGCACAGGTTCTGCGTGATATCCATGTTCTAGGAAGAAAGGACTAATTGAAGATGTGCTGTTATCCCTGTTATTTATAGCCAATTGCGCAGTGGGCAGCATAGATGCCCATTCCAATTGAGAAAACGAAATGAATGCTCGTAAGTATGCTCGTAAGTATGCGAGTACTTCTTGGTTCATTCTCTCAGTTGCACCATCAGTTTCTGGGTGGAACGCTGTCGACAATCGCTGCTCCATTTTGGTTAACTCACATAGGCGCTTCCAAAAGTCTCCAACCCAGTTAGATCCCCGATCTGATGTGATAGCGTGCGGGAAACCGTGGAACCGATATTGGCATACTAGGAATCGCTCCGCACATTCCTCTGCATTCATGGTCTGCATTGCTTCTAAAGTCACGCTTTTAAGCAACCTATCTGTGATAACCATTAAATACTTGGGATCCTCCTTATTCTTTGCAGGAAGGTCTGTCATAAAATCTATTGACAGTTCGCTGTGAAATCGCTCCGGGACGGGTAAAGGTAAAAGCAGCCCCTGCTTCTTAGAGCGCCACACACGAGTTCTCCCGCACACATCACAGTTCTTACAGAATCGTCGCACCATTGCGTTGATTCCTGGCCAGAAGAACGATCGGGAAAGAATTGCTATGGTGCTATTACGCCCCGGATGGCCTGTAACGTAAGAGTCGTGGGTTTTCTGGATTAACGACGTTTGCAAAGGCTCCCAATTCGGGATCCACAATCGCTTGCGGAAACAAAGGGCTCCTCGATGATCGATTTCGCATTCTGATCGCGAGATCTTAAGCTGAAGCTCGGTTGGGAATTGGTCCTTATCCCCCCACAGAGTACTATATAACGTTTCAAATGATTTGCTATCTTTCGCTACCCCTTCGTCCCACAAGCTTTGCAATTCGTTATCCTCAAAAACTTCGCTGCCCATTGGAATTCTCTTTGGATCCGCTAACGGCGCTAGACCACGTCCGTCCAGCTTATCCCAATCCGTAATTTCATACAAATTTTTATCTAGCAGTACAAATTCTCTTTCTTTAAGCCGTGGGTCCTCCAATGATTTCGGCATGTCTTGGTCCCTGCGTGATAAGGCATCTGGCCGCCCGCCTAGCTTTCCTTTCCTAAACTGCAACTTGAAGTTGAACTGCGATAATAACTGAGACCATCTTACTTGTCGCTCTGATAATTTCCGGGACGACATGAAATATTTTAGGTTTTTATGGTCTGTCAAAATTAAGAAGGGCTCCCTGAGACCCAATAATTCACTTCTCCATTCATTAAGGCATCTTATTATGGCTAGCAACTCCTTATCATGAATGTCGTAGTTACATTCAGCCGGGGCCAACTTCTTGGAAAAGTAAGCAATAGGCTTGAGCTGGCCCCCCGGTTTCAATTGCGATAAGCAGCCGCCAGTTGCCCACCCAGATGCATCTGTTTCTAGAATTGTTTTATGATTACCGTTCCACAGAGCTAATACTGGTGCCGTGATGAATAGCGATTTCAGTTTTTCAAAAGCTTCTTGTTGATCTTTACCCCATTGAAAAGGTGTTCCTTTCTTCGTTAGTATTTGCAAAGGCGCTGAAACTTGGGCAAAGTCCTCTATAAACATTCGGTAGAAATTTGCAAAACCCAAGAAACTACGCACCCCCTTTACGTCGTTAGGCGCCTGCCATGCTGAGATAGCTCTGATTTTTTGTGGGTCCTCTTTAATACCTTCTACGACGTCAATAATGAACCCCAAATATTTAATCTCTTGTTTGGCAAATTCGCACTTGAGAGGGTCCAATTTCAAACCGGCCTTATGCAACCGCCGCAAAACTTCAGCCACCTTTTGCCAATGATCAGCCAGGTCCCCGCTAGTAAATATTACCACATCGTCTACGTAGGCCGAGCAAGTAACTCCCAACAGGTCTCCTAATTCTTTATTTATCCACCTTTGAAAAGCAGCCGGTGCGCCTGCTAACCCGAAAGGCGTGACTAACCACTCATAAGCCCCAAACCTGGTCCGAAACGCTGTCTTCCACTCGTCGCCATCTCTTATCCTCAGCCGATGGAATGCAGATCTCACATCAACTTTTGTTAGCCATTTCGCTCCGGATAACATTTGCATCGTTTCTCTGATTAATGGCAGGGGGTAACGGTCTCGCTCAGTTACTGCATTCAACGCTCTGTAGTCCACACAGAACCTGAGTCCACCTCCTGGCTTCTTGATAAACAGCACCGGAGCTCCACCGGGCGAGCTACTGGCCCTAATCCAATTTTTATCCAGGAGCTCGGTCAGCGTTTTACGTAACACCAGTAACTCTTCCCTGGACATATTGTACAACGGACCCCAAGGGACCTCTTTATCCCGTCCTCTATCGTCCTTTTGCATGGTGACCCTCGTATCTACCCCTGGTCGATGCGGCGGGAGGGGATTTCTTTTATCTACTTCATCATCTAGGAATAAATCTGAGAACGTTCTCAGTTCCTTTGGAAGATACTCTTCGACCTTTTCCCTAGACATGAGCTCCTTCGGTTCCAACGCCTTACTTATGTCATGCATCGAAACTGCACCTACTACCTGTGCCTCTTCCCCCCGCGTTCCTTTCGCTCTGGGTCCTGGCTTCGACAACTTGCACTTGGGTATCATAGACGACCGGTCAAGCTTCACCTTGGCGATCTTATCCCTTAGCTCCCTAGGGATCGCTCTTTCCCACCAGCCACTAGCCCGGACTAATATTCCATCCTCTTGGCCACCAATCCACAATACCTGCCTTCCTGCAGAATAGACCACCTTATTCCGCTCCATCCAAGGTTTTCCCAATATAATTTGGTATGACAATGCTGGCATAACATATCCCCACAGCTGTTCGCAGTGTCCATCGATATCTATTTTTAATCTGGCTAGCCTATTTATCTTTACCGAGCTTTTCTTGTCTGCCAATTGCAAATATCGCGGAGTTACATCTTCACAGAATAGGTTGTGTTTGCGCACAAGGTCTTCACTGATTACTGAAAGGCATAAACAACCAGTATCAACCATAGCCTGAACTTAGAAAGACGAATTTATCAGGCAATCAATAATTAATGGTTGGGAACTACTAGTGACAAAAGACTTAAAGACAGAATTGACCTCGTTGCCTTCCCTGAGAGCGTCTTTACTCAGGGCACCTCGTTTCCCGCCGTGAGGCCTATGTCCTCATTACCGGCTTCTTCAAGTGCGTTAACTGCGATTTTGGGCCTCTGTGATCTTCTATAAATAGTACAATTTTTTGCTATGTGCCCCTGTCCCGAACACCTTACACATCTGCCTTCCTGCATTAAACGTCTAAACTCCTCTCTCGTTCTCCACGGCGCACGGGGTAAATCTTTCGCTCCCTCAGTGCTTCCACGATCGCGTAAATTCGCTGCACGAGCACTCCCAGGGACTCTCGTTGGGTTTCCCTCCTCATCTCTTCCGCCCAGCGTCAGTTGTCTCAGCGCCGCCAGAATCTGGTCTGTCCCGCCCATTACTGTGTCGCCTTCATAGTCTGTTGAGGGTCGTGTTGCTGGAGTCGGGGCCAAGGTTCCACTTTTAGGAGCACCAAATCGTGTTGTTGTCTGCGTCGCTCCCTTAGGTCGGTAATCAGCCAGGCCCTCTAAATCCAACGCCACTTCCTTGACCCCGGCCACCCATCCTGCATAGTCTGCCGCCGGCGGTAACTTTACTCCCACTAACGCCCTTCGTAGCCGACCGTTAATCGAGACTTTTAGCAGTTGAGTTTTGCCCAACGGCGTATAGGCCGCCTCTCCCCCGCTCAATGCCATTCAATATTCAAATTCCTGAGGAAAGTCTACAAAGTACTGGTGCAATCCTTGCTCCATCCGATTCACCATCTCCGAGGCCGATTGTTGCGCCTGCTTATCCGCAAACGTTTCTCGAAAAAACTCAAGCAGGGCTTTCCAATCGAATTCCCCTCTGGCCTTTGCGTTGTCGAACCAATCAGCAACCCGAGGCTTCAGATTATCGGGTATCGTGTCGATTATATCCAAACATATGGAACATGGGTCGAAGAATGGCGCGTAGTCAGTTTTGATTCGCGTTTCCAGCCGTCCGATGAAAAAAGAGAAGTCTTGAGGCTGTCCATTCCATCGGGGTAATGCCGCATCCCTCCAGATCGAAGTGGCCCCACTCCTGGGGTGACCTAGGTTTCCTCCTTCTTGCCGCGCTTCTTCTACTCTCCTCTCCGCTATCATCCGAGTAATTATGTTCCAATCCTGGTCGGTCAGACCGGCCAATGGGCTGCGAGTGTCACCCTCCGACATAGGTGTGTCCGTTACTTGGTTGGCACCGCTGGCCATTGCTGATATACTCGCGAAGGATTTGGAAGACGTGATTGAGGACGATTGGGTGTCTGAGTCGGGTACCGCGTAGCTCATATACCAACTACGAAAGTCTGCGCACAAACAGAAATAACGAAGTTAAAATAAATATGTAAGCGGGCAAAGGATCAGAGTAAACTCGACAAATCAATACCACAACGATAATTTATTTATTTTAACTTGGTTCTATCCACAAGAGATCAGCCCCCGTAATATACTCCTAGGACGCCGCTGCCTACAGTTACTCCTTCCCTAGATAGAACCCTCTAGAAACTACCCGAGTCCTCTTCCTTAACCCCTCATCGTCCCTACTAGACTCCCGGTTCCCCGGCTCCAATCTAAACTATTGTGATAAGCAATGCTCCCTGATCACCCTGAAACCGTCGCGGTACGCGCATCCTCTGTTTAATTATGATAGCCGCCGAGCGCTAAGTCCACTTTGGGTTTCGGCGCTAGAGGTACTGCCTTTCGCTTAAGCCCCCCTCGTGGGCCCACTTGAGTTACCGGGGTGGTCCCCTGGACCAGCTCCACAATCGGGCAAAGCCCATAACATTCCCTATCTCGTAAATTCGTACTCATTCCCTGCTTCCCAGAAAATATAGTGACGACCTCTCCAACTTTGTGCCCTACGACTTTTATCCTCCGTCGGGTATCTATAACATCGTACGCTTGTAGCTGGAGGCCAAGAAAGACAAGGCAAAAGGTCGCATGTTTGTAGTCGACGTGGTCACTCGTAGAAGATTTCGTTTGATGGGTCGCAGATTTTAGAAGGCGGTGGTTAGATCGGAATAGGACCTTTTTCAATTGCACGGAGTGTAATTGCGAGAGCGTCGACTGAGAAACTGGAAGCTTGTAAGTCGATAAGGTTCGAATGCGACTCTTCTTTGCTATCCTAGATGTGCGAACACTGGACATTTATAACCGGCACCGCGTGAGGGTGAAGGGTTCGTCTTTGCCAACCAGTTACCTATTCAGTATTGCTAAGCGAGAATACCTTACAGGGGGATAAGGGTAAGTTAGCAAACAGAATTATCGACAGGGGTAGCTTTTGCCAAAATAAGTACAGTCGTCCCTAGTTAAACGACCGGGTTAGATGAGATGTTCTGAGGCACGAGATGTTGCCAATTGGGGCATATTATCAGAAGGCATCATGTTTGGACGAAGGGGTATTCCGGGACTGAGTAGGTTTCATAACGAGCAGAGGCGTTTTGGAATAGTAGCATAACGGCAACCGGGAGCAGTTGGCTGTAACCTCTGACAGAAGTCATGAGAAGGGGACCGGTTAGGGCTCTCATGATGATGTATATTAGGAAGGCGTTATCTTTGGGAAAGGGCATCGAGAACGTGAGGTTCTTCGGATCAGTATATTGTTATTCCTATCGTCGTTGATCTTGGTGGTCAACAGTTATTACTTTTAGGCCAGTAGAGCCAGTTATTATTATTATCATTTTACCTTTATTCATTTATCTTCCCTCTCTAACTCGATAGTGGGTCCCGGTATAAGCGTTGAAAATATTCATTGTAACTTGGACCTTTATATTTGCAACACTTACCCTTACAAGTCATTTTGCGCGCAGGGGTAAGTATGGCAAATGTAAATGGCTGAATTTTGATCAATATTTTCAACACTTATACCGGGACCCACTATCGAGTAAGAGAGGGACGACTGTAGGCGGTAAAGCCACGGTGAAATTCTTTTTGCATGGTATCCCAGTCCTCTTACATAATCTTTTTGGCAAGTCCCATCTTTGCAACAATGGTGTTGGAACTTTATTCCCCGCCCTCATGAAAATGTCAAAACACCACATTTTCAAAAAAAAATGACAACCTCTACAAGCCTTCAATTACAAAGAGCTAGCGTGGATCAATAGCTAACCATTAGATGAACAAATATATGCGGGAATTAAGCAATTAACGCGAGCGGCGCGGACTTATTATTGTTACAAGTGGGACCTATTTTGGTGAGGGAAAAAATATTGGACCCCCCCAGCGCCACAAAAACGCCACAAGCGCCACACACGCCGCATAGAGCAGCCAATGAGATCGCACCAAATATGGTTATGTAACCCCAAATTCTCAGATTGACAACGGCAAAATGTGCCATTAGCATGATTAACATGCCCTTCGCGCTACTACCTATCCTCCCCAACTATGTAGGGCTTATGATGCGTGGTTGTGAGTTTTCACTCTGTCGAACCAAAATCAATCCCTTCTCGATACAACTCTATCTTTCTCCAGCATCTGTGGTAGTTTGCCGAGATCGTGCTGTTGGACACACTCGCCAAGATGAGAGAGGGTGGGACTCGACAGGCACATCGTCATGCATCGTGGGAGATGATAAATTCAAGTCACGTTGACGATTGAACAATGCTTTGATATTGAGAGACTTTGCAGCCTCAGACTGCAATTCTTTTGCGTGTTTTCTAGCTCTTTTCCCAGCTGAACGAGATCCGTTGCCATAACTTCCCCTCAAATTCTTGTCAGCATCTGCAGCCCACGACAGTGTTCTCTTCTCTTGGGTGTTCGTCTCGGTTTCTATCTTGATATCATCTGCACCGGCTTTTTAGACTTCTTTCAAGGCCTGCCGCTTGCGACTCATGATTTACTAGACATACCTTCATGGTCCATGTCCGAGTCTCCACCCAAGTCCTCAACTTCAGTGTCCGTATTGCATTCTTCGGCGTCAGAGTCCCAGAACCAGAATCCATTATTCTCTTCTCCCAGGGTTTCTTCACCAGAGTCTTCTCTAGTACTGCTGATGATTGAACTTTCTGGGTCTAGAAGGCGAGGAGGTGAGCTCTCAGAAGTGGTTGTCTGCGTTCTGACGTGTCGGTTCGTGTCTTGTCCTTGACGAATACGCTTCATATGCGCTTTGCGTGCCCTTGATACCATGAAGAATTCTGCGTGGTTAACAAGTGTAGGTAGTTACAAGTAATGGAAGCTCTGCAACGGATGGTAATTGATATCACGGCCTGAAAAACTTATTGTGAGTAGCTATGTACTTAGACAGGTAGGTATCATATGATGATTGAACAAGAAAGATCGAGACAAACTCGAAACATCACGTCCCAGGACGCATCTATCAGAGAGTGGTACAATAGGCAATTAACCATGAAATTCGGGGGACGCAGACGGCGTTTCTACCTGCACGTGGTGTCCCCTACGGACCTGAAGATTATCTCCAGAGTCAACAGAAACACGCATTACTTGGTCACGGAGGAAAAGTCATCCAAACGAGTTTCCGGGGCGTACCTAGCTCCCGTTATGGTGGTGA
Organism: Podosphaera xanthii; assembly: GCA_028751805.1. Lineage (NCBI taxonomy): Eukaryota > Fungi > Ascomycota > Leotiomycetes > Helotiales > Erysiphaceae > Podosphaera > Podosphaera xanthii. The sequence continues at coordinate 231,208 of JAPWIX010000032.1, forward strand.
TGGATCAGACTAAGTTGGCCCTTTTTACCAAGATGAATTCTCACTGTTTACAGATATTCTGGCATTATACTGTCTTACGAGGAAAGAGTACCGCTACCTGAGCGATGGTGGTGTTGGTATAAGGAGGATATCTGGACTATGGGATATTAGGGAGATACAGATGGGGATACGCACCTCGTGTGGCTCTGGTGTCTAGGCCTCGCCTGGCTGGAGTTGCAGGTTTTTTGAGACTTTTCCCGCGTACTGGTTTCCATGGCTGCTCTTTTTCAATTATTTTTTGAGTAGAAGGTTCCGTAGAAAAGGTGGTTGAATTCTACGAGTAATTTTTGAGCTAAATAGCTACTTGTCATGTATGAATGAATCGATGATCTTAGGCTCGAAGTTAATGGGGATTGGAGCACTGTAAAAGGTGTGGCCTTGGCCAGAAAGGAGCCCTAGAGTCACAATAATCTTGGACTCAAGATATCACGAACAAACACAACTACACACACTCCCCTCAGCACTGGACTACAAGCTCATAAACTAGTCATGGTAGACTCTTCAACGGTACTTCAAATCTTGATTGAAAAAAGTACATGGAGGGATACTGGTGCTACTCTGTACTAGTACATTTCTGTCAGAGTCAAGATTGTCGGTTGCTGAATTTATTTATTTTGTATGTCATAATAAGCAATGGTAAGGCAACGGAATAGAGAATAAACTTCAGCTGCAAAAAAATATATAGGTTTAAGATACCGTACATACGACACGTACCCGTAATAAGAATGTACAATGTTTGTTCTCTTTTTCCACTGTCCGCTCACTCACACGTTGCTAATTTAAGTGAAAGTCGTGTACAGCTATGGTGCACCAATGGAAGCGATAAGGGTCATATACAGCCCCATGTTCGTTTCAAAAATTTGAACGGTTTTTTTTTCCAAAAAATTACGCCTCCAGATGGCGGATATTTTATCATTTCCAACAATAGAATCGGAGCAAGCGAAAAAACATGCAGCCGGTCACTCATCAGAACTTGAAATTTGCCCACAACCGGCCTCTTAATTATGGCGAGATGGTCGTTTTAGTGTTTCTTGCTAACTTCGCACCCCGCACTTAAAGACAGGTCCCTCATCCTGTTGGATACTGTTTGTAGTATTTGCTTCCGACCGCACCTACCGCTTTATTATTTATAAAATTAATTTCTAGCCATATTATACTATTTCATAAGCTAAGCTGGATAAAGACGCCCTTCAAGTGGTGACCAAAAGTCAGTAGCGAAAGTATAGTTCCGTCAAACACACTATACTAGAATGCCTCTCTCGTCTCTGTTAACGTCAATTCTTGAACAGGCAAAAGAGGTAACGAATGGATTAAAATTCGAATGCAGCTCAACTGACGATCTACAGCCACTACATTGCTTGAATGGAGCGGGATACTTCACCGAAGAAGAATGGATCAAGCTTGACCTGATTCTAAATAAAAAGCAAACCTGGACGAACGACGCTGTCGACTCAATATCAGTGTCAGAACAAAATCTCAACTTTACTAAGAGCGTGAAGAAGCTCCATGAAAAAGAAGCTCCTTCACAACCCTCCTCTCTCGATCGCAGTAGGAAATCTGCACTTCGGGGGGAAGATTTAAAGTTTGTGGCGCCAAAGGCATCAGAAGTTAAGGTCCTGAGCACGGGTCACTCGTCAGATGCGGATTGGGATCTTGCTCCAGAATTATATTCCTCGGTGGTTGTTTCGCCAAAACAGCCAGAGCTTCCTACTCACACCAAACTTGAGCCATTGAATCCTCATATTACGGGTAAGAGTTTAGCAGGTTCCACAAAATCTCAACTGGAAGATTTCAGGAATCACAACTCTGGCTTCCCAAAAGTCTTAACCCGTGAGACCCCTCCTCGCCTTTCGCATCCAAAGAGTAGTGTATTCCCACCGCCTATGTCTAAGCCTACAGGTAGCTCTCTAGAGCTAACCGATTCAAGAAAAATTTCTTTGAGTAAGCTAGATCATGGATCTGCATTTTCAATCCCTGCTGGCTCGCCTGAATTGAAGAAGAGAGAAGTCCAAACTCTGAAATCCAATATCACGGGAGGTACTTCAAAAGATAATCACGACGATGTTAATACTTTTGAAACCCGTAATGCTGCTGAATGGGACGAGCCACCTCCTACACATACTGATAAAAATACTAAAAAAAATTCATTGGCACTGAGTGAAAGGACGCCAGAAAAGGTATGATTCTTGTGTATCCTTGCGAACCCGAGAGATTTGTGATCAGGTAATTAAATATATACATGAGCTAATCATAATGTAGCGTACCAAGGGTGTTGCCGTAACTTATGAGAACAAGACAACAGCCCTAAGCTCAAGCTCACCGACGACTCGATCTACTAGCAGCGTCACAACTCGAGAATCAAGTACACCACTTCGCAAGGAGACAAAATTGGCTAGGGAATCGTCGCCACAAATTAAAACACGAATTTGCTGGTTTTGGGCCATATCTCCTGGGGGGTGTCGAAATCGAGCAGAAGACTGTGTCAACCTACACGTAAAACCTTCGCCAGGTGCTGTCATAGATTCCCCGCTCAATAGAGCTAAGAATTTACTGCAACCTTCCGAAACATCAGCAGTCAAGTCTAAAACTTGTTGGCTGTGGGCGATGACTGGAGCGTGTGAGAAAGGAGATAAAAAATGTGATCATATTCATGGGTGGGTTGTGGGTGGTATAGCTCCACGACCCAAGAATGTGAGCATTGAAAGGAAATTAACCTCCGGTGTTGAACAGAAAGGCAAAGGAGAAAAAAAGGTGGTAAAGATCGCCAAGGTTGAAAATCCTTCGTGAAAAAAACCGAAAATAATTTAGACACATCGTGTCTCAGTCCAAACTTAAATCAGTGTTGCGCACAGCTCGTGAAATCACGGGGTTTTAGGCAAGAAACTTCATCCAAACGCTAAATTAAATCGAGGGACTGGCACATGCAAGATTTAAGACTCTAGCTCTGACGTAGCAGAGCTAGACATTCATGGCTTGTCCTGTCAGCTGTGCATTAAGGCAAATTACATTCTTTCCATTGGAGCAAATATGACTGAATATATGGTCATCCGCTTTTGATTTCTACTTACACAAGCTCATTATGTATCATCGTTCATCTCATCTATGGTCAAGGCTGGCGCTCAATCCCTGACAGGGAACGTAACAACTTGCACAGCAGATATGACGTACAAAAACTTAAGGAGAGGCGGCTTAAGAGCTTTAGGATAACCTTTTAGCACAAGTTTTAAAAGAGAAAGTGCAAATTCTATTTGCTGATCCTCTCGACCTTCGCTCTCTTGTAATCGGATTGGACTAAAATATCGCCTATTTATACAATTTATGTAGTGTCGTGCCACTTTAGTCATTTTTGTTGTCCTGGTACCTAATGTCACTTCTCATTGGATCAGAATCATCAACTAACTTAGTAGACCCAGAAAGACCGAACTTCCGTCACACGTACTCGTAACCCTGAACAAAATTTGTATATCGTGGCTGTGTCGCGTAATAAGCACGGTGGTCTACACATGCTAGTACTTGTAATGAGACAGGGTTAGATGGTGCAGTGGTACACCGTCCGACAAGTTCTCCCACGTAAGGCCTGGGTAGCTTGGACATATGTCCCGCGTTGGACAGGAGAAAGCTGGTTCGAATCCAGCAAGACCCCCAAACCACTTCTCTCGCAGCGATATTACAATCGGAGGATGACGAAAGCATGCTCAGATAAGCACAGGTTTTTCTCGCTTTTCCCTGTGGTGGGTATTCACGGAAGAGGGTATATGTCGTAAGGCGTTATTCTCGTAGTGGTATCTGCAAATGAAATCTGAGTGTGAGTGTTCCAACCGTCGAAACTAGGTCACTCTACGGGAAATATATTTCCCCCGAAAGGGCCTGGATAGGCGCCTCAGAATTCCAAACCAGGCTAAGTATAAACACTGTAAAAACAACTGATCGATAACTGATGATACCTGCTACGGTGTAGAGTACTGGGGTAATTATAGATTATGAATCTTTCAGGCGTCTTCTCTGGAAGGAGAAAAATGGTAAAGTACTAGATTAGGAATAATAAAATCGTGTATCATCTATACTAGGGAATTAACGATATACTTTAAACATCGCTGAATACCATGTAAAAGTAGTCAGGCCAATTGCTCGACTATCAAAAAAAGCTCCGCTCTCCGAACTTCGTTTGTCCGACTAATTCATTCACCGAGTTCTGTTTGCCTAGTTCCGTTTACCGAACGCCGTAACTGCTACGTGACATAGATCGACCAACAATTATTTCCGCAGTAATGATTTAATGGTAAGAAAAAGTAAATTGTAGCTGATTCTCTTGTAATAGCTTAAGAACTTTATACAGTATGGTTTTAAAAACATGTAGCTGATACTTATCAGAATACCTTTTGTGAAGTGTACGATATTTTTTTTTTTTTAAATTATATTGTATTCAGCCATCTAGCTATGACAAGAGTTTTAAATACATTTAAAAAAAATAATCTTCCTAACGCCCTTAACTCCCCTTGGCACCAGTCTATAAGCTCATAACTTAGGGAAGTGTATGATATTACACGGCGCTGATTAGAGCCGTAACATTTGGATGCGGTTAACTAAGGTCGTGCGAAATTCAATCTCTTACTAAGCGCAAGACGTAAGAAAGGAATATTTGTAACAGCCAAGGCTGATCTCATCCAAAAATTGAAATCTTGTGGTATTCAAATTTTATCCTGATCTTACAGCCCAGCGAGTCAAAGTCAAATTGGGTGACAGAAGGCTTTGAGCTTTTCAGTTGAAGCATGCAGGTTTTACTTAAATAATTTGAATTTTGTCCTAAAAATGTACATATAATTTGATATCGGTCAACATGGTAATATTGAGTTTTAACATAAATCATCGTCATAGATGTCTTGAATGTGAAGCTGCAGCTGCAGCCTGATTTGATAGAATTCCGCATAAACCGAATAAGCAGTCGTGTATAGAACCCCATTATCTCTAATCATGAGCTGACATTGGCTTTGAGGACTTCTGCCGTGATATGCATTTGCTAGTTCCGATCGAGAAGATATGATAGTATCTTCCCCATGAAAAATCGTTCGAAGAACGGTATCTAAAAATGCCTGAGAATGTGAGCATAATATACCAGTAAGATTTTTGTGGTAATGATTGATCTTTTTGGAGTGAAATTTTTGCTTTTCACAGAAGCTTTGGATAGGTGATGACCGCTATTGATCGAAATGGAGAAAAAATCGATATGCTAGGTTCTCGTAGAATTCTGGTTTTCGAGCGGTGATGGATTTATCTCCAATGCTCAATCTACTTTAATTAGTATTCTTTAGAGATTCAGAAAGAAGTGTTAAGCAATGACCGGGCTTCGAAAGTTTAAACGTCTAGTTTGCTAGAATTGCCTTCATTTGTAGTGTCATCAAGATGCCAGCGGAAGCTAGTAAAATTAGATCTAACAAGTAAATGCACGAATATTTTAGAATGCTGAACATGCAAGAGCTCTTGACGTTGCAGATCCTCAACTCTGATCTTCGAATTCCTCGAGCTAATTTTTGTCAAGATTTCAAGACAGCAAAATTAATCCTTTCATCTTGACACAGTTGCTCTAGTCTTTATTTTGGCTAAAGTAGGATGTGGGGATTGATAGTCTACCTGTTCTTTTTGTATCGAAAAGCTTTCGACATCCTTGGAAACTGTTTCATTCGCACCCATCTTCTTGAAGGACGGCGCCGAACGGGTACATGTGTATGAAATTTGCGTGAGTCGCCTCTTTTCTGAAGAGCATGTCTAATCACTGATTCCCTCAAGTTCCATTTTTTGAAAGGTCAGTTGGCAAGTTGTAGATAACTCGTCTGTTGGCCACGAGATCGTCGATCAAAATTTTGGAGCTCATCGACTTGCTTCTCGGTCAGAAAAAAAAGTCTTCCTGCTATTTGTATTGGGGAAACGGTATTGGTGGCGATGGCATAGCTGACCTGTCTACGACTTAATCTCAGAGTCTTGGCAATATGCTGCTTGCTGAAGCCAAAATAGTGTGCTACTTGCGCCTGGAGGCGTCGATCTCGGGATGGATATCGGGTGCGGAGAGGCATTAATTGACGACCAACTGATGGTGTTCTGCTTTAGGGCTATCAGTGAGGGAATCAGACTAGAGCCGGAGATTAGGCTCAACTTTACTAAATAACAAGTGAAGATTGATCTTCTTTGCTGCAGTCTGATCAGTAGTAGGACTATTTCAATATGCTGAGACACCTAAGGTGCGCTGTAATGTAAGATGATTTGTCGAAGAAGCACAACACTAAACCGTCAGCGTTGACATCTCATTACTCGGACAAAACTTAGGCTCAGCCGACAATCACGCTACGCCATAGCAAGAGTAGATGAGGATCAAGACTGGGGTTAGTGTTGTAGATACATTTTCATGATTTGTTGGTACAGTGACCAGCAAAACTGTTCGAATGTTTTGTAACTTTCGCTTGTAAGCCTCATAAAATTTTATCTGCTTGACCAATTCACAAAATTTTTACATTAATAAAAAATTCCAATTCTGTGGTTTCTTTTGATATAAATTAGATGATGTGAATCTAAAATTTGGTGGAGTAATCGCGATTGAAAGGGCGTTGGTCATTGGAACAGTTTTGCAGGGGGGATGTGGGGAAAGTATAACTAGGCATCAGGAGCACTGTAGGTCTTCATGAAAGGTTGAGTTTGTAATCATTTACAGCACATAATCACTTTCTACTGTTACTCGAATCTTTTTTTATCATGAGGCCTCTATCTCAATCAAAAATTGATGTCATTCTTCACCACCTTGACCATGGACTTTCCATCCGTTCAACAGCTCGAGAATGCAATGTCTCAGTTTGTACCGTTTCATGTATTCGCAAGAGACACCGTCCAGATCTTCAGGTGAACTTAGGAGGGTAACCTTGTTTGCTCAGCGAGCATGACACTCGTCATGCCGTCCGTACCATAACATTCGGTAAGGCCGATACCGCTGCCGAAGTTGCCCAAAACACCAGGGACATGAAAAATTGCTCTATCTCTGTTGATACAGTCCGACGGACCCTCAAAAAAGCAGGGTTAAAAGCTGTTGTGAAAAAGAAAAAGCCAAAACTAACAGCAAAGCAAAAGAAGGACCGTCTTGACTTTGCTATGGCCCATAAGTACTGGACTACAGATGATTGGAAGCGTGTAGTTTGGTCAGACGAGACGAAGATAAATCGCTTGCAGTCAGATGGAAGATCTTGGACCTGGAAAAGGCGAGGACGAGGGTTGATAGAGAGAGAGGTAGAGGAGACCCTCAAATTTGGTGGCGGTTATATTATGATCTGGGGCTGTATGCTATGGGAGGGGACGGGAAACATGTGTAAGATTGATGGGTTGATGGACCAGCATCTATACACTGAGATATTGGAGGAGGATATCCTACAAACCCTGGTGGAATACGGTAAAACCCCCGAATCCGTTATCTTCATGCAGGACAATGATCCAAAGCATACCTCGAAGAAGGCCAGACAATTCCTCAGAGATCATTCTCTCGCCGTTCTCCCTTGGCCAGCAAACTCCCCTGATCTTAATCCCATCGAGCATCTCTGGAATTACATCAAGAAAAGACTCAAGGATTACCCCCAACCGCCAAATGGGATCCTGGAGCTTTGGGACAGAGTTCAGGATGAATGGGCAAAGATTCCTGCAGAGGAATGTCAGAAGCTGATAGAGAGTCTTCCTAGGCGCATAGATGCAGTGATTAAGGCGAAAGGTGGGCATGTAAAGTACTAAATTACCAGTTCAAAAATTTCCCCATACCCCCCCTGCAAAACTGTTCGAATGACCAACGCCCTTTCAATCGCGATTACTCCACCAAATTTTCGATTCACATCATCTAATTTATATCAAAAGAAACCACAGAATTGGAATTTTTTATTAATGTAAAAATTTTGTGAATTGGTCAAGCAGATAAAATTTTATGAGGCTTACAAGCGAAAGTTACAAAACATTCGAACAGTTTTGCTGGTCACTGTATATCATACAAGACATATCCCTATTTCAAACCTCGATTATCCTTACCGCACTATTCTTTCTCCTCCACTCAAAGAAGTGTTTAAATTTAGGGTAACTTCTGACCGCTGCTGTTAATGAAAGAAGAGAAAGAAGATGGCAAACGTTGCTATAGATTTTTTGCTATTTGTGCGGTGCAACGCTATAACAAAGTCAAAGGATTGTGTCTTTGTGCCGCTTCCACAGTGTGCGAATGACTGATACAGTAGAACTCCTCTTAGCTAATAGTGGGTCCCGGTATAAATGTTAAAAAGATTCATTAAAACGGGAAAACACCCTCCAAATCTATCTAATTTATGAATGTCAGAAACAGGTCTGTTAGGGCCTAATTACAACTTTCAGGCTAATTATCACGTGACATTATAGTCCTGCTTCCATTAATTTCGCCATGCTTCCATGATCTGAGCGGATTATGTAAAGCCCTATTCTTTGTAGTTCTATCAAATATATTTGTACATTATCTAGAAGGTTCTCTGGAAGGCTTGGATTACTATATGGATTCTAGAAGATTCTGCTGAATTAGCTAAGAGATAGAGGTCCGGGCCTCCTTGGTGTATAAGTAGCAGTCTTCCCTTGCTCTCAGCACTCTTCAGTTCTGAGTCTTGTTATCTTAGATTATTCTTAGCCTCTTGAATATTATCTTGTCCTGATTATCTTGTCCTTGCCATTGCTCTTGTCCAAGTCCACAGCCATTACATTACTCAGAACTCTATATCTCCAAGTCTATTCATAGTTCGGAGTAGTCATGTCATCGTCATCGTCATCAGAGGCTGTTCAACAGTTCTTGAGTAGTCTGTTGGAGATAGCCGACCCGTCACAATTTGTGCAGGGGGTTCAACAGAATCCTGATGCAATCCTGGATGCAATAAGGACCCTAGCTCAGCGAAATCATGAGTTGAGCTCTACCGCTGTCGAATTAGAGAGGGCTCAGCAAACCATATTTAGTCAATCTGAACAATTGGTCAGTACTACCTCCGAGCTTGAATCTGCGCAACAAAAAATCCGCCGATTAGAAAAGAGACCCTCGTCCAGCGCTAACCAGACGGAAATTCTCTCAAAAATAGCTGAAGTGCTCGACCGTCGACAGTCACATCCACCTAGAACAGCTGCCCTCCCAGTCACCGGGACTGACACCTTCCACGGGGACAAAGAGAAGTTTCCAACTTGGAAGGAGGGAGTCCTTTTAAAATTGAACGCAAATTCGGATCATTACCCAACGGAGCAGTCTAAAATGATATACGTGTACTCACTTCTCAACAGCGACTGCCAAGCACACCTGCATGGATTTGTACAGAATGGCCGTTTAGAATTCGCTTCTCTTTCGGCTATGATGGACCACCTGACGACCTTGTTTGGGGACCCAAATCGTGTGAGGGATGCAAAGGCCAGACTCATAGGGAATCATCAAAAGAATCGACCATTCTCGTCTTGGATTGCTGATATACGTCGTGACGCAGCTATTTGTGGTTATGACCAGAAACCAGATGTACTCCGAGACGTTATATTTTTAAATATAAGTATGGAATTGAAGAAGGCGTTGATCCATGAGAAGGATATTGACACTATGGATCTTGATGCAGCAGTCGCAAGATTGCAAGATATAGACAACCGACGACGTGCCTTTGCAGAAGTAGCAGCAAAGCATCGTGCTAGCAGATTTTTGCCTCCGCACTCCAGATATTCACAACCAGTTGATACTCAATTGACAACCTCACAAGGAGGGGACGCAATGGATCTTTCAGCGTCTAGTTTGCGTCCCAGACCTCCACTTAGCCAGGAAGAAAAGGACCGTCGAAGAAGGCTGGGATTGTGTTATTACTGTGGTAATGGAGGCCATCGAGCAATAGAATGTAGAGTAAAAGGCCCCCAGACTTCAGTTTCAGGTCGATTGGTTGAAGTTCGGGATGATGATATTTCTGCTGAATCGGGAAAAGTTTGAGCTCTTCAGAAAGTCGCCTGGAGGGCGTGTCAAAGCTTATTTTGTCAACGTCAAGTGTTCGTGGAAGCTCTTGGGAAGAAACTGGGCATTTTGTAATAAGTTGTTATATTAAAAATCGTTACTCTAAAACTATTCAATCTCTTGCCCTAATTGACAGTGGTGCTTCCGCGTATGGATTTGTTGACATTGAGTTTGCGCAATCCCACGATCTCGAACTAATAAGACTAGAACAACCGCGTACGTTACAAGTTTTTGATGGCTCTGAATCAGCGTCCGGTCGAATAACTCACCTTGCCAGAACTGTCTTAGAAATAAATGGACACAACGAAACTATCTCCATATTTGTCACAAGCCTTGCCCATTTCGACCTCGTTCTTGGTCTACCCTGGCTTCGCTTACACAATCCAAAGATCGACTGGGCAAATGGATCCATGATATTCAATAACATGACCTGCCGAAATCATTCAGTACAACATCCTACCATGGTTTGCGCTATCCCTGAAAATCAAGTTAGGTTACGAATTCGTGAGAGTCCTTTGTCTAAGTACCCAGACAAATCTCTCCAAATTGAGGCTTGTGATTGGGAAACCTTTGAGGGCTCCATCACTGATCAAAACCTTGCCATTATGGCGATTTCGATCGAAGATATCGAAGAAGCTCTGAAAGAAAAACCAAGAATCGACCCTGCACAGAAGCTTCCGGAGATCTACCATGAGTTTCTTTCCGTGTTCTCCAAAGATGAAGCTGAAAAGTTGCCTCCGCATAGGCCTAGCGATCATCAAATTATCCTTAAACCAGGTACCGAACCTCCATGGGGGCCCCTCTATGGCATGTCTCGTGAAGAGTTGATGGTCTTGAAAAAATATATCAAAGAGAATTTGGAAAAAGGATTCATAAGGCCTAGTTCTTCTCCCGCGTCTTCTCCTGTCCTCTTTGTTAAGAAGCCAGGTGGTGGTCTTCGCTTCTGTGTCGACTACAGGGCTCTCAATGATATAACAGTAAAGAATAGATACCCTATACCAAGGATCCATGAAACTCTAACGCTCCTTGGAAAAGCGAAGTTTTTACAAAGCTAGATGTGATATCTGCATTTCACCGCATGCGCATTGCAGACGGACATGAATATTTAATAGCCTTCCGAACCCGATTTGGACTCTTTGAATACCAAGTCATGCCATTTGGTTTAGCCAATGCGCCGAGTTCGTTTCAAAACTACATCAATGACACGCTAAAAGAGTATCTCGACGAATTTTGTACAGCGTATGTTGACGATATTCTTATTTTCAGCCAAACCCTGGAGGAACACATTGAAAATGTGAAGAAAGTTCTTGCTCGACTCGGAGAAGCTGGCCTGCAGATCGATATCAAAAAATGTGAATTTCATGTCCGGTCGGTTAAGTTTCTGGGCCTGATAATTACCACTGATGGTATAAAGATGGACCCAGTCAAGCTGAGAGCAATTGAAGACTGGAAAACACCAACGAATTCTAAGGAGATCCAGCGATTCATTGGATTTGTAAACTTTTACCGTCGATTCATACATAGGTTCGGCTCAATTGTGATGCCGCTCACTGACCTGATGAAAAAAGATTCTTCTTTCTATTGGGGCCCTGAACAAGAGAGAGCCTTCAAAGAAATCAAACAAAAGTTTAAGAAGGAAATAGTGCTGCGGCATTTTGACTGGGATAGACCGGCTCGACTTGAAACTGATGCATCCGATCGAGGCACTGGGGGAATTCTACTTCAACCAGATGACTCAAATAATTGGAGACCTGTAGCCTTCTTCTCGAGAAAAATGAGCCCTGCCGAAGCAAACTATGAGATTTATGACAAAGAGCTCCTTGCAATTGTGCAGGCGTTTGAGTAATGGCGGCCGGAACTTGAAGGCTCCGCCGATCCAGTTGAAGTCATTACGGATCACAGGGCGCTAGAATACTTTATGAAGTCAAGACTATTAAGTCGCCGACAAGCCCGCTGGAGCGAGTTTTTGTCTCGTTTTAATTTCAAAATTTGCTACCGACCGGGAAAGATGAATGGTCCAGCTGATACGCTCTCTCGTCCGAGCGGAACTCCGGATCCAATGCTAAAGAACTTTCTGGAACAGCGCTTGTTAAAACCAGAAAATTTGTCGCCTGGAATGGAAAAATTAGATTTATCAGCAAATAATTTTGAAAGCAATGGTGACATGCAGTCAATGAGCGACTGCAGTGAGCCCACAGAAGTAGATGCTGTGTTGGACCCAGTAAGTTTTGTACAACGGATTCGTAAGTCAACACTTATGGATAAGTATTTAATGGCCGTTGTAAAGTCTTTAGATGACCCAACCGCACCTAGGGTTGAGAACTACACGCTAGCAGAGTGTACATGGAACGACGGATTACTCAGATATCGCGGAAGTATAGTGGTTCCTCAAAACGGTGGTGACAATAGCTTGACAACAGATATAATCAGTTCGTATCATGACCCCCCTGTCGCAGGTCATCCGGGGGCGGCTGCTACTTATGCTGCAATAGCACGAGACTTCTTCTGGCATGGAATGTTAAAACAGGTGAGGAGATATGTTAGAAACTGCCATACCTGTTCGAGAATAAAGCCATCTCGAGAAGGAACACAAGGCCTCCTTCGCCCATTACCAGTGGCAACAGAGAGATGGAAGCATATTGCAATGGATTTTGTGGTTGATTTACCATTAAGCAAGGACTGGAATGATGTTGAATATACCTCGGTTCTTGTGGTTGTGGATCGAATGACTAAGCAGGTACACATAATTCCCTGCCGCGACCTTTCTTCTCGCTACACAGCTTATTTGTTTTATAAAGAATGTTTCCGAATCCACGGTCTACCCGACTCAATTATATCGGATCGAGGAGCTCAATTTACTGCAGAATTCTGGAAATGGCTTTGTAAGCTTCTTGGGATTGACCATCGGTTATCTAGCGCTTACCATCCACAGACCGACGGTCAGACTGAACGCATGAATGCTAGAATTGAACAATATCTTCGTGCTTATGTTAATTACGCACAAGACGATTGGGTACGCTACTTACCCTCTGCCGAATTCGCGTTGAATAGTCACGACTCTCAGGTAACAGGTGTGTCGCCATTCCTAGCAGTTTATGGACTCCACCCAAGATCAGGATCCGAACTTTCCGCTCCCATATCTGGACCTCCTATTCCAGCTTCGGTGCGTTTCGAACGTTTAGATGCGGATGAGCTTGTTCAAAATGCTAGCAAGGTAGAAAAATATTTGATTGAAAATATTAAATATAATTCAGCCGAGCAGGAGGAGCAGGCCAACAAGAAAAGGAAGGCTGCTCGTAGCTACAAACCTGGGGATATGGTTTGGCTAAACTACAAGAATATCAAGACTCTACGACCATGCCGCAAACTAGACTTTAAGAAAGGAGGTCCATTTAAAATTATTGAACCCGTAGGAAACTACGCCTTTAGACTGGAACTTCCGCAGTCAGTAAAAATACACCCAGTTTTTCATGTGTCCCTACTCTCTCCAGTGGCCACAGACCCGCTACCAGGACAGACTCCCGGTCCTCTCCCAGTCTTAGATGCCGAGAATGATGACCCGGAATACGAAATTGAGAGAATAATTGGTTCCCACTGGCAAAATGGAGAGTTGCATTACCGGGTTCGATGGAAAGGCTATGGACCGGAAGACGACTGGAGCATCCCGGCAAGTCAAGTTAATGGATTTGAAAATTTGGTAAAAGAATATCACGAATTAAACCCCAACGGGCCTAGCCCCAGCAACGTGGCAGAAGATTATAGGAGAAAACCGACCAAACAAAAGCCTCGCAGGAGCTCGGCTAGGTTGAGGGGGGGTAATGTCAGAAACAGGTCTGTTAGGGCCTAATTACAACTGTCAGGCTAATTATCACGTGACATTATAGTCCTGCTTCCATTAATTTCGCCATGCTTCCATGATCTGAGCGGATTATGTAAAGCCCTATTCTTTGTAGTTCTATCAAATATATTTGTACATTATCTAGAAGGTTCTCTGGAAGGCTTGGATTACTATATGGATTCTAGAAGATTCTGCTGAATTAGCTAAGAGATAGAGGTCCGGGCCTCCTTGGTGTATAAGTAGCAGTCTTCCCTTGCTCTCAGCACTCTTCAGTTCTGAGTCTTGTTATCTTAGATTATTCTTAGCCTCTTGAATATTATCTTGTCCTGATTATCTTGTCCTTGCCATTGCTCTTGTCCAAGTCCACAGCCATTACAATGAATACAACTGGCGCAATGGCTTCTGCCAGAGCTCCAACATCCACTTTGCCCGACAAACCAGTCGACGAGCTACATCCATGTCTCATTGGGATTGCAACCGCAATCGAACAATCAGAGCGCGAAAGAAAGCAACGACTTGGCCTGGCCCAAGAATTGCTAAGGACTATTGATGCTTGGGCAAAGACCAAGACAGGAACAGACGATGGTGCCATGCTGGCTCCACTCATTAAAAATGTAGCCCCAATTGTGACTTCCTTCGCAATTGGATCGGCTCCAGTAAATGTATCTCCCTGTAAGACTCCCCGGTCTTCAAAGAGTATGGTGACAACAGCTACACCTAGGGTGACGAATTCGGCCGGGTTGCCTCCCCATGGCCTCCCTGGAAAACCTGAAGCAACCATCTCCCCTTGGGTGACAGTTGCCAGAAAGGCAGCCAAGCTCCCAGACCCACCGGCTGCATCGGCTTCTCAGAAACCATCGCCTCAAAAAAGCCCTCCGCAAGCAAACCCTCCCAAAGAAGATAAACGACTCTTCCTCCGCTTAGGCAGGGAGCACGAATGGCGCAAACTCTCCCCGGTAGCGCTAAAAAAGATCATAACTGAGCGAGCTGGGGTAGCACCATCTGCTATAGTCGCCATGTATCAGGTACGCTCAGGCCTGGCCTTTGAGTGCGTCTCAGATGCGCTCAGAGAAACGATCCTAGGAGTGTCATCCTCTTTCCACAATGAGAATGCCACCATCAAACCGGCATCGGACTGGATCTCGGTACTAGTTCCTGGCCTTTACACATCAGATCGCCAGACGGAAGCATGATGGTTACCAACAAAATGGTGGCTCGGGAATGTTTGGCAGTCGCGGGTGCAACCCCAATCCAGCTACGCCCGATGAAAACAAAGTTAGGACAGTCCTCCACAAGTTGGCTGACCCATTTCAAGCAAAAACCCAATAGTGTTAGATTTCGACTGTTCGATGAGAGCGGTCCCGCCAGATCTTTCACGAGGCAGCGTCCAATCGAACAATGCCAACGATGCTGGGGTTTCCATTCTACACGCCACTGCGGAAAAGCAGCACTTTGTGGAAGATATAAGGGAAGCCACGAAACAGAAGGCTGCAAAGCCGAGACCCCTAGATGTTCAAATTGTGGAGGACCACATGAATCCACAGACAAATCATGCATGGCCCGTCCACGGCGCCAAAATAACACCATCGTGCCGCGCACGCCTGCAGAGTTGCGGATCATCCGCGAACGAGGCAACCGTGATTATCAATTGATACTCGTTGAAAAGAAAAAGAAGAGTAAGGATGCTGAACTAGAGGTGGAAGCTGTCAGCATCCCGGAAGCCACCATGCAAGATCAATGAACAGCGACCAGATCGGAGGTGCAGCAAGGGGGGTGTCAGGCGTACTTATGTTCCATCAAGTAAATGTGGCAAAAGGAGGGCCTAATATGGACATCGCATTGCAACAGGCATGGGAAGCAGGCGCGGATATTGTGATGATTCAAGAACCATGGACAATGCGCAGAGAGGGTCATTATATCACCAAAAATCACCCAGGTTACAACTCTCACGCTCCTTTTGGAGGAGAAGGGGTTCGGCCCAGAGCCATTACGTTCACACGAAAGGGGCTGCGGGCTATCCAAATCTTTCCTTCAATGGAACGGACGGCTGACTACTGTTTTGTTCAGTCATGCGGCCTCATTTTTGTAAATGTATATCGGGCTCCGGGGCCAACCGGCACTCTGGAGCCCCTGCTAAGTTGGCACCCACAGGGCCCCACGGTAGTTGGTGGCGATTTTAATGCGGTGTCATTGCATTGGCAGCCACAGGCTCATCGACAACACGGAAATGGGGACCAAATTTTGGAGTGGGCCGCAACGCATGAGCTGGAGCTTATTACGACAATAGGGGAATCAACTCATGGAGACGGCAATGTGCTTGACCTCACTTGGAGCAATACATCTGCCTTTGCTTCGGTCTCTCCATTACATCATTGCACATCCGACCATGCCACGATTGAAGGAACCGTGTACACGCCGGGAATATCGGATCTAACTGGTATCT
Organism: Podosphaera xanthii; assembly: GCA_028751805.1. Lineage (NCBI taxonomy): Eukaryota > Fungi > Ascomycota > Leotiomycetes > Helotiales > Erysiphaceae > Podosphaera > Podosphaera xanthii. Next base: position 247,525 of record JAPWIX010000032.1, read on the forward strand.
CAACCCAAGTCCGCGTCAGTGACTCGAACTTAGAAGAATTTACACGATGTGTAAAACAATGGGCGAAGCCAGGACCATTGAATTCTATTCTAAACATAGAAAGATGCACAGCGAGACTTCTGGAGGTCATACACGATGCCGTCAAGGTGACAGGGCGGACTCCAGCTATAGACAGCGGGAGAACAGCCCCATGGTGGAATGAAGATTGCAGAGAGAAATGGCAGGAGTACAAAGAGGCTAGAATGCAAGCAGAAAACTCAGCAACTGCCAGGAGGACTTTCAGAAACGCAGTAAAGAGAGCAAAACGCGAATACTGGATGGAGCAAATTGAGGCTGCCGAATCTGAGGCGCAGGTCTACAAGTTGATGAGATGGGCTAAGCCCCGTCCAGCCAAAGAGCCACCGCCACTACAAATCACTGCCAACCGTTGGCTTTCGGATCCGTTGGAACGAGCAATTGCGCTTCGCGACTCCCTACTCGCTCGATTTAACGCCGAGAACGACTGCCAAACATGGGAAAATGGACAACCACAAACGATTCCCTGGGAATCAGTTCTGACTCTCGAGGAAGTAACAACGGCGACTACGACATCTAGAGATACCGCCCCAGGAAGCGACAAAATTACGGTACGACTGCTTAAGGCGTGCTGGGAAACTATTGGCCCCCTTGTAAGAGACCTGTTCCAGGCATGTTTAGAACTAGGACATGTCCCGATTCCGTTCAAATTGGCGGAAGTTGTAATGATCCCAAAACCAGGCCGAGACCTATCCACTACTAAAGGATGGCGACCAATCTCACTACTTTCAAGTCTAGCAAAAAGTCTCGAAAGGTTAGTAGCCAAAAAGATGGCCCGACTGGCAATCGAACATCGAATAGTCCCGCAGCAACTTTTTGGTGCTCTCCCTGGACGTTCAGCCGTAGACCTAGTCTCCTGCGTCGTTCACGATGCAGAGGCAGCGATGAGAAACGGCAAAGTGACAGCCATGGTAACGCTCGACGTGCAAGGAGCATTCGACGGAGTCTTGCACAAGCGTTTACTCCGGCAGATGAGGGAACAGGGTTGGTCGGTCTCTATTTGCCGCTGGATCGAATCTTTCCTGGAGCAACGAAGGGTACGAATAAGATACAAGGATGGTGTGACGGACGACAAAGCGGTAGAGTGCGGTGTTCCTCAGGGATCGCCCCTCTCCCCTCTTCTCTTCTTACTATACATCTCGATCCTTATCCAAAAGGGCAGTCCAAACAGCAGGTTCGGCTATGCTGACGATATTGCTGTTGTCCGAGCAAGCAAGAACCCTCAAGAAGCAATCGCAGCAGCTCAGGAAGAAATTGATAGACTAGTAGAGCTGGCAGCGAAAAAAAAGATCGATTTTGACCCTTCAAAGTCCGAGCTGTTGGTCATCGGCAGAGGTCCGAGGAAGAAGATAGACACCTCAAAGCTATCCGTCAATGTTAAAGGTCAAAGGATATCACCTTCTCCACATATTCGTTGGCTCGGGGCGTGGATAGACTCGCAACTGTCATTCAAAGTTCACGTACAACAGTGGTGCGGGAAGGCGCAAAAGTTGGGACACTTCTTGCAACAAATCAACAAAGTACAACGGGGCGCAGCACCGGGCCCCTTGATACGGGCAGTACAAGCATGCATAGTTAGTACGGCGACCTACGGGGTAGAGGCTTGGTGGCCTGGTCTTACCCGGGTAAACGCGAACAGCAAGAAGCAAGTGAGCACAGGAGTTGGGTGGCGCACGAATCTCGTAGACCGAACCATTCTCAAGGCAATTCGAGCAGCCTTACCGGCATGGCGCACCACGCTAAACTCAGTTCTACACAGAGAAGCTGGAATTCCTCCGGCAAAGATACTACTTCAACAGAGGCAGCTGCGCCCAGCAGCACGGATACGTAGACTCGACAATTGGCACCCATTATAATTCAGGGCAAACGAGACTACTACGGAATCAATCAAACGTTTAGGCTTACACGTGGGTCATAAAGGCCGCCCTATTGAAGTCCACGAACGTTATCATACGCGTCTACAGACGAGCATGCGAACGATTCCAAAGACGGAAGAACCGGGCTCTCTTTCTTATGTCACAAAGGGTTCTGTGCGCAGACACCCCCCAGCGAAGGACAAGAAAATAGAGGCAGAGGTGGTAAAAGACTGGCTCCAAAGGTTACCCCCTGGAACAATTTGCGCCTACTCGGATGGGTCGTCAAATGGACCTGCCCAGTCGGCGTATGGATACGCGATCTATAGAGATGGACATCTGTTAACGACCGGGAAGGGGCCTCTCTTGGGTGGTGAGGTCTACGATGCTGAAATCTTGGGAGCTCTCAAAGCACTAGAGGTTTCCCTTATAATTGAGAGGAATTCTCCGATCAAAATCCTACTGGACAACCAGGAGGCGTCCAGAGCTTTAGAAAAAGGACAATCCAGCTCTTCACTAACAGCAGTGCGGAGGTTTAAGCAGTTGAGTGACGAGCACCGTCGTGTGCAGATCCGATGGATCCCTGGACACAGCGGCATAGAGGGGAATGAAAAAGCCGACGAAATGGCAAGAGCAGCGTTAGCAGAGATATCTCCGGAATGGGCAACCTCACTTAGAATAAACGACAGGGAAAGGGTTCCCATTCTTACTTTTGCAGCACTCGGACGCCACATCAATATCCGCAAGCAAGAGCTAGTTGATAGCTGGTGGCGAGCATCGAAACCAAAACGCTACGAGGATCTAGACATCCAGATGCGCCGAAAACGACCCCCGGAACTAGCCCTCCCACGGTGGGCATATCACCGATTAATTGCTGCGCGGACTGGCCATGGAGACTTCGCAGACTACCATAGACGGTTCAGACATATGAATGCCACAATTACTTGCGTATGCGGGCGGGAAAAGCGACCGTGGCATTTTGCGGAATGCCGACGAGCCACACAACGTTGGAGATCTACCACATGTGAAGCGTGCCCCACCGCCAAAGAGATGGTCGGACACAACGGATGGCAGCTGTTTTTACGGTTCCTGACCGAGACAGAGTGCTACAAAGAACAAAGCGTGAATGAACATCGCGTGGACCCCTTTCTCTGACAGAAGTTTCTGGTCTGGCGGAGTTTGGGTAAAAAAGTAGAGAAGCTGGTGTAGGACACCGGACTCCTTAGAAAATTTTCATTTGTTATCTCCCGGATCATATAGGCCCGGTCATGTAGGTAGTCATGAGTCTTTGTCAGAGCTCGAGTACCCGTGTCACGGCCCCTGGGTGTAGGGCCATGCCCGACACGATAAAAAATAATAATAATAATAATAATAATAATAATAATAATAATAATAATTACGGAGAAACAGAACAACAGCCGACCCTGAAGTATGGAATGCCGCCAATATTTATACCGACAAGAAAACAGGTAGAAAAAAGTTGAACTTCTCGGGAACGCCATCCCACTTACATCGACACCTAAAAAGGTCGCAAAGCAGCATTGCCATACAGATAAGAAGCGAACACATCGGGTTCAAATCTTATCTGTATCGAAGAAAAGTGCCTGGAGTTAACGATCCAAGCTGTCAGTGTGGATATCCTTCGGGAAACGCCAAGCACGTGGTGATGTCATGCCCACGAAGGGTCAAAAGAAGGGGAGAAGTGTGGAGGAAAGCGAAAAACCGGTCATTCGAAGCTATGATTAATAACCCAGAAGATCTCAGTAGAATAACGCAGTGGATTCTCGACCAGGGGTTCTTAGAGCAGTATCGTTTGGCCGGGGAAGTGGAGAGGCGGGTGTCGGAGAGGGAAGAGAAGAGCTGCTTGGAGTGAAGGGATCCGCACTGCGCAGGGCAGTGTGAGCGCACTTCCTAAAGGTAAACATTTAAAATACAATAGAAAGTTACCAGGTAGGTTTAGGGGGTTTTTTTACCGAAAGTTTTTCCTCCTGTGTAAATTAAGAGTACGGTAGACACCTACGTGGGCCACTTTAGGCGCCACACTAGGTTAATTGAAAATCAAATCAATAATAATAATTAAAAAGATTCATTGTAACTTGGACTTTTATATTTGCAACACTTACCCTTACAGGTCATTTTGCGCGCAGGGGTAAGTATTGCAAATATAAACGGTAAAATTTCTATGAATCTCTTCAGTAATTATACCGGGACCCACTATTAGCTAAGAGGGGTTCTACTGTATAGGTTCTAGTCGTCCACGCTGACTGACTACGTCAGGGAAAAAAATCGGATACATTTCTATTTATGATGATAAAGCAGTCTCAAAACTTTTTCCCTAGAGTATATCGGGAATTGTGTCATTGAACCACAAAAAATGGAATCTCGGCGGAGCGGAGCTCCAAGTATATATCCGAGGAACACGTGAGCTTGATTTTCAGCCAATCATGAATTTTCCAGTTTTGAACTGGTCGAATTCAGAAATATCACGTTCGACTTCGCACCGTTTACATAACTTGCTCATGTTCGTGGGTCGTGGGTCGAAGCGCTTGGTGCTGTGTGATGTTGAAGAAGGAGCTTTTGTTGCACGAATTGATGTTGAAGAAGAAGAAAGGGGTCGCTTACTAAGCGGACCCACCGGCCTTTTTGTTCCAGGGGTTCACAGCCAATCATTTTTAGAGTTCACTAGTTTCACGCTAAAAGTTCCGTAAGTAAGAAATCCTCGTTCCTCAGATAATAACATACTTTCTGTCAGTCACATGACAGCATTTCAAATCAAGCCAGCGATTATAAATCATGTGACTTTAAATTTGGCCGTAATAATCACGTCTCACATGTATCTTTTGCAGGCTGGCAAAGTCGAACTCTTCACCTTCGCGTGGTGCCGGCTGTAAACGCCCAGTATGTTCCTATATCTGGTATAGCCAAGAAGAGTTGCAACTCATTCAAAGCTGGAGGCCCGCAACGTACTCTCGGTCGATGGCTCCTCAGTTTTTCAATAATTCTCTTCGACAAGACCCGGACCCAACTAACCCTAAGTCTCTCACGCCCAGATACCTATTCAACTGGAGCCCCACTCCTCTGGAAATCACCCGGAAAAACCAGTATCATCGTCTACCTGAATAAATACCCACATTAACGTACCCGATGGAGGATATAAGTCGAGGAGCACAGATATGGGAAGATAGACATGACATACTGTTCACTTTTGGAAAGAGGCCTGGAGGAATCTCTACAAGAAAAAGATGGACGGATATTGGGATGCAGGAGAAGAAGGAAAGGGTTTTGGAGGGGGAATCATGAGGAATTTTGACTGTGATGCGTTATGCGTGTGCCAGAGCAACGATTGGAAAAGTGCCGCCGACACTCTAAATACCGGCATAAATCGGATGTTTCTAACCCGCCCTGTGCTCAAGACTGCTGGCGCTCCTTCAGCTGGCAAAGTACATTAGTGGAACGGTACCACCTCAGTCGATTGGTTTTTTGTTTCAGGGTTTTCCGGTCGAAGAGTCACATCTGGATGGGCTGTCAGGGAGGGCAGTTGGTAATTGGGAAACCGTGGGATTAGTGACCCGGGACAGATGGTCGCAAGATGGAATAGGCTAGGGGAAATCTCATGGGGCGTGGGCGGGGAAGGAACATCTACTTTTTTGGATTCTTTTGGTAGACTGACGCGCCGGGTAGCCACAGACAGTCTGAGCTAACCGGTACATGATCTATAGAGTTGTGTGCTGTGCGCAGGCACGAAGTTATACTTAATCAAATCAAAAAAAAGTATCTTTTGCATGCTACAGGGTATCAGGAGATCAAATTTCATCCTGCATGTGTTGTGAAGAGACGATGCTCACATCTGTGTTAACAAGCCTTGTCATCACATGATTCACTCACAAGGATTTAAAGGGGTTAACCGACAATCGGTAGTATTACCTTGTTGGACCAAATGAATCCATCAAGGGAATATTCTAGAATACTAGAGTACTCTCATACTCTGATACTACGGTATTAATCGTGTATAGGCGCTAAAATTCGACTTTTACAGGGTATATAGGCTTTTACTAACTTGAATTAGCATGACGATAAGTAGATCTCCCCACCTAAACTTTAAATTTGTATGGCAAAAATTTCACAACGAAATATTCGTTGGTTTTGCTTTTTTGGTCCATTATAGCCCTCTATTCACTTTTTAATTCATTAATACATTTCATAAATAAATTATACTTCTATCTAGCTAATAATTTACATATCCGCCTTCAGCTTCGTAAACGGCTCTGATTCTTCGGGGCATCGAATCTATCAGTTTCTCCAAGTCATCCCCATTAAACCCCAGATCCCACGCCTCGTTCACTATTTGACGAAGATGCCCTTGACTCCGCTGCCCCCTTGATCCAACGCTGGATAAAGACGCTCCATGTACGCTTTCATATAACTCCACAAAGTTTCTATCGGATTTAAATCAGGAGAATATGGCGGCCACTCCATTAGAGAAATATTCCTCCTTTCAAACTCACGCATAGTTTGCCTCGACTTGTGAGGAGGGGCGTTGTCCTGCATCACATCTAGTCCTGGTTCCCGAAAGACCGCACTCTCTATGAGAGGCACTATCCTCTCGCAGTAACTGGCCGCAGTGATATGGCCCCACTCCTTCTCCCAAATCAGGCAAGGCCCCTTCTGTCGTCCAAAGAAAGATCCCCAGAACATCCACCCAACTCTCCTCCGCGTCTTGGCTAGGACACAGGTATCTTCGTACTCTTCCCCAATCTTTGACTTAAACTTAGCTCAAGGGAACTCTAAATCTTAGGAGCCTTTAAGGGACTACTGACCTTTCTTGTGACCCAACGATCACTTTGCCGACCATTCATAGCCCAAGTCTCGTCGGACCAGAGGACTCTCATCCAATGTTCCTTCCGCCAGTGGAGATGTATTCTGGCAAACTCATATCTCTTCAGTTTGTTGACTGAAGAGATAGGAGGTTTTAATCGTGCAATCCTGCGTGCATATCCCCTCTTTGCCAGTTCACGTCGGATCACATTCTCGCTCACACCAAAGTGCCGAAATATAAAATGTGCAAGTTGGAAAAATGACATCCGACGATTTTCCGATGATAAACAGACGAAAAATTCTATTTCATCGACCTGGGAACTACTTAGAATAGGTGGCCTACCACTGGAGTACTGAGGCTCGGTATTTTCAACGCTCATGGTGTATTGTACCTGTCGCCATGTAATCCCAAGGCGTTGAGAGATTTTGACGTAACTGTGTCCCTCACTGGCCAAGGTTCTAACCTGCACATGTTACTCTCTTAACCTTATCAATTTGTAGATTTCAGACTTACTTGAATACGTTGAGTTTGTGTTAGGCGTTTTGCATAAGTAGGAGATGCTGATGATGGAGAAGGTTGTTGAGGTGAATCCATCTTTGCGGCAATCTAGTAAAGTAAATTAAAATCTTCTAAAGTAGTTGACTTAAGGTTCAGATGCACTCACATGAAGTAAAAACTAGATAGATGAATGAAATAAAAGTATGCCGTTGAGCAAAATAATAGTAAATAGCTGACAATGATTTAAACGAAACGACCTCAGGTGTGCGCGAGTGAAGAAAGGTGCAGGCATGAAGGTGGGCGTTGGACTTCATATACAGATGCATATCTCTTATGCCTTAGGCCATAAGATTTTAAAATTTGAAGCTAACAGGGATACTGTGGATCTATCGTGAGGTAACCTGGAATATCACCACTTTACCTCCACTTTATCCCCGCTTTAACCCCTGTACCCTATAAGAAGCGGATCAACGAACAATACCCTATCATGAGAGTACATGGGTCCGGAATGTCAAAAGGGTATTCCCTGTCCATTGGGCTTTGTACAGGGTCTACCCCTAGTAATATCTACGGGCTAATTTACAGTAATTATCCATTCATCTGACATAACGCCAGCTCCTCATCCAGTCACCCAACAAGAATATATCGCCAACGTCTAGTTTTACACCAGTCAAAAATCCGAGCAACTTACACTGAATCGTTGTTGAAAGTGAGGCATGCTTTAAATGACCCTAACGCTATATATAGTACCAATCGTAGCGATAGATGAATAGCGAGGAAACATCTCCTGCGAGGCGTAGCTATTCGAGAAGAGCTTCAGCAGATAAGTGCCTTCAGGTCATCCTTTACTGGATTTGGAAAGATCTCAGCTAAATAACTCCAGGTAATTACTTTACACAATGCTGGCCACGAACGAGGCGAAATTGCATCTATCCTCGACTTGAGCCACAAACAAGTTATTCATATCGTCAATAGAGGCACTACCTCTCCCAAAAGAAATTCGGGTGGAAACCGAAAACTGGATCAGGCCCAAGCTGATGAGCTAGAAACTTTTGTGCGACTCCCTCGAAGGAATCGCCAGATGACGTATATAGAGCTTGCCATGGAGTTTAGTTGCTGGGGCGCTGGGGTTTATGTGATCAGAAGTGCGCTCAAAGATAGAGATTACTCCAGGAGTTTGTCTCGAGCAAAGCCACCTATATCCGAGGTCAACATGATAAAAAGGTTAGAGTGGGTTCTAAATCATCGTCACTGGACCATTGACAATTGGAGTCAGATCCTTTGGAGCGACGAGACATGGGTAACAGATGGTAGACATCGAGATGCCTACATAACGAGAAAGGTTTGTAGCGCGTGTCATCAGCTAGGATTTAGATGGCTAATAATATACAGCCTGGTGACGAGCTTGAATACACCTGCCTCGTCGACAAGGCTAGAAAGAGCATAGCCTGGATGTTCTGGGGGAGTTTTCACGGAACTCAGAAAGGGACCTGCTTATTCTGGGAAAAAAATTGGGGTTCAATAACAGGGCCGAGTTATTGCGAACACATTGTTCCCCATGTGGCTGACTACATGGAGGTGAATCCTGAATTGCAATTCATGCAAGATAATGCACCGCCACATAAAGCGGCCTTCACTCGGGAAAGTTTAAGGGTTAAAAATATTGAGCCCATAAACTGGCCTCCTTACTCCCCAGACCTCAACCCTATTGAGGCTGTGTGGAGCGAGATGAAGGATTATATTGAAAATCAATATCCTGAACTCGAGGATGGGCGGGAGCGGTCTTCGGCTGAGCTTCGCATTATCATACTGGAAGCATGGGATTCTATAAGTCATAATTCTTTGCAGTATCTCATCGGAAGTATGCCGACGCGATGTCAGGCGGTGATTGTAGCTGGTGGGGGAGCTACGAGATTTTGAAGATTAATTTTTACGGCTAGTCACTAGCTTTAACTTCAGTCGTATTTAGCGCGTAATCTGCTATAAAATTTACCAGATTAAGCTTAGTCTTATGAAAGCTCCAAGGTCCTCCCTTTTGACATTCGCGATTTCGAGTACACGTAATACACACAAATTTTCGAGTATCCCTTCCATAGTGGGCCTAGATAAATATTTTTTATAGAAATTTGTATGGCGAGACTCTGGTCAAAAAGTGGGTTTGACATTCAGCACCCATCAACGAGAGTAAGCATATTGTGAATAACTTCATGGAAGTCTCTAGAATATACTTGACATAATCAGTAGACATTACGATGATGTGAAAGACTCTAAATGCCTGTAAATCTCAAGTATAAATATGTATCATTCTATCCAGGTAAATAACAAGATCTCAATACAGAGCAAGACAATAATCAATAATCTCTTCTCACTCTTTTAGTATATCATCAATCTTCTATTTCTCCTTTAAAAATAAACTAATCTAAATTACCCAAATCCCCATTTCAACAGCATGTAATGTTGCAGCCCTAAACATTGTTATTAACTAGCGTCAATTTTGTAGATTGAGCCAATGATTAGAAAGGTAATGAAATACAAAGTTAGATTGGGGGACGAAGACGGCGTTTCTACCTGTACGTGGTGTCCCCTACGAACCTGGAGTTTATCTTCAGAGCCAACAGAAACACGCATTACTTGGTCACGGAGGAAAAGTCATCCAAACGAGTTTCCGGGGCGTACCTAGCTCCCGTTATGGTGGTGATGGATCAGACTAAGTTGGCCCTTTTTACCAAGATGAATTCTCACTGTTTACAGATATTCTGGCATTATACTGTCTCCCGAGGAAAGAGTACCGCTACCTGAGCGCTGGTGGTGTTGGCATAAGGAGGATATCTGGACTATGGGATATTAGGGAGATACAGATGGGGATACGCACCTCGTGTGGCTCTGGTGTCTAGGCCTCGCCTGGCTGGAGTTGCAGGTTTTTTGAGACTTTTTCCCGCGTACTGGTTTCCATGGCTGCTCTTTTTCAATTTTTTTTTGAGTAGAAGGTTCCGTAGAAAAGGTGGTTGAATTCTACGGGTAATTACTGAGCTAAATGGCTACCCGTCATGGGTCAATGTATCAATGATCTTAGGTTCGAGGTTAAAGGGGATAGGAGCACTGTAAAAGGTGTGGCCTGGGTCAGAGAGGAGCCCTAGTGTTATAATAGTCTTGGACTCTACATAGCACGAATAAACAAAACTACTACTACTACTACTACTACTACTACTACTACTACTACTACTACTACTACTACTACTACTACTACTACTACTACTACTACTACTACTACTACTACTACTACTACTACTACAAAGTTAGATTATCATAGCTATTAGGCTGAATACAGTATGATTTAAAAAAAATACAAAATTAGCGCTAGTCAGTAAGAATATTTAGGGCTACAATACTACAGTAGAACCTGTCATAGCCCATACTCTTCGGTGGATAAAATAGCTACGGGTCATGATAGATTTGGGGTTTCTTTTCTTTTTTTATTTTTATTTTTTTTTAAACGCAACAGACCTTTGTTGGCCTTACACTCCTGGTGGAGTCCGACGCGAGAGGGGCCGGGTCGGATCAGGCTGGCTACCGGTACCTCGTCCCTCTTTAATGACTAGAATCTACAAGAATACTATATATGTGTTGAAAATGGCGAGCTTGCCATCTGGGATAACAAAAGAAAGTTTACATGCCCCTAGACTGTGCCCTGCGCCCTTGTCAGCCTCGGCCACCACGCGCCCGAGTCTACTCAACATCTTCGAAGTGACTTAGTCTCCATCCTGAGACTGCTGCTTAGCTTTCTGTCTGCTCCTCCTCGCCTATTCCCATCATGCCTATGCTTGGCCTGCTGTAAATCCTGCTATTTGTTACGTACTCTGCGAATATCTGCCAGCCTCCTTCCCCTAGCAGCTCGTTCAGTGCTGGCGGTCTTCTGCGCCCGCTGGCAGTCCTCCAATTGGATCGTGCCGTCCGGCATTCGACCAAATGTCCTACTTATGTCTCTCTCCCGCATACGCAGAGGATAGTTGCCGTGTCGTGGTTCCAGCGGCGATGATATGCCGCGAAGTCTCCGTGGCATGTGCGGGCGGCTAGTAGGCGTGCGTAGAGCGCCCTGGGTAGAGCGAGCTCTGGCGGCTTCCGCCTCATCCGTAGTTCCTGGTCTGCGTACCTGGGTAAACAAGATGTTGACCACCAGTCCGCTGTTAATTGTTCCGAGCGTTCGTGTGCTAAACGCTTGATTGAGGCAAGCGTCATCTGTGTTGGGGCGTTCGCTGGGTCTACGTCTTGCTCGAGGGCCTCTTTGGCGAGTTGGTACGCTACTAAATTGCCACGTATCTCTTTATGGCCTGGGATCCATCGAATATGTACTGGCGTCGAGATCTGTCGAGTCAGGTTCCTAAATCTTTGCACGCGCCATGCTGATGAGGTAGTGATTCCAGACCGGAGGGCTTGTACAGCGTCGAGGTTATCGAGTAGTACGTATATAGCTGATTTGTTATGGTGTCTGTTGGCAGCTACGATGACTTGGAGAGCGGCCATGGCTCCGTGGATTTCTACGTCATATACTTGTGCTCCGCTGAGCGTGCCGGTGTCGCATAACTTGGGGGATTCTGATGTACCGCTAGGATAGGTGATGAAACTCCAGCCGGATTTCGAACTGGGTTAAAGTGATAGTGATCCATCGCTATAGGCGCAAAAAGCGTCTGGCGCAAGGCTGGCCAGCCACTCCATAGTTTCTACCGCTGCCGATTCTTTGTCCTGATGTGGTAGTCTTGTAGGGCTGGGGCCTCGTTTGTGGAGGGGGGGAGGGCCTTCTGATTCGGGTAGTAAATTGTTGGTACGTTAAATGTGCGAGTCGTGGATGTGATCTGCCGCGGGACGGCCTCTGCTTGACATGCGTAGTCCCAGTCTATGCCGCGTATCTTTGGTACTCTCTAAGGCCCTAAGGCGGAGGGGATGGTTATGATCGAGGCGTCGGATTCTGGCGCTGTTTGCAAAACGTTTCTCTTCCAGGATAATACACGAAGGGGGTATGCCTGTTTCCCTTCGCAGGGCCACCGTTGGCATGGTTCTCCACGTGGGTAAGGCCACTCGGATGCCCGTCAGGACGGCATTGTCTATTGCGGTGAGGTGCTTTCCGCAGGAATGTTTTGCTTCGCCAATTGCTGTGGTTCAGGTGCGGCCCGGCCACCAAACCTCTGCGCCGTGGAGAACGGTTGGTAGGATTACCGTTCTTACGATTGTTGTCATCGGGCCTGGTGGGGGTCCAGGGTGCATGACATGATGCGTCGGAGGTATTGAGATAGTCTAACACCTTTAGACGCCCATTCTGCGCCATGGCAGCGGAAGTTCAGCCTTTTATCTAGGAAGATGCCCAGCCAGCGGATCTCCTCGCTGGCTGTGATTGTGCGAATGCCTATTCTGATTTCGGGTACCGTTGTTTGTCTGGATCGTGGGCAGTGGAAGTATATGGCTTCCGCCTTTGTCAGGTCAAATGTGACAGCGTTTTCGTTAGCTCATCTTAAGACTCTGTCTACCTCCTCTTGCGCTCTCGCCGTTGCCACATCGAGAGTAGGTCCAGTCCCTAGTATTGCCAGATCGTCTGCCTATCCGAATCTCCTGTTGTTGCCCGCCACCAGCTCTGCCATGTAGAAAAGGAAGAGAATCGGTGAGAGGGGTGATCCCTGCGGTAGGCCGCACTCAAGTTGCCTGGGTTCTGTAGTCCCAGAGTCAAAACGTACTCGCGCTGATCGGCCTCTGAGAAATGATCTTATCCAATTGATGGCGTGTTCCGGCCATCCCATATTCCGCATTCTCTTAAGAAGTCTTTCGTAGAGCACGGCGTCGAAGGCGCCTTGCAAATCTAGCGTCACTAGTACTGCTTTCTGTCGCATTCTGAGAGTGTGTTCTTTGTCGTGCACGACGCACGCGACCAAGTCGTTGGCGGATCGTTTTGGGAGGGCACCAAAGAGCTGCCTGGGAATAGCTTGTCTTTCCAGTGCTGTATGGGCCATTCTCTTGGCTACTAGTCTTTCGAGACCCTTCCCCAGACACGAGAGTAGGGCTATGGGCCTCCATCCTTTTGCGGTGCTCTGGTCTCGACCTGGCTTGGGGAGTAGGATAACTTCTGCTAGCTTGAATATCTCTGGGAAGTGTCTATGTTTGAGAGATCCTTCGTACAGGGCTCTGACATTTTGGCTAATTGATGGCCAGGCGGCTCGAAGTAATCTCGTTGTAATTCCGTCGGCGCCAGGTGCTTTATCCTTGCAGGTGGTTACCGTCCATCTTGCCTCCTTTTCCGTGACCTTAGTGTCCCATGGGAGGTGTCCTAGCGGCGGGTGGCCTTCAGGAGGTCCTTCGTCGTTGATGTCGTTTTCGTTCGTAAAGCGGCCTAGCAGCAAATCTCGAAGGAGGTAAGCCCGGCGTTCGGGGTCGGTCTCGAGGCCATTGGCCGTCCTGAGTGGTGTATTTTTGATCTACTGCCCCCCTTTGGCTCCTCGGGCGAGCTTGTATAAATCTGCGTTGGATTCGGCTTCGGCGAATTTTCTCCGCCAGTATTGTCTCTTTGCTTCGGCAATGGCTTTTCTGAGCGCCTCCCTGCTCTCGGGATCCCTGTGGGTCTGGAAGTATATTCTTGCATCGCGGCATTCTAGTGTCCACCATGGCGCACCGCTTCCCGGTCTCGGGGAGCTTCTCCTTCCTATTGCCTTTATTGCGTCTCCCATTATTCTTACTAAGGTGTCGGCCAATTCGTCCACTCCCTGGGCCGATAGGGGCTCTGTTGCGCGAGTTCACTGCTCCATCCGGCCACGGTGTTCTTGAACTCTTCGAGTGCTTCGTCTTGGACACGGATTGGTCTTACAGTTCGAATGACAGCTGATGCACGGGCGTTTATCTTTGGCACGTCTCCGACTAAAGTGCGATGGTCTGATGTTGTTTTCATCCAGTTTGCTACATCGGCGAGAGCACCTGTGTTTGACCACGCGAGGTCCAGAGTATTGCCTTGATCATGTGTGGGCACCCCTGGCTATGATGCGAGTGACATATTGTGTTCTTGCATCTATTCTACAATGACTTGTCCCTCCCCGTGTAGTCGGTCTGCGAGGGGTTGCCATTCGGGATGGACGGCGTTGAAATCTCCCCCGGCCACGGTGGGTCCGAGTGGTTTGCAGTTCAGTAGGGGGTTTATGTCCGTTCCTGGTGCCCTATATATCGAGGCGAAGGTTATGCCTTCGAACGTCACCGCGACGAAATCTGGTGAAGTTCCACATAGGAATTTTTGCTGGCAGTTTCTACCCTTGTGAGTATAGACTAGAGAGCGTGGTCTTGCGGTTTCTTGGCCAGTGGTAGCTGGTGTGAATCTATCGAAACCCGGGTGCGACTTTGTTAGCCATAGGCCATCCTTTTGGGATGCCCATCACTCTTGTAATAGGAGTACCTCTGTACCTTGTTCCCAAGCCGCCTGTAAAATAATGTCTGTGGCGGGGCCTCCTTTACGCAGGTTTGCACATAGAAAGGAGACTGTCGACGAGTGCGTTTGCGTAGTATTTCTTGTAGAGGGTCTTACTGATATACAGGTGCCGTGGTTAGGGGGGTCGTGGCCGTAGCCGCTTCAGACAGCTTTTCAGCTTCCTTCTTCTGTATCTCTGCGTTTCGGTCACTCTGTCGGTAACGTCTGATTACCTGAAGTTGCTCGCGCGTCTTCTGGACTATCTGTCCGTTGAGGCGTAATGGGCGTGCCATAAAGCGTAGTTCGTTGGCTGCGTGGGGTCCATGACAGTTGACGCATTTCATGACGATCGAGGGGCATTTATCGCTTTTGTGCTCCAGAGAGCCACACTTCCTGCACCTCTCCCCTCTTGAGCAGGCTCGCGTTGGATGTTAACCCCAGCAGCGGTTGCACTGGGAGATCCTTGGTTGGTGGTGAAATTCGGATAGCCGGCCGCTTGCCTCGAAAAGGCGGTCGCCTAGTTTTGGTTTGCCGGTTGGGAAGTGTATGATCCAGTCCGTTGCCATGCGGTCTACGTCTCTCGCGAGAGCTCGGGCTGAAATTGGGGTTATGCCCGTTCTAAGCGCGGCCTCTTCCATTAAGATTTCTTTTGTGATAGTGATTGTTATTAGCTGTGCCTTAGTTATGTTTCCCGGTTCTCCCAGATCGGGGAGATCTGCGAGAGATTGTAAGTAGTCAGGAACGTTGGGGGCGAGAACTGATGTCCACTTAGATGCGGTCTCCAGCTTGGGGTCCTCCTCTGTTGACCCTTCGGCAGCGTTTTCTTCCCTGTGTAAACGGTGGACTTCCTCCAGAAGGCGGTTTCTGGCTGCTTCGTTGGCAGCTGTGATCGCGAAGCCTGTGTTCACCACCGTTACATGTTTGATGGCCGAGGTGCCAACTCTGAGTTTGGAGGCTAGGCTTAGTTTCACAAAGTGTGGTGACACAGCTCGCCATGGGTGACCTTCCCTGAGTTTAAGGAAGAGTCTTTCGTCTGGCCGGGGTGTAGGGAATTTCTTTGCTTTAGGAGGGGATTGACCGCGGGGTGGCTCTGCTGTAGATTGCGGGGCCATCTGTATCTGCCCTGTGTTGTTGGGCTTGCGTCTGGTAACTTTTTTCCAGGGACCTTCTGAGTGGGGGAGTCCAGTCGGGGTCTGTGGTGCGGTAGCCTTGGATGTGCCAGCGAATGTCGAGGTAGTAGCTGGCGTGCTGGCTGCTGGCAGGGTGGGTGGTTGCATTTTTGTAGGTCTCCGCTGGGCGCGGATTCCGGGGGTTTGAGGCACGGCAGTCACTGTGCACTGCGTCCTGACTGTCTTGGGTCTTTCTGCGGCTGGGGGTGGTTGGCTGGCCGCTGCCAGGCTGTTCGACCGGCCTGACAGGATGTTTGTGAGCTGATCTCTGAGAACAGCAGCCGCGAATTCAGTGGATTTGCGGATTTCTTCATCTTCGATCGCGTCTAGCAGATTGCAGAACCTGCTGAGGACTAATTTGGCTTGGGCCACGCGGTGGTGAAACTTCTCAGCTTCCGCGTCAATGTGTTTTAACATGCTCTCTGCAAATGAGCTTTGCGGTCGTATGGGTTCGAACGCGTCGGTGGGTGTATGTTGAGGTAGTTGTATGGGTTGGTTTGTTGGTCAGGCATTGACCATCACAACATCCAGAGATGTTGTGCTTTCGTGGAGGGAGGGGAGATGCTGCTGGGCAGTCTCGCTGGGGAGCTGCGCGGCCATTTCCGTGATTGTAATGATTCTAAATTTGTGGTTGATTTCAATTTTTAATTTGCATTTCTTTCTGTGGGTTGTTGACAGATTTGAGGTTATCGGGGTATTCTAATCTTCTATTTAAGCGATGTTTTGCTTTGCTTAGATAAACATATCATTTGTTAACATCACGACGTTCAGCTATACGTAGACGTGTCTGTGCACGTCAACACCCCAAATCCCGAATTGCGCTGGCCCTATTCTTCACAAACTATCCCTGCTAAATCAATCTACATTGCTCCTTACTACTTGGTCACCCCGCTGGTGATGGTCAAATCACAGCTACCTAAGCCCAGCCATAACATTCTCTCCCGACCTTCCGTTCCTCAAGCTTATCAACCTCAAAGTTGGGCAGCAACCGCCGCATGCCCATCTGCCCCTCTCCCCCCGGCTGCCGCTCAGCCCAGCACCAAAAATCGACCTCCCCGCACAAATGCGCAAAAACCTACCGTGATATGCAGGGGCCCTTAAAGCTATCTTTCGCCTTACCAAAGACGCTCCTCTCTTTGGAACAGATGCGACATCAGTTGAAGCTGCTCTTATTAAAATCATCCCTGGCCTCAAGGAGGGTATTGCCTCCATTTCCCGCAACCCATCCGGATTCAGCATAATCTTCTCGTCCGAGGAATTGCTGAATCTTGCATTGGAACACGCCGACTCCATCGAGGCCCCTCTTTCAGGAGCTTTACATCATGTCACGGAACGGCCCGCTGAAGCTAGTCGTTTTGGCTTGAATTCATTTAGTTCTTTTGCATAAATTTTATTCACATATTTTCTTTAATTAATTGGCGTGAGTTTTCATGCATTTTGTCGATCTTCATCAATGGCTTCAATGACGTTGATAAATTATTTTGCCGATCGTCACTAATTACTTATTATTGTTATTATTGTTGGACTTTTCCTGTTGATTGTTATTAACAACGATTGAACTCCAGGCATTGCATAGTTCTATGGAATTCTATTTCAATCGACGGTATTTTGGGTGTTCTACAATATTCGCTGGCGTTCGATGGGATGGGGTTCTATTAACCAGTACTAGGGAATGTACTAGGTAGACTCATGTATAAATAGTGGTTAGGCCTTCTAGTTGAAAGCTCTCCAGCTTTCAGTCTTGTATTTATTCTACGCATCTAGTCTAGTCAGGATTCAAGAAGTCAGGTTATCCACATCTACACTTGTCATTTGTTACAAAAGCTTATGTGACATTATCTGGTATTGTCAGTGTCCCAGAGTTCCAGGTATTCAATCCAAGTACAAGGAGTCACGACACATCAAGTAGAGAAGCGTATTGGATACGTCGTCAAACGCATTCCACGCACCATTTGGAATCCGGTGTAAAATCTGGTTTCCTCTACGCTGGATGACGTCAAGAGAATCGCTCAAGCGCGAACAGGTGTGGCCCCATCTAGCGCCCGCTAGCTGCAGCATCAGAATGGTCATGATCCCTTCCATACTGCAGTTATATTCTTCTCAAGAGAGGTTCGAACCTTTCGGATAGTTGACAGTGCCTCATCCCGGCGCTACATCCCTAACCCGAAGGTAGTTCAGTGCGAAGCTTGTTTCGGATTCCATTAATCCTCTCCCTGCCGGATCCAAGCTTTGGGCGCCTCTTGCGGCACCCTCTGCCACCAAGGAGAATGTTCTCATCTTCGACAGTGCATCAACTGCTTGGGCCCTCACCCTGCAGACGACCTAAATTGCCCCCTCCGTCCTCGCCCTTAAAAGGGCAAACTTATTCAACTCTCGATGAAAGAGGTTACCGAAATTCGTTCGGTCAACCGTAACAAGCTTCGCAAGTCCCGTCGAGCTGCTGCTGCTACTGCTGCTACTGCTGGTGCTGCTAATACTACCTCCAACTCCGACAACTCAAATGATCCATCGCCTCCCTCCGGGAACTCTAGCGTTCCTTCAACACACACCCCTTCCGCTAGCCAAAATAGGTTTACCGCCCTTGAGAACGCCTCGCATGGATCCATGGAAATAGATTCAGACGGGCAGTCATCCAATAACACTCCAAATCCCTATGAATAATAGAGCTCATTTTAGTAGCCACTCCCCGCCTCGTCTTCGCTTCCTCCAGGCTAACGTCGGACGTGGTGGATCCTCTCACCTCATACTTTTACAAACTGCTTTCCAAGGCAACTATGATGTGTTCTTTGGTTAGGAGCCCTGGACTAAATTTATTAATTTCAAGAACGTAACACAGTCCCACCCGGCTTATGTTATTTTCACTCCTCCCAATCGCGATTGGAAGCTAGCCCGCCCTCGCGCTCTTACGTACATACGAAAACGTTCTAACCTCCGTCCGATTCAGTCAGACAGTGATTCATCACCTGATATCATCGCGCTCCTTCTTCAGTGCTCTCTGTCTGTAGAGGCCATTAAATTTTACCGGCAACCTGAAGCTTCTATGCCTAAAAGTATCAGCCCTCTTCTTAATTGGCCGGTGAAGCCCAACTCCATATTTGCGGGAGATTTTAATCTTCACCACAAATTATTGGAGCCCAATATGTCTCGTTCGACTGGAGTCGGACGCCTTGTCAACTTGATTGATGACCATTTGTTAAGGTCGGTTTTACCTTATGGAGTTCCTCCTCATCGCGCTGGCCACGTCCTCGACCTTGTTCTAACTAATATGGAAGGACTTTTGGCACGCGTGAATCCAATGGCTCACACAACGTCCGATCATGAAACAATATCTGGCATAGCGCTTCTCTCTCCAGTCCAAAGGCGCTATCTGTCAATGAATTTGCCCAAATTTGACGCAGATAGTTCAGAGATATTCCGTCTGTAACAGCTCGTAAGCTGTATTATTCCTATAGCCTATGTTATACATAGGTGTGCACAGGCTTAACAGGGGTAGTGCATTGTGCACTGGCAGATATAGATAGGGGTTCCTGTACGTCATGGAATATTCTATATCAGGATTCCTAAAATAGATGGATCATGGAGCTGAGACATAAGAGCTTCCTGGCATGCGGCGACCTTCTGCTCCATGGCAAACTTCTATTTCAGGGATCCTCATTGGTGTTAGGACTATGGTATTATCTACAGGGAGTAGAGCTATGTATATATTTGTAGGACTACGAGATAGATTACTTCCTCTTCAAATAGAATATAAACTACCTCTATTCATTTAGCAGCACAAGCGCTCTTGTCTAGACTGTGACATCGTCAAGCCCCAACAACTACCGCTCCTCCTAGCCTGCACTTTGAGGAACCCACCTCCCAGCTCACAGAAGCTGTGACATCCTCTGGTATCTCTGCGCTATCAGCAATTCTATTTACAGCCATCCCACCGAGACCCGCATGTGTGCCGTGTAAGGATTATTGGAGTCAGGAATGCTCTGACCAACGCCGACGGTATACTGTTGCGCGGATAAGTGGTGATCCTTATCTTACCAGGGAGGCGCACCAAAGCTTCCACAAAACTATTAAGCGAGCCAAACGTGAGCATAAGCGCACAATTTTGGATAGCGCGTCTTCAATAACGGAGGCCCATAAAGTGGTGGGATGGCGAAAGGTCTCCAGTCGCGTTGGTCCCCCTCTGATTCAATGTAACGGCGTTACGTACAGTACCCCGACTGAGCGCGCTGACATCTTTTTCCACACAAAGCTCGCCCACGTAAGCAGGGAACCCGGTGTATCCATGTACTCCCCTACATATCCATCCCGAGCAATCCCAGCACCTCTTTCCGTCGACGAAGACAATGTACGACATTGTCTACTTAGTACATCGTCCACTACTCCAGGCCACGACCATCTCTCGGTTTCTGATCTCCGCCTCACCTAGGAAGTGGAAGCATGGCGCACATGTATCATACACTTATACAGTCTCTGTCTGGTACACGGTCATGTTAAAGGGGGAAGAAAATGATCAAAGAAAAGAGATTAATTCATGTATATTGTTATCTTAACATACGTAAGATAAATAAAAGGTCTATCTACAGATGCGACTATTATCAGCACGTGACTTCTACACAGCACAGAGGCTGACACTTTAACACGCCCCTTCACTCCGAAGCTGTGTTATCTTCCTATCATTATACATTCATGCTGTCTAGGTTTAGAACTTTCATGTTTAGCATTTTTACAAATGATTCATGCTTGTCCTTATTTAGTGACTTGGTAAGCCCATCAGCAGCCATAAGATTTGTTGGTGTATATCGGGGACAAACCCTGCCACTGTCGATATGGTCGCGTATAAAGTGGTGTTTGATGTCAATGTGCTTTGTCCGCTGATATAATTCTGGATTCTCACTTAAAGCCAGGCAACCCTGATTGTCACCGTAGACCCTGGTGGACAACACATCTGCTCCCGAATTACCCATCTGACGCATTAGTTGCTGAATCCATAGAAGTTCTTGGATTGACGCAGTGAGTGCATAGTATTCGGCTTCGGTTGAAGATAGCGCAACACTAGTTTGTCCTTTAGATGAGGCTGAGATCACCCCTCCAGCCAGAAAGAAAACACTTCCACTGGTAGACCTTCTGGAGGCTTTATTTCCGCCCCAATTTGAGTCGCTGTGACAATATAGGGAAGTATCGGAAGTAGTTCTATCCTACATAGTTCCTAAATTTATTGTGCCCTTTATGTAACGGAGGATACGGTCAACTCCTTTGATGTGATTTAAAGATGGATTTGTGAGGTATCGGGAGAAGACGGAGACAGAGTATGAAATATCAGGTCTGGTATGTACAGCTAGATATAGTAAAGAGCCAATCTTTGATTAGTATTCCTTGATTTCGGTAACGCTCGCTTGACCAGTATTAGGGACTAAAAATACTTCATAGCCAGGAGCCATGGGTGTTTCGGAGGGATGACAATTATCCATACCGAAGCGCTCAAGAATCTGACGACAATATGCATCTTGAGTAAGCCATAGATACCTTTTCATGCGGTCTCGAGTAATGCGGACACCTAAAAAATAATGTGCCGGACCTAGATCTTCCAATTGAAACTTTTGGGCGAGTTTAGCTTTCATTTTTGAAATCATTTCCTTAGATTTCCCTAGCAAAAGAAAATCATCAACATATGAGACGACAACTAGATGATCTTTCCTGTGAATATATACGCAGTTATCGGACTTAAGAGGGGAGTATCCTAGCTCCTCGAGACATTTGCGCAGGTGTTTCTGCCATAACCGCGGTGATTGCTTAAGACCATATAAGGCCTTGAGTAATCTGCACATATAATCAACCCCGGGAATAATTTCTGGTTCCCACCAGTTAGGGGGGAGTTCGGAGTAAATGTCATTACAATCGGCTGTGCTATTCAGGAAGGCAGTGACAGCTTCCAGCTGTTCTATTTCGAGATCAAATATAGCAGCAATGGCCAAGGCGATTTTCCAGGAGGTATTTTGACACACTCCAGCGTAAATTTGAGTAAAATCTCGCCCAAAACGCTGCTCAAAACCACGAATTACCCATCTGACCTTATACTTGAGTATGTCGCCATTTTTGTCTCTTTTCGTCCTTAGCACGATCTTACCACTAAGCACCTTCGTGCCCGGGGGAATCTCAGAGCGAGGTAAAATAAACCAAGTTTTATTTCTACTGATGGAGTCGTATTCCCTCCTGAATCCTTCTTTCCAATGCTCCCTATATTTGCCACTAAGGGCTTCTATCATAGTTTTCGGATCATCATCATTTCGATCAATCTCAGCCGAGTTAGCAGCAGCAAAAAATGCTACAAATGCTGTATCATCGTTGATGTTTTTATCACGATTGGATCTTGAAACTCGAGTCAATGGCTGGATCACTTTTTAGGGCCATTTTTAGATCCAGGAGGCCTACCATGAGGTCTCGGTGCTTGTGATACCTCGTCAATCTCTTTTACTTCCTCGAGCTCCAGAGATTCTTCAACCTCTCCCACTTCTTTCATACTATCCGCTTCAACACTATCAGCTTCATTACCCTCATTTTCTTGGATCTGATGTCTCTCGAAAGAAAGTCTTTCAAACGGACCCAATTCGAATGATTCCGTATTTTGCTGATTTAGCTGGGATTGTGATTGATTGGAAGCTGCTTGATTTTCCCTCCTGCTTTCATCAATCGAAAATTCTAGGTCGGGCTGGGTTTCAACTGATGCTTCCCAGTACTCATCATTTAGTGGAGGAATTGTAATGGAACTATTTTCATCGAAGCGCACGTTTGAGGACCAAATAACTTTTCGGCGAGAAGGGATATAAACGCGAAAAATATGTTGACCTTCATAGCCCAACAAGATCCCGATCTCGGCTCGATCATCAAGCTTACTTGACAATACTCGTTGTGTTAGATATAAAGAATAATCAGAAAAAATGTGTTCAGTAATATTATATTAGAAACCCTTGTTCCCTATTTTCCATTACACACCGTAATACTTATAGTAGAACAGATTTTATAACTAATGCATAAATACATGCCCCAAAACATCTTCCAAGCACCAAATTTCGGTTTGTTCTCAACAACATACCCAAAACATCTTTCGAGCAGCGAGTTTCGGGAAACGTTGTTTCAATCTATGTCGGGAACAAAAGGAAAACCGAGTCATACAGGTGAAACCTGAACATCAAACTCTTGTGTTTTCCAACACTCCTCCTGACTGACAAGATTGCTTAGAAACAAGTCCAAAAATTTTACCACACAATGGCTCCACCTTCGACCGTGGCAGCGGCTTCGTAAGTACATCGGCCAACATCTCATTTGTTGGGATGTATTCCACCTTAATATCTTTGTTTAAAACACAGTCCCTCGTAAAATGATACGCGACGTCTATATGCTTTGTTTTCGTGGAATTCGTACCCTTGGCCAGAGCCAACGCGCTCTGATTATCTGTGAAAATTAGAAGTCCGTCGCTATTGATAACTCGGGTCGAGACATGAAGCTCCTTGAGAAGCCGAGTTACCCAGATGGCTTGCTTTGTAGCCTCAAATAAAGCAACATATTCAGCCTCTGTAGTCAAAGTTGCTACTGATTTCTGCCTTTTCGATTGCCAACAGACGGGGCCTCCTCCAAACATCAAGATATACCCGCTGATTGACCTTCGAGTGGTGATGTCGGATGCGTAGTCAGAGTCAGAGAATAGCTTCGTCATAAATTCTGGTGATAATTCATCCGATGGAGGACCAAAATTGTATTCGAGGCAATAATTGTTAGTACCCTTTAGGTATCTGAAGACCCTACAGGCGCTGTCCCAGTGGCGTTTGACTGGCGACGAATTAAATCTGGCAAGCTGGGAAGTAGCGAAAGATATATCAGGTCTCGTGCTGTTGGAGGCATATCCTAAGCTCCCTATGGCGCTTGCATACGCTGTATCATCCGCTAATGGCTCGTCTGGTTGGGCCGGTAATATTCCACTATACCCATCCAAAGGGGCCGAATACGGTTTAGCGTCGCCTAATCCAAAAGATTTTACCTTATCGTTAATGTAGTGAGCTTGGGAGATCGTTAAAGATCTCGTCGATCTATCCCGAGTAACCTTCCATCCAATAACCGTATCTATTTCCCCAAGATCCTTTATCGGAAAATATGATGTTAGTTCTTCCTTCAAATCCTCCACATCACGCAGTAACTGCCCACAAATAACCAAATCATCAACATACACTCCAACCACAACCTGCTTTTCCGGATGGATATAAATACATTGATCATTCATTGATCGATTAAAATTAAGAGCCACGAACTTGCCGTCGAGTTTGTCATACCAAGCTTTTCCGGCTTGCTTTAAACCATACAGTGCTTTGTTGAGCCTTACATACTTGGTGCCTTCCACTCCTTCAGGTGTTTGCATGTAAATTTCATCTGTCAGGTCTCCTTCCAAGTGTGCGGTTCTGACGTCGATCTGATGAATTTCCCAGTCGAGAAATGCTGCAACTGCTAATAAAATCCTGAGAGAGTCCATTCTTAACGTCGGCGAGTACGTATCAAAATAGTCTATACCATGCACTTGGGAGAAACCTTGAGCGACTAACCTAGCCTTGAATCTTCCATCGGATTTCACTATAAATACCCATCGCGAACCAATGGGTCTCCTCCCATGAGGCACATGAGTGACATGTGAAAAAACTCCTTTCTGGTTTATCGAACTGAGTTCCTCATCTATCGCTGATTTCCATTTCTCACTGTCAGTACAATGTATGGCTTCCTTGTATGTTTGAGGTATCGAGACTTCTCCTCCTACATATAATGCATCGGGTCTTGGTTGCCATGCAGACCTCGGTAGAGCGGGCTTTGGAACACGCGTACTCCTCCTAGGAGGCATCAGATATCGGCTTTCCACGCTACTGTTACTCTCTTGTGATGGAGATACAGGTTGCAAAATCTCGGTATTGTGTACATGCTCATCATCTGTGGTAACAGACTCACTAGATGTATGTGGTATCAAGGATGGTGAAATTTGTTGATGGTTAGTGGGTGATTGTAGTCCGAGATCAGAATCAGAATCCGACGGTAAATTATCTTCGACATTTTGCTCTAAGCTTTCATCAACCTCCGTTTCTAGCTCACTGAAATGTTCAGAAGTCCTGCTCCAATCCCAGAACTTGTCTTCCAGGAAACGCACATTTGCTGAAAAAATGATTTTATTGCGACCCGGCTTGCTCAGTACATAAACTTGGTACTGTGTGGATGATTTACAATAACCAACGAAAATGCCTTTCATTGACGTGGGGGAGAGTTTATACCTGTGAGGGTCTTCTCGATCAATGAGTGCGTAACAGATACAACCCCATACCTTTAGGTGCGATAGCACTGGTTCGATACCGGAGAATTTTTCGTACGGAGTCAAGTTATCCTCTTTCAGAGGTATTCAGTTTTTAATATAACAAGCAGTCGTAATAGCAGCGTCCCAAAAACGGAGCGGCAGGCCAGCGTGTTTGATCATACAATGTGCCATGGTGACAAGTGTACGATTCAGTCTTTCGGAAACTCCATTCTGATGCTGGCAATACGGAGCTCTAACTTGTCGGGCAATCCCATGATATCGGATAGTCTTGTACTCGGCTCCTCCGTCGCTTCGTAATGCTTTGATCTTTCGTCCGGAGCTGAGTTCCTTCCGTTCTTTATAGAGCAAGAATTTTTCTGGTACTTCCTTAGTACTCTTCAAGACGTATACCTCACTTTCGTGCGAGGAATCATCGGTAAAAGTCACAAAATAAAGACTTCCTGAGAGTCCGGCAATGCGGCTTCTTCCCCACACATCTGAGTGTACTATTTCAAGAAGTTCCTGTGATCTTGGACTTGGACTTCTGTTGATCTTTTCCACTTGCTTACAAGAATTGCAAGTATCACATTCTCTTAAGGTAGTATTGTCGAATTTTAAATCAGCTAAATCATTCGATTCGTCTACCCTCAAACGACTCTTATTAATTCTTTTGAGTGATGACAACCCAGTATGTGCAAATCGGTTGTGAACAAGTTTGGTCACATTCTTTTCTATTTCTTCCGACACAAAACACTTTGATGAAACCAAGGGGTTGACCGATGTGTTAAAACAAAATAGCCCATCTTTGGGACAAGCAGTGGCGACGATATTTCCATCAGGGGTATAAACGCCTAGGCCATTAGAGTTGGACTTTATCTGAAAGCCTCTGGAAATAAGTTGTGACCCAGAGATAAGATTCTTAGTGCAGTTAGGTAGGTACCATACATCATTAACTTTAATAATTTTGCACTTCTTGGTGTCTTGAAGATCAAAGACCTTGAACTCAACCGATCCGATTCCAGATATAGACTCGATTTTTTCAGAAGCGGTCCTAATAGATTTGCTAAAGGGAGATATTGACATGAAAAGATTTTTATCATAGAAAATATGGTGAGTTGCACCAGTATCGAGAACTATATCGCTATCGCTTCGTGTGGTCATAGATGAAAGAACATAATTTTCCATCATCCATACACCTTCATTGGCGTGATTTTCAGATCCTTTCGAATTATTTTTATCCTCAAATTTCTTTTTCATCAATCTGGTCTTAGCAGCTTTATCGGGATTTTTGGCAGCCCATTTCGATCCGTCCGGAGTATCTAACCACAGAAAACAGGAGTCACGAGTATGATTTCTTCTTTTGCAGTGAGCACAAGATTTCTTCTTGTTAGAGGGTGATAGTTTCTTGGTTTCATCTCCTCTAGCGAGAGCAACAAAGGGAACAGGATGGCTCGATCTGTGACCAGATTGAGTGGTTCTCAGGTAATTGACTGTTGCGTCGAAAGAGATATTCGTGTCATTCCTAAGAAAAGTTACAGCACCGCTGTAATATCCGTTGTAATGCTTGTCAAAATGACCTAGAAGACGATTTTTCTTGACGGAGTCTGAAGGGCATTGAGACTTGTCCAGGGCGGCTATGCGGGACTGCCGTTCGGTAAGTTCGTTCGCTAGTTTATCGACGTCAGTACCTTGATCCATCGAAACGGTCCAGAATTCTTCAAGTAGAGAATTTATTGTCGCTTCATTATGAGGGCGGTAATAAGTCCTGAGAGTATCCCACATTTGCTTCGATGTCGCTTTTGTCTCTAGAAGATAGTAAATTTCCTCAGGGACTAGTTGAAGGATTGCTGTCATAATATTGTTGTCTTTCACCAGGTCAGGACGACTTGGCTTAACACTAGACTTCGAATCTACTGCTGTGTTAGAGTGATTTGAGGAGTCAGGTACACCTTCAAGAATAAATTGCTCTCTCTCTAGAGATATAAGACATCTCTCAAAGAGCGAGCTCCATCTACCGTAGGTCGAGTGGTCAAGTTTTGGTGCACGTCCAAGACTTTTGAGGATTTGGGACGTGGACATATTGAAGGCCTTCCGAGTAGGAGGAGTACTATCTCGGATATAATGGTTAACTGAAGAAGTTTTTAAGAAAGGAGAGATGCTTTCTCAAAATGATAACTCTGATAATGAATATATATATAAAAATAGATCAATTTCAATTCAGTTGCTTAGAGCATTGGTCTCATAATCTGTTAGATATAAAGAATAATCAGAAAAAATGTGTTCAGTAATATTATATTAGAAACCCTTGTTCCCTATTTTCCATTACACACCGTAATACTTATATTTTTTTTTTTTTTTAAATCATATTGTATTCAGCCATCTAGCTATGACAAGAGATTTAAATACATTAAAAAAAAAAAATGAAAAGGATCTTCCTAACACCCTTTACTCCCCTTAGCACCAGTCTATATAATACTTATAGTAGAACAGATTTTATAACTAATGCATAAATACATGCCCCAAAACATCTTCCAAGCACCAAATTTCGGTTTGTTCTCAACAACATACCCAAAACATCTTTCGAGCAGCGAGTTTCGGGAAACGTTGTTTCAATCTATGTCGGGAACAAAAGGAAAACCGAGTCATACAGGTGAAACCTGAACATCAAACTCTTGTGTTTTCCAACACGTTGTTCTACTGGTATCTGAACATAAGCTTTACAGCCAAGTACACGAGGGTGACTAAGATCTGGTACACTATTGTCTTTGAGGCAGATCCTATTCAAAAATTGAAATGGTGTTTCGCAATGTAGGATTGATGTAGCACTGTAACGGCTGATAAGCCGATACATCCCTGTAGCCTGTGATAGTCATCATACGCGCTTGATATAACCCCTGCATATGACGGTTGATAAGCCAATATTTTCCTGTAGCATATGATGGTCATCACATGCACAGACTAATGCAGCCCTATCCGGGTATGCTAGCTTCCTGTCAAGCGATCGGCAGGGTAGGACGCTTGGACTCAGCTTGGCGGAACTTGCCTATGTTTCATGTTGCAAGGGGTATTACATGCCATGGTCTTACTATAGCGTTGAGAGCCTGGTGGCAATTCATTGGAAGTGTTATAAGTAGATGCTACCTGGGCAGATGTAATTCCTCTTTTCATAGATAAATATAAACTACTTTACAATATACAGTGCTTCTGCCTCTATATCCCGAACCGTGACAGTAAATACGCTAAACCTTATTAATATAAATCACCAGATTTCTTTTTCTTTAGATAGATATTATATATAGCAACCTGTTTCTAAGCTGGAGTAATTAACAACTCTACAGCTTACAATCAACAGCCTTTTTTTATCTCTCCAAATCTGCAAGATTGTGATAAGTGATCATTCAGCTCTTACAAGCTATTGCTAACCGACTTCCCAAACTTACACCTTCCTGTCTACTGTACTACTCCTTTGGCTACCCTACTCAGGGAAGCTAGACTCAATCCTTCGGAAATAGCGCTTGATAATATCCCCAGGCGTTCTGCCATACGCACTCGACGACTCGATCTCCGTAATTCATTACGGAGCCGTGCACAAATATAACTCTCATGCCCTGCATTATCGCAGGTTTCCTGATCATGCCAAAAAATCCCAGCCTCAGAAAACATTCACCCCCTACTCAAAAGCTCATGCAGCATTGCAAAGAATCCGTTTCGCTCTCTCCTCATCTTCAGCTCGATTCTCCAACAACTTATGGGTATTTTTAGACAACGTAGAGGTGGCTAGAAAGCTTCTAACGACAACCCCGATCACGTCCTCCCAGCAGGTCATTTCAGACGCCTTAGATACAGCAAAAATCTGGAAAGTCCGAATACGTCTCCCCCATATCACCACGGGCCAGACAAATGTGCGGTGGATGCCGGGCCACACCGGTAAAGAGGGCAATGAACTTGCAGATCTTGAGGCTGAGAAAGGAGCGGCAATGTCTTTCCCGGACCCACCTAAATTCTCCTCTGAAGCACTGAGACAATGGCAAAAAGAGCGGGAGAAATCAGCCTGAAATAATTGGTGATTTAACGTAACCCCCATTAGGTACCAAAATCTCGGAATAAGGAACGCTCGTTCCTTTCCTAAGGAGCTATTACTAAGTCGAAAGGACCTGGGTCGAGTAATTGCAGCTAGAACAGGCCACGGTGACTTTTCTACCTACCATACCCGCTTGGAACATAAAGATGCTTTTCTTAATTGCCTCTGCTATTCGGGCAAGACGCCCACACACTTCTTATTCTGCCGAATCCTCCGCCGCTGAGACGGGCGCCCTGCGGGGCCTATACATGAACTCATTCCTGTCACGGTATGCTAGCAGGTACAATTGACGATGTCAATTCAGGTGAATTAGATTATCTACAAGGAGAGAAGGGAACTCTTACAAAGTTGTCAGATAATTTATTTTCAAAGGTTGTACACGTGGCAGACAAGTGATATCACGTGATAATCCGTCAGTTTTCCCTTGACAATTCCACAACTACTCGGCACGCCATAGGGAGCGATAATCCTAGTTAAGTGGCTGAATCAATCTTGTTTTTTTGAAGAGATATGCCTCTGATGAGGACACAGTTTATTCCTACATTTATTTTTATTTTTTATTTTTTGTCATTTCTTTTATTTATGATCGGGGGCTCTATGAAGCATAGGAAGAGCGGATGAGGACTAATTAATCATCAGTCAAGAGTATGAGGGGGTCTCAATATTTTTGCATATGTAACATCTTCTTTGTGCGCAGTTTCAAACAACGCAGCACTGCAATGTAACATCGACGGGATTAGATCTTGTCCTTAATTCTAGGGGGTAGGCCCTAGCGTTCTTTATCTCGAACGGGATAATTATCGCGTGCCCTGGGGCGCATGATTGTCACTCCAGAAGTTAAGTAGAAACACCACCATCAACTTCTACGAATATTACTTTATTTTTGAAAATCAACTAAACAAATTTAAAATGAATGTCATTTCATGGTATTGCCCTTCTCGAGCCTCTATTCTAACGTTAAGTTGATCTATCATTTCTCGAGCTTATGCTTCTCTTGCCTGATCCTTTGCTCTTTTGTTAGCCTTAATATCCCCAATCTGAGTGTTAGGGTAAATCATTACCTTTCTCTGCTTTCTCGAAGTTGATAAATGCTCAATTTCAAGAGTTTGGGCTTTGTTTAAGAGCCTTTGCTCTGCAAGTTCTGCCTGGAGTCTACCTTTGGATTTCGCAGTTGCGTACATGGCTATGTTTGACTGTCTTGTGAGCTCAGATCGCGCCCGAACACTATGAGTACAATTAGAAACATCAGAGGGCTTCTGAAGAATTGTTCTCTCATTAAACTGGCGTTTCGTGGTTTGTTTATGCGGTGTTTTTTGATACTCTTGGGCTGATGGTTGTCACGGTCTAGACAGGAGCGCCTGTGCAGCTAAGTGTGTAGAGGTAGTAAATATTCAATTCTATAAGGAAGTAAACTATATCGTTACTCAAAAAGTCTATATACAATCCTCACTCCAATCCAATGACTTGCCCCAGCCCTGATATCAATAGAGGTTCCTGGAAAGTCCTCGTTTATCGGAATTTCCCTGTATTAGAAAGTCTATAAATATCAATGATACTCATGCACTTTGCTCTTATCCCTATAAACTCCATGCACGCCTATGCGTCACGTAGGCTACAGGAACAACTTAGCCCACCAGCTGTCACAATGGTAGAGCGAACGGATTCTTCAGTCCTTTCTGTCTGTTAAACGGAACAAGCCTGCGGCTCGCCAGCCACCTTGTATCCGGGCTTTAGCCAAGCGATTATGACGTGCTTCATGGTAGCATTTGATAAATTTTTCCTTCTTGGTCGGTGCTGAGTAGTCAAGTAGCAAGAGCTCACCAAGAGGCTGGCAACAACGTGCCTTTAACGGCGAGAAACACGACACATCAAGTGGTTGGAGTATATGAAACGTGTGAGGGGGCATGTACACCAAATTTATCTCATTTTGAAATCATTCCCATTGAAAATCTACGTTTGAGTGACTCCCATGACCATCACGCAGTGAGATTCGCCACGATAACTTATTCTGTGGTTTTGTTTCTGGTATGAAAATTGATTTCAAACATCCAAAGGCAAGCTGATTGAATGTTCATCTATTGATTGATGTCACATATATTCAGTCGGGTGCATCTTCCTTAAATAAACTACTCCTTAGTACGCTTTCCTTGAAGATTACCAGAGGCGGAATTACGTTGAAGTAGCACTAGCGGTCTCAATAATTGAAACCCACTCTTGACCCTATCAGGCCTTCTTGTAGGTGAAGTTCTTGTTTGACTCACCAATAAAACACTGATTGGCGCATATACCTCGCGCCAGACCATGTTCATTCATGTTCTATAAATTTTCCTGGACTACTTGAAATTCGCGCTGAATACTCTCAAAAAGCGTGTCGAATTGGCCAATTGCTTTTTCAGTCGATACCTCAAATCTCGCCCGATCAAGAGGCTTCATAATCATACCTTTTACCTGAGTGTCGCGTAAGAAACTTGATGATCCATCGCTTACCAAGCAGCTCTACATTGCCTCCAATCTCCAGCGTTTTTGCAGCCATTTCTCGCACTCAAATATGCGACGGAGCTTCTTTAACACGGTCTAGTTGGGTGATCTATTTGACTAAGCAGTCTTCTTGCTCATTAGATAAGCGTTGTGGGCCCTCTACTCCTGCGCGACGGGTGCTTCATTTCTCATTGACTCTGTTGTTGAGAGTAGAGAGAGGAAAGTTCAATACCATAGCAGCAACTCTCCGAGAAGGAATTATGCTATCTTTTGAGACTGATTTGGCATTTTTAATATCTTTTTTTAAGCAGATATATTTTAAGACGGAAATATTTAATTAGGATATATAATATAATGATATCAAATTAATAACTAGATATTTGAAATCACGAAGTGGATACTAGACGAAGGAAACCTAGAACAGTTTCGAATTGTCAGTCAAGTTGAGGCGACGATGCGAAAAATTATATAGAGCAGGACAGAGGTGAGACAGATCACACACTGGTTGCAGAGTGTAAGGCATTTCTTGATGGTAAACTGGATACACGATAGACAAGAGACAACAGATTAAGGGTGTTTTTATTGCGAGTTTTCATCCTGTATATATGCAAAAGTTAGACACCTGCATGGGCCCACTAGGTACCTGAACGGGATAATTGAAATCAAATTCAAAATTCAAACTAGTTATTTGGAGTTTACCGAGAAGTGTTCCAAAAGTGTCGTTCCAAAGGAGGGTGCTCGAATTTAGAGCCTGAATCCCCCGACACTCTGTAGCGAATGTGACATTCTAACCTCATAGCTCATTATAGAACTTCACATAGACACGTATGGTCTTTAACTTGTGTTAGAATGGTATGCACTTCAATGGAATGTTCTTAAAGCTTGTTAAGCTTGTGACACAGATGATCAGAGTTATGGGACAATTAGAGGCTGTAGAAAGTTACCTTGAGAGTTGTTCATTACTCTCACGCCAACTACTAAAGCGCTTTATATATACATGAAAATTCTAACTAAAAGAAATTGGTGATTGTGAGTCAATACGGACTAGCGTATGACCAACCATAATGGTCTTAGCGCAGAATGTCAAGCGGAGCAGCCTCGGCTCTACAAGTTTGCATTCCTTGCAGATCTTTTCCAATATGGAGAATTCATTTCAACACCCCTTCTCAATTTGCACGGAATATAGAAGTGCACAATTGGTTCAATCTAGGCCTTAGTAACGCCTTCGTACATATATCAGCGAGGTTTTCAGCTGAAGAAATATGTAGTAAGATTAAAGTCCTAAGTTCAATCTGCTCTCTGATGAAATGATAAGCAATGTCAATATGTTTGGTTGCATCATTAAGTTTCGGATTCTTTGCAAGCTCAATTGCGGAGGTATTGTCTGTAAACAAAGCTGTTGATATCTGTTCAATAGTCATCTCATGGAGACTCCCAACAATTTAGATGAGATGTTGGGTTGCAATGTTCAACGCCATGTATTCAGCTTCACAAGTAGAGAGAGCCACAGTTCGTTGTTTGCAAGACTTTCAAGAGACTGAACAACTACTAAGTTGGAACAGATAGCCAGAAAAGCTTCGTCGGGTATCAAGACAATTCGCAAAAGATGCATCACAATATCCATTGAGTACCAGGGGAGATCCGAACTCGTAAGTTAGCTTAAGATCTCTAGTTCCCTTCAAGTATCTTAAAACTCGTTTTGCCACACCAAAATGATAGACAGATGGATCCTGACTAAACTGAGAAAGATGGGCGATAGCATAAGCAAGGTCAGGTCGTGTTCCTGTGACAACATACATTATAGAACCGATCATCTGCTGGTACAGATTAGCGTTTCCCCTGAGCTCCCCATCAACTGCAGCTATTAGGCGTTGGTTGGGTTCCATAGGTGTAGAGGCAGGGTTGCAATCCAGCATAGAGAAACGCGCTAAGACTCGTTCAATATAATCAGTCTGGGAAAGTGAAATACCTGCATTTGAGTATTCAATCTGAATACCAAGAAGCCAATGAAGCGTACCCATGTCGTTTACTTTAAAATCGAATTTTAGTAGCCCTACAACTTCATCTATTAGCTTCCCTTAACCACCAAATAAAACAATATCATCTACATATATCACAACAATCAAGTTTCCTGACTTGTGCAAGAGAACACAAGCATCAAATTTGGAAGAAACAAGACCAAGAGGAAGAATGTATTCAATCAACCTAAAATACCATTCTTGTGGTAATTGGTTCAGTCCGTAGATACATCTGATAAGACGTGCTACATGATTATCCTTCCTGAAACCCTCAGGAAGATCTATATAAATTTCTTCATTAAGTGTACCATATAGAAACGCTGTTTTAACGTCAAGATGTCTGGGGGTCCATCTCCTGTTGTAAGAGATAGCAAGGAGCAAACGTAGAGAATCTAGTCGTACAACGGGAGCAAAGGTTTCCTCATAATCGAGACCCTGGACTTGGGTGAACCCTTTTGCGACGTAACGCGCCTTGAATCGTTCGACTTCTCCGATAGCATTTCCTTTAACTTTAAATACGCATTTTCCATTGACAATCTTCCGTCCGTCAGGACGTGGTACAACATGCCACCCGTTGCTTTCTTTGAGTGATGAAATCTCATCCTCTAAAGCTCTCTCCCATTCAGACCAATAAATCGAGCGTTTCGCTTCATTAAGACTTTTTGGCTCTGGTATCTCCAAAATGCTAACCAATGCACTATCTTCCTCGGTAGTGTTAACCATATCTGATGATTCAACCCGAGAGTTAGAAGTCTGTACACGAGATCTTTTCTACCACTCCCCCGAAATCGTGTCAGAATACACTCGAGGTCGTACCAAGCGGTTGGATCTGATTCTTTCAAAAACATTTTGTGACAGAGTTGGCTGAGGCCCCGATAGTTCATAAGAAGACTCGTCATTCCTCGAAGGAACGTTGGACGACTGAAGAATTGAACATGGGACAACGGCATGATTTGTTATAGTTCTACTTGGTTCAATTTCGTGCTCGTCATTCTCGCCTGGAACAATAGACTGCCGAAAACTTGAACAAGAACTATCAGTTTGACTTGTATCGGTTTTGACTTGTTCAAACCCAGGCTCATCCTTATCTAGAATATTAATCAATGATGAACAGTTTGAACGTGAAACATCAGACTGATTTGAAATAATTCCACTAGTTGGTTCGGATTCATACTCGTCTTTCTCACTACGAATATGAGACGGCTGAGAATCTGAACGTGGAACGGCATGAGTTTTATGAATATCATCTACTGGATTGAACACCAATGCCAGTGGATTCCCATTTATATCCGTAGATATAATAGATGATTCACGAGAAACGCTCTGTTGATGAGAAGAGGGTGCTACAGCCTTATCTTCGCTAGGAGGGAATGTAACATCAGCAGAAATTGTTAAGCTCCCGTTAGAGGGGGTACAAATTTTGTAGTGGTGTTGCGCAGCACCGTATCCTACAAACACGCCTAGTTCATCTTTTGGGAGAAGTTTACTACCTGAAGGAAACTTAGCTTTAGGTATGTGTAAAAAGCATTTTCCATCAAACGGCTTCAAGTGTCTCAATGTGGGTTTATGGCCATGAAAAGCCTCATAAGTTGTCTGACCACACACAGAACCATGAAATAAGCGATTTTTGGTATAAACAAATGTATGAACAGCTTCTGCACACAACCGCTTTTCAGCAATGTTGGATAGCATAGCCCGAACACCCTCGCCTATTGTGACAGTTGTGAACTGTGCTTGAGCTGCGCTTGCCATCACTCAACCACTATAAGGCTGAGTGATGACTCAGCAAAAATGGTTGTAGCCTTGCATGTGCACATAGAACTTTTACTGTATGATATCTTCTTTCTTTAGATTAAATATTATTATTATTAGATTCTTACACTAGCTAGCTATATAGAGTTATGCAGTGCATCAGTGCGTCGTCCCAGGAAAACCTCTCACAGGGAGAAAAACCTGGCTCATACAGTCGAAGGCCCTAAAATCAGAGTATCAAGAATATGAAATGAAAAAGAATATTGAACGGGATGTTGTTGATAGCACTGCCTCAGCCTCAAAAAACTGTATACGAAAAGTTGTTCCCCACACGAATGAAACCCCTACGCCGCGTTTACCTCCAGAAGAAGGTCCGCTTTCCGAAACTGAGCAAGTCTCTGCACACCCACAATCCATCGAGAGATGTGCGGAACAAGGCGGGGGTCTGAGAGGAGCCGAAGTAGAGCGACGTTTGGAGGGACATCCTCATCCAAAAGCCTGAGTAGGTTTCCCCGTCGGTATTCCTCCATCGGGCAGTCTAGCAAAACATGCCGCGCATTTTCCCTACCAAGCCTACAAGAACAAGTGTCATCCTCGACTCCTACAACCCTCGACCTCTTCAAAAACATTCTTAAGCCGTTGCGACCCGTCCGGAATTGAATCAAAGCTGTGCTCTCAGCTTTGCGAAGGTGCTTGTGGAGGGTGAGGACCCTCTCGTCGGGTGGGCACACAACCGCATCCCACCGATTCGATACAGTCCCGGATTGCTTCGCTTCCCATCGGCGAACCCAGTGGCCGTGGAGATCTGACTCTGAATCGAGCTGAGAGCTTGGGGCATGCACACAGCGGGGAGCCCTCTGTTTGGTGCGTCGTCTAATCCATGAGCAGAGCAGTTCGCGATGTTGAAGAACGTCACTGCTGGCCAGCCGATTTTGAAAGCTGCTCGTGTGATGCTGAAGGTGTAGGTTAAGGGGTGGGACAAATGTTTCAGAATGCAATAGGTGAATCGGGGTTGCCTCAAATGCACCGGATATTGAGCGTAGGCATTTTGACTGAATCTTCTCAAGTTTGGTTGCAAGGGTCGGTGGTTTTGCTTTCGGGAACCAAATAGGAGCTGCGTATGCCAAACTAGGCCTGACTATAGCAGTGTATAGCTGCCGGGAGGAAAGGAAAGTTGGACCCCAGGTAGACTTAACGAGGCGACCAAATACAGCAGACTGGCATCGGGCTCGGTTTTAGATTAAATATAAATCTATGTTTAGCATAAACAATGCGTTTCCTCTGACAATATATTTAATCTCTACACGATTAAAAGGTAGCCCAGGCTTCAAGATAAACGACGATTTAAGCTCCAAGATAAACGAATTTAGCAGATATATAAGCTCGAAGCAATTGATCAAACGATGGATAGCCAGCGTCAAACCCAGCCGTCAGCAGGGCAGCAAGCAGACGCTATCATGAATAGGTTCTTGGCCACCCTTCAACAAATTTCTGATACAACACAGTCGCAGGGACAAGATAATCGTGCTTTACGCACATCAAGCGATAAAATTCTAGAGAATCTGGAAATGGCAATGAACAACTTAGTCGAAAAATCGTCTGTGCCAACGGAACTCAGTACCGGATCTAATGTGAGTAAAGTAATTGATCTTGTCGTGTTTACTGGAGAAGATAGATCCCTGTGGTCGACATGCGAGATACAAGATCGCGGTAAAGCAAAATCATGCGGACCGGACACAGAGGTACAGTTCTATGCCATATTTAACAAGCTGAAAGGAAATGCCGCAAAGAATGTTACACATTGGGTAAATGCGAATCTTTCCAAAGGAACGGCAACATATGAGGGTCTATTAGAAGAATTAGGAAGGCTATACACTGATCCAGCTCAAGAAGCAAAGGCCTTGAATAACCTGAAAAACATGAAACAACAAGAAAGAGAATCATTTGCAAAATACTTTCCCAAGTTTGAAAAAAAGATCGTAAACGCCGGGGGCGGCTCTTTCCAAGAGTCAATTAAGGTTATGTTTTTGAAAAGCTCTATCAACTCCCGCTTTCGTAATTGTTTACCAAGAACAAAACATTACAGCACTTACGAAGAGCTTGTAATTGATTTACAAAACGCAGTCGCAAATATGGCCAATGAAGAAGCGCTGACAGGAAGAAGAGATTTTAGTCAGGCCCAGCAGCGCCTTCCAGAGACAGTAACTTCCGTATCCTCGCCAACTCCTATGGATTGGACGCCAACAGCGAACAGCCAAGGTAGAATTAACAATGGGTCATACCAACGACCTCGAGCTAAATGGGTATCAAAGGAGACATTAAAAAGCGCGACGAGATGCCAATTGCTGTATTCGATGTGGCAATCCCAAACATTACCAGCAAAATTGTTTATATCGACCACCTATAAACCCAGATCGTGCGATAATAAATAGTCTGGGAGGGTTGAATAATGTAGATTCCGCATTACTGATGGCAGAGCCTGAGCTAGAAACTTGCAATTATCTTAAGGGGTTGTCGGAAAACGAATAGCTCCGTCGCAAAGTCGTGCTACGAAGCTCCAAAAATTGGACAGCTGGAAGAAACAAGACTCTGTAAATTTGTTAAAAGAAGAATGGTCTGATTTCAGGTCAAAAATGGAATCACCTTTTTTAATAGATATCATAGTTAATGAAATTCAATGTGAAGAGGCCCTTGTTGATAACGGTTGCCAATCTTACGCAAGTGTTAGTGACGAATTTTTAAAGAAACACAGACCAGAGACCATCGAAATCAAACCTAAAATAATGGAGGGGTTTCTTCCTGGGGTTCGCTCTAAAATTACTCATGCAGCTAAGTTTACCGCAGATCTGGCCGGCTTTAAAAAATTGATTTGGGCTTATGTGGTACCAAAACAAGTGCAGAACATGATGATTGGCAGAGCCTTTTTGACTCATAACAGGGTAAATATCAACGAGGCAGCGAAAGCCCTTGAGTTTGAAGCTACAGGCCATGTCGTACCAAACAAACAGCGCTTAAGTAGAGTTACACATCGCCCTACAATGATAAGGCCAGAAACATACATTGCAATGGTCAATCTAAATTGCCAAAAAATTAAGAACGTAGAGGCGTACTCCTTGACGCTTGTGGACATAGATAAAGCTCTGGCACCGAAGAAAACTGTAGATCCATCTCAAGTGATGCCTAAATGGCTAGGTCAAGAGTTTGAAAAAAACTTCCTACTTGCAGAAGCAAATAAATTACCAATCTATCAACCAGGAATTGACCACCAAATTCCTCTAGAAGTAGATTCTAACGGCACAGAGAAACCAGTTCCTTGGTGTGCCATGTACAACAATTCGCGCGATGAACTACTTGTGTTAAGAAAGACGTTAACCGAGCTCTTAGAAAAAGATTTCATTCCGGTGAGCAAATCTTCAGCAGGAGCCCCTGTTCTCTTTGTCAAGAAACCTGGAGGAGGACTGCGCTTTATGTAGACTATCGGGCTCTTAACTCTATCACAAAAAAGGTCCGGTACCCACTGCCACTAATACGAGAAACTTTGAGAGATTTGAGCCAGGCAAGATGGCTAACAAAATTAGATGTTAGCCAAGCCTTTCATCAGATAAGGATGGCAAAGGGCGAAGAGTGGAAGACGGCTTTCAGAACAAGATATGGACTATACGAATGGAATGTAGTCCCATTCGGTCTCACTGGAGCTCCAGCCACTTTTCAGCGTTATATAAATTGGCTTCTAAGAGAGTATTTAGACGACTTTTGCACTGCGTATATCGATGACATTTTGATATTTTCTTCGAGTTCCCAGGATGACCATCGGGAAAAAGTTAAACAAGTATTACGGAAGTTGCAACAAGGTGGACTTTCTCTTGATATTTCGAAATGTGAATTCGAAGAAAAACAGACAAAATATCTTGGATATGTTATCAACACTGAGAAAGGAATTAGTATGGATCCTGAAAAAGTCAACGCTATAAAGGAGTGGGAAACTCCTAAGACAGTCAAAGGTATTCGTGGCTTCTTAGGATTTGCGAATTTTTACCGCTCGTTTATCAAAAATTACTCTGAACTTGTTCTACCGTTGACACGTCTTACCCAGAAGGACGCTCCTTTCGTTTTCAGTGATGAATGCCAAAAAGCGTTCGAAGATCTCAAGAAAATTTTTGTAAAAGATCCCATCTTAGCAAGCTTTGATCCTAACCGCAAGACTGTTATGGAACCAGACGCTTCGAATTGGGCTGTTGGAGGTGTCTTATTGCAATATGATGACACAGGAGTCCTTCGACCTGTGGCATACTTTTCGAAAAAGAATCTACCGGCAGAATGTAACTACCCAATTCACGACAAAGAATTACTTGCTATTATACGCTGTTTAGATGAATGGGATGCAGAGTTACGCAGCGTTACGCAGCGTTAAGGATTCATTTCAAATTCTAACAGATCACCGTAACCTAGAACACTTTATGAAAACACGTCAATTAACTGAGCGACAAATGCGATGGGCACAAAAGTTATCACGCTACAACTACCAGTTAAGCTATCAGCCGGGACATCAAGCAGTGGTACCAGATGCTTTATCTCGACGGGACTAAGATATCCCAGAGTATGGTGACGATAGATTAGATCAGAGAATTATGACGCTATTACCTAATTGGGATGAACCTGTGCATGCTTATACAACAAAAATTCACGGCATAAGCTCACCATTTCCGGATGAAGAGCTTACCAAATTATGGAACGAGGCGCTGACCGCTGATAAAATATATATGGAAATCAAAAATGCCATAGAATCTACCGTATTACAATGGCCCTCTAAACTGAGAATCCGGGGTGTTGAACTTAGTCAATGTTCAGTTAACGAGTATGGAGCAGTATATCGTTCAGGGAGACTTTGGATTCCTGATTTCGAGCCCCTGAGAACTAAGATTATCCAAAACGTTCATGATTCCCAAATGATTGGTCATCCAAGCCGTGACACGGTGATTGATATACTGGGACGACAATTCTTTTGGCCTGGATTTTTCCAGGACATAAAACAATTCACAAGGAATTGTGATATTTGTGGAAGTGCTACAGTATGGCGACAAAGACGCTTGGGGCTATTAAAACCATTACCAGTTCCTGATCGTGCCTGGCGTTCTATTTCAATGGACTTTATTACAGATTTGCCAAGTTCTCAAGGATATGATGCATGCCTAGTCATAACAGATCGCTTGACTTAAGGCGTTATTTTTGAGCCTGTCTGTTCAATGACTGCAGAAGCGACTGCGGATACCTTTATAAACGCCGTGTATCGGCACCATGGGCTACCAACAGACATTGTCAGCGATAGAGGAACTCAATGGGTCAACGCATTTTGGAAGAAAGTTTGTGAATTATTGAAAATCACGCGACGGCTCAGCACATTCTTCCATCCCCAGACAGATGGCTCAACTGAGCGTGTAAACCAAGAGCTTCAGCATTTTGTGCGCATCTTCTGTACATATCAACAAGATAACTGGAAGGATCTACTGCTACACGCGGAGCTTGCAATTAATAACCGCTCTGCAAGTTCGACGAAAATGAGTCCTTTCTTTTTGAGTCATGGCTACCATCTAGAACCAATAGAGTTGTCTGGCGAAGTGCCGCAATCTACGGTATCTGTCAATCTTATTGCTAGGGCGGAACGTGTGGCGGCAAAGTTAAAAGATGCGCGAGAGTTTGCTCAGGCAGCTATTGTGGTAGCACAGCAAGAACAAGAACATTATGCTAATATTAATCGGAGTCCAACAAATCGTTTTCGTAAAGGTGATAAAGTATGGTTACATCTTGGAAACATTAAAACAAATAGACCATCAAAAAATTTTGACTAGGCTCATGCAAAAAATGAAGTTATTGAACCAATAGGCTCCCATGTATACATACTCAAAACACCACCAGGTATCCACAACATTTTTCACGTGTCACTATTAAAGCCGGTATGTTCAGATCCGCTTCCTTCGCAAAATACCACAGATCTACAACCGCTAGCCATTATTGCAGATGAAAATAATGAAGAATACTATGTTGAAGAAATTTTGCAAGCACGATCCAAACGTAAAGGAAGAGGAATCAGACGAGAGGCTCTAGTAAAGTGGACGGGATACATGCAACCAACATGGGAGCCAATCGAAAATATTACCAACACTGTAGCACTCGAAAAATTTGAATCACTGTGTGAGCCAATAACTAAAAATAATGGACCAGTATAAGTTAATTATAAGAGTGGGAGGAGGGGGCTAATGTGAAAGTTGTGAGCTGTGCTTGAGCTGCGCTTGCCATCACTCAACCAGTATAAGGCTGAGTGATGACTCAGCAAAAATTATTGTAGCCTTGCATGTGCACATAGTAGAACTTTTACAGTATGATATCTTCTTTCTTTAGATTAAATATAAATCTATATTCAGCATAAACAATGCGTTTCCCCTGACACCTGTAGAACGATTTAATCGTTCGGCGATACCAATAGACTCAGGAGAATACGGTGGAGTCAAATCATGACTTATCCCCTTCTGAGCAAGGTAATTGGTAAGTTCTTTGTTAACATACTCACCGCCATTATCAGTTCGCAATGCCTTAACTTTACATCCAAATTGTGTTTCAAGTTCTGCAATCGTATTCATTACAGCTTGAAAAGCTTTCGACTTGCATTATAAGAACTTAACACAGGAGTAGCGAGTAGCATCATCAACAAAACTGATATAATAAAGAGAATTACCCAGAGAACGCATCAGAAAAGGACCACAAAGGTCCGAATGCAAATATTCTCCTATGGCACTTGCTCTATTACGAACTGCTTGAGGTTTACTATGAGTGGACTTAGAAAGTGCGCACGCCTCGCAGTGAAAATCTTTAGGGCAAACAGGGATTAACTTGGAATCTTGTATTACCATCTCCGTTTTAGAGACTGTTATGGGGGATGAGTGACATAAAGCTTGATGCCAATATTTATTAGTCATGCAGGCAATATCTTGACTAGATGAATCAACTTCTACGACAACAGGGAGCGAACCCTTAAAAGTTGTTTCAAGACAAATTTTATCACCCTTAAGTAGACGCATCACTTTACCATCATCACGGAGTTCATAACCATTGAACCTTTATCTGTTCCAAGACATAAGAGAATGAGTTAGCTCGGGTACTTACAATACATCAGATAATATAAAACTAGAAACACAACCATTTGAAAGTTTACATCTTAAGGTCACCGTCCCCTTCCCTATCACCTGCATGGGTTCCTCGGAACACGTGTTAACAAGTCCGGAACATTTGCTAAGCGTGTTGAACCGGTCTAAGGAAGGACACATGTGGGCCGATGCACCAGTATCAAATATGAAGTTGGATTTACTAACATTATCAAGAGACACAGTAGACATGTTGGCCACATGAGTAGCAATGTGTAATGGTTGTAACAAGCGATGACAGCACTCGTCTGCACCCTCCTCGGTATTACTTAATCGGGTTAGATTCGGCGAAGGTTATTCCGAGACCGATCAAACTGTAATGAGGTTTATGTGTTTCAAGCATGATCTTTAGATTAAATATAAATTTAGATTCATCATTAAGGCAAA
Source organism: Podosphaera xanthii (assembly GCA_028751805.1). Classification (NCBI taxonomy): domain Eukaryota; kingdom Fungi; phylum Ascomycota; class Leotiomycetes; order Helotiales; family Erysiphaceae; genus Podosphaera; species Podosphaera xanthii. The sequence continues at coordinate 290,596 of JAPWIX010000032.1, forward strand.
CTTGCCAATTCGTGACACAATGTTACCTTTTTGGCTTTGTTTTCCTCTGCGCCTCTCACACTTGTTCCAAGAGTGATGATTGACATGCGATGAAGAGTGCTTCCTGCAATAGTTACACCGTTTTTTCTTCGATACATTTGCAGATTTAGGAACAGAATGACGACTCGACTGAGCTTGAGTGACAGATGCTGTTTGAGGTTGCTCAGTGGAGTCAAGATCGTATAACTTTTTCTTTACCATTTAGTAGGTCAGGTCATCATTGGTAATTAAGTTATCGACAACGTTTTTCAACTTCTTGCTCAAGAAACCCAGCAAAAAATCACGCTTAGTTGAGTCCCTATCCAAGAAAACACCAAAATCTCTTTGATATGGATCAGACAATGTTTCGGTAAGGCGTCGGAGTTTGCAGTGCTCAGCCTCGAAACGTCTGACAAACGTAGACACTGATTGAGTGTTGTCAAACTCGGAAGCTAATTTGGAAAATGTACCTACTCTCATGATAGGGTATTGTTCGTTGATCCGCTTCTTATAGGGTACAGGGGTTAAAGCGGGGATAAAGTGGAGATAAAGTGGTGATATTCCAGGTTACCTCACGATAGATCCACAGTATCCCTGTTAGCTTCAAATTTTAAAATCTTATGGCCTAAGGCATAAGAGATATGCATCTGTATATGAAGTCCAACGCCCACCTTCATGCCTGCACCTTTCTTCACTCGCGCACACCTGAGGTCGTTTCGTTTAAATCATTGTCAGCTATTTACTATTATTTTGCTCAACGGCATACTTTTATTTCATTCATCTATCTAGTTTTTACTTCATGTGAGTGCATCTGAACCTTAAGTCAACTACTTTAGAAGATTTTAATTTACTGTACTAGATTGCCGCAAAGATGGATTCACCTCAACAACCTTCTCCATCATCAGCATCTCCTACTTATGCAAAACGCCTAACACAAACTCAACGTATTCAAGTAAGTCTGAAATCTACAAATTGATAAGGTTAAGAGAGTAACATGTGCAGGTTAGAACCTTGGCCAGTGAGGGACACAGTTACGTCAAAATCTCTCAACGCCTTGGGATTACATGGCGACAGGTACAATACACCATGAGCGTTGAAAATACCGAGCCTCAGTACTCCAGTGGTAGGCCACCTATTCTAAGTAGTTCCCAGGTCGATGAAATAGAATTTTTCGTCTGTTTATCATCGGAAAATCGTCGGATGTCATTTTTCCAACTTGCACATTTTATATTTCGGCACTTTGGTGTGAGCGAGAATGTGATCCGACGTGAACTGGCAAAGAGGGGATATGCACGCAGGATTGCACGATTAAAACCTCCTATCTCTTCAGTCAACAAACTGAAGAGATATGAGTTTGCCAGAATACATCTCCACTGGCGGAAGGAACATTGGATGAGAGTCCTCTGGTCCGACGAGACTTGGGCTATGAATGGTCGGCAAAGTGATCGTTGGGTCACAAGAAAGGTCAGTAGTCCCTTAAAGGCTCCTAAGATTTAGAGTTCCCTTGAGCTAAGTTTAAGTCAAAGATTGGGGAAGAGTACGAAGATACCTGTGTCCTAGCCAAGACGCGGAGGAGAGTTGGGTGGATGTTCTGGGGATCTTTCTTTGGACGACAGAAGGGGCCTTGCCTGATTTGGGAGAAGGAGTGGGGCCATATCACTGCGGCCAGTTACTGCGAGAGGATAGTGCCTCTCATAGAGAGTGCGGTCTTTCGGGAACCAGGACTAGATGTGATGCAGGACAACGCCCCTCCTCACAAGTCGAGGCAAACTATGCGTGAGTTTGAAAGGAGGAATATTTCTCTAATGGAGTGGCCGCCATATTCTCCTGATTTAAATCCGATAGAAACTTTGTGGAGTTATATGAAAGCGTACATGGAGCGTCTTTATCCAGCGTTGGATCAAGGGGGCAGCGGAGTCAAGGGCATCTTCGTCAAATAGTGAACGAGGCGTGGGATCTGGGGTTTAATGGGGATGACTTGGAGAAACTGATAGATTCGATGCCCCGAAGAATCAGAGCCGTTTAAGAAGCTGAAGGCGGATATGTAAATTATTAGCTAGATAGAAGTATAATTTATTTATGAAATGTATTAATGAATTAAAAAGTGAATAGAGGGCTATAATGGACCAAAAAAGCAAAACCAACGAATATTTCGTTGTGAAATTTTTGCCATACAAATTTAAAGTTTAGGTGGGGAGATCTACTTATCGTCATGCTAATTCAAGTTAGTAAAAGCCTATATACCCTGTAAAAGTCGAATTTTAGCGCCTATACACGATTAATACCGTAGTATCAGAGTAGTTAGTACACAAACGAGTATGTGTTTAGCCTTTTATACTCACTCTTCGAGTAGAGCCACATCAAATGAGGATTCATTTTCTCCGGCATGCGTTTTCTTATATGGGAACTCACAGTTGTGATATACATTGAGACTGCAATACTGGATAGTCCCTGATGAGCTCTACGTTCCGTTGCTTTAGCATACTCGACCAGCTGTAGACCTTCAACTACAAGCTCATAAAGTCCAGTGCTATTCCAAATTGCGATCATATCTGCCTCCCACATATCGTATGTGTCAAATCCCCCGAAACGAACAATGTTATTTAAAACCATTCCTTGATGCAGGCCTTCGCCAAGAACATCATGAAAGAAAGATGACATCTTCAGTTCGTCTCTTGAGAGACCTTCAACGACAGTATTTTCTGCAGACGATTCTACAATCGGAGTTGCAACACGACCATCGGTCGGGTTTGGAACATCGAAATGAGATAAGGGCATCTTTTCGCCAAGTTTCGATATATAGATATACTATTAAGAAATTTGAAAAGACACACAAGGTCGTTAGCAATTGTTTGTTAAAAAGTGATCGTGAACGCTAAGAGCACCGGGCTCATAACCTGTTAGAATGGTATGCGCTTGAATGGAATGTTCTTAAAGCTTATTAAGCTTGTGTTCATAGATGATCAGACTTATGGGACAATTGGAGGCTGCAGAAGGAATTAAGTAGGAGTTGTTAATTACTCCCACCCCAAACTATAGCACCTTTTCTATGTACAAAAAAACTATGTAATAAAACTAATTGATTATTGTGTGTCAATACAAACTAGCGTATTATAGGACATACAATAGGTATAGCGCAGAATGTTAACCGAACTATGACGGCTCAACTGTTAACATTCCTGGCATACCCAACCAATAAGTAGAATTAATTTCATCAACTCAGAGAAAAGACACCCGTTATGATGTTCGTTAACATGTAAATACAGCGACAGAGATTAGAGAAAACTTCAGGATCTGTTTCTCTGAGGAACAATAACGTTTCTATTGTAATACTTCTCTACTACGAATCATAAAACCCTAGCCAAAACATTCTCTGATTGATCTTTCTCAGTATCTATTCCAACATCGTATTACCTTGACATCCCTAATCGTATCATAGAATATCTCTTAATAATGACTAGGCAAATTCCACGTTCTATTACCTATACAGGGTCGGCGATTCATGACAAAGTTATCAAGCCCGGCGCAAAAAATCCGTTTCTGAGAAGACATCCTTAATTTTAACATAATCTGCAGTCTCGAGTAATGGCATCGCATTAGGTACTGTAGAGAAAGTGTTTGATATTCAGCTTTGGTCATTTGCATATTCTTACTTCATCCTGAAGGCAGTAGTGAATGGATACAGCTGGCCCTAGTTTTTGTTATTTCGACCTCGCCGTACTTGAGGAAGTCTAGTAGAAGTAAATGCCTGATTTTGAGTGATCCCTACTTTTTTCGCCCGACACACCCCTTACATTTAATGGTACTTGTATCTGTTAAATCATAAGACCAGTCCAGGAGTTGTCGGTATCTCTACCATAACAGAGACATAACTTGTCATTTACTGATTCTAGTTCTCTTGGATATACAAGATGTGGATATTATGTGAGTACATTTTGGTCGTAGCTCGTCAACTTGATATATTCTGAGGTGTTAAAATTGAGGGACTTATGTGACGATTGAAGTACGTATTGAGTATCATGTATTGTATACATTTTTTCTACATCCTTTAACCAAAGGAGATCTTTTTTGCATAAAGTCTCAGTACATTCTTTAAGACTAGGATAAGTACAATTCAAGACAAATCCATTCTTAGAGTGAGGTAAACTTGATACAATTGTGAGTATTGTCGCGATAACCACACAGCTCCACTCTGATTTGTAACAAGACGAGAATGCCTGAATATTAAGGTGAGTAATAACTCAATGTTCAGCAGGGCTCGCTATTTTCTGATATTCGTACAAGAATACTTTGTACACTGAAATTCTACCACAAATAACACTCCAAATATTAGCCAGATTAAATTACGTGCTGAGCTATGTAAGCCCCTTATGTACACAAATAAGTTTTATTTACATTTTGATTAATAATTGCAGAAAGTCTTGGCACTATTGAGTATAAAAGATGGGGTTGCATTAAGCTTCGTATGTCAAAAGTTCCGAGGCTAACAAAAACAACGACCACAGAGAGAAAACCCAATCCATTAGTAAATTTCCGAGGGCATTGCACTAGGTACATTGTCTAATTCCATGGCGGAGAAGACGCGAGATACATGAGAAGTGGCATTTCTGTTGATCGCTTTATCAGCGAATCCATCATAAGATCCGAGACTTGGTGGCAGGTCCTCAACTCGAGTACCCCACGAGCTTTCTTGACTCCCAAGAACGAGGATAAGTTCTTTGCCTTCAGTGAAGAAAGAATGGGTAATCCAATTTTTCGTGTATGGCTCGCCATTTAATGTTGCAGACTGAATAAAAATATTCTTGTATGTAGGATCAAAGTTTATATTTCTAATCTTTGCAGTCTTTCCGGTCGCGGGCGAAGTGATGGAAACAGCTTGAAAGTAGGGTGGGGTAATGAAATAGACGTTTTGTCCAGGATTGGGGAAAAGTCCTATCATAGCGAAGGCTACAAAGGATCCCATTGCGCCACTGTCGTCGTTTCCAGGTAGCCCACCGGGCAATGGCTGGAAGAATGAAGGGATATAGAAATGAGATCTAATTGCTGAGAGGGCCGGGCGTCCTGCAAAATGGTACTGGAAAACAGTGAGATAAGATGGCTCATCGCCAATGTAATTGATTTTATTGTTATGGAGATATTCGAGTCGATCAATAAAAGATTTCGGACCTCCAAATTTTGTGATGAGGGTTGCTTGATCATGAGGAACAAAACTAAATTTTAAAGACTTAGTAGCCCAAATTTTTAGAGGCTTAGAAAAAAAGGACTCACAATGAATATTCCCAGATTGAACTTTCATAAGTTTCAACTGCGTCGCTGTTGAGGTTGCATACCCTGTCCGGATTGTGGTCAAGATTACTACAGGTCAAGGGGTCTTGAAAAGAGAACGTTTGGTTGAGATTCCGAGGCTGAAAGAAACCAACAAAGCCAGTATCTTTGAGACTTGTTTTATTGGTAGACCGATCTTGAGATGCGATGAAAGAAGTTTGGTCGGCTTTGAAAAGATTTTTCCAATTTCCACTTTGATCGATGTATTTTTCTACGTCAGTTTCTTTGCCGCCGAGTGCATTGCCTAGCTGAGCGATCGCAAAGTCATTGTAGCTATACTCAAGAGTTCTCGAAATGCTACTTATCATGAGTCCGAAGCCTCTATGGTCAAAATCCTGAACAGGAATGTAGCCAAGGGTTTTCCAGCTGTCAAGGCCACCTCGACCTTCACAACACCAATTATGAGGCTCCTTCTCGGCATCGTTAACAACAGCTTCGTAGCCTAAATCCCAGTCGATGCCATCGGTAATACCTTTAAGATAGGCATCAGCTAGAACAATATCGGCACTACTACCGCCTTGAGTAAATCCCTTACAAAGAGACATTCGACATTCTGGTAGCCAGCCTTCATGTTTGTATGTATCAATCAGAGACCTCACCTGAAGAGCAACTACTTCTGGGTCAAGAATCATCAGGAAGGGGATTTGAGATCGAAAGGTATCCCATAGACTAAAACAGGTGAGCTGATCACATGTAGCTACTTGAATGGATTACTCACCAGTAAAATGAGTCAAAATAGGGTTCATCGCTGTCCCAAAGAGGGTTTTCACCTGTATAATCCTGTGGATTAACCATAGACCTGTAAATTCCAGAATAAAAGTTTTTGATAAACGATTCTTCGACACCAGTCGAATCCAAGTCAATTGGACTTAGTTTTTTCCTCCAGATTTCTTGGGCCATGCCTAGAGTCCTCTCGAAATCAAACTTCGGAATTTCTTGTTCGGCACTTGAGCAAGCCTGGTTGCTGCTTATCAGACTAACTCCGACTCTAGCTAGTACCGTCTCGCTCCCTGTAGCAAAACGATTAAACGCTCCAGCTGGAAGGGGGTTGCCAAAAATTGTTTTCGGAAGGTTTAAATACTTAAATTCTACACTAGCTCGACTATTAACAAAGACGCCGTTATCTCGCAAGTCCGATCCAGTGAAATCTGCACAAAAATAGGCGGTGTAGTCACCGATCCCGAAACTTGGAATAAATTTTGCACTCCCGGTCATCCTGCCAGATACAGGATCAACCATTATCGTTGCATTGTCTTGCCGAGAATTCTGAAGATCAGTCAGATCCATCAGGATCAACGGACTCCTAGTCGAATTTGAGGGAAACTTGAAGCGGAATAAAGATGTGTGTTGCGTCACAGTCATATCCACTTTAACTCCCGTCTCAAGTTCAAGGCCAAAATAGCCTGGGGAGCTCCTGAGGGAGGATGGCACATAAGGAGTCTGTCTAAAATGCTTCGGATATATACAGCCGTTGACATCGTCTCCAAAGCATTCCTTGTGTGCGAAGAGAGCAAAGTTGCCAAGCGATGCACTACCACCGGTCCCAGTATCGTGCATAGACGAGAATCCCGAGATGTTCTTGCTGTCTATCGTAAATCCTCCTTGGTTAAAACCTGAGCTGGAATCTGCGACAGCTATATTGGTTATTTACGTTAGCGTTCGAGCTGGAGGCAGAATGAGCTCAATTGTCTCACCTTTGGCCATTCCATAAGGCAATGTCGCCCCAGCAAAGACATTTCCTGAGCAAAATTAGCTGAAATCACAAGTCAGCACATACAGGGCCCTGGTGTCGAACCTTGATTGCCACTACCGATGAGCGGATCGACATAGCTGAGGATGTCGTCCTTTAAGCTGTAGGCTCCTGCCACAAGGAAAACGTAGAGCAGTTTCTTGGGGAACATCACAAAGCTTCTGGGCTCTTCGACTGGCATTGGTTTTAAGGCACGAGAATCAAACGTCAAGTCTTTCATACATGAGTGCACATGTATTCCAATTTACCAATCCTTGGAGATACTATCCAAAGTATTTTGCTTTTCCAAGAAGAAATTTTGCAAAGCTCAACACAGTCGAGCGTAACGTCATTCTTTGTAGGAGTACACCCTCCGTTCAATAAAAAAGTCCTGCTGTTGATCAATCTGGATTTTGGAAATCATGGTCATTAGAGAGAGCGCAATATTTTACTCGCAGATGATGCTGAACTATCATCAGTAGATTGACCATGATGCGAAAATGTTAGTATAGATATATCTTTCGGTAATATTAGATAAGGCCTCTGTAGGATATGGTCAAATCTAAACTATTGGGATTGATTGCTCTATTTGACAACAGATATCGCGGTATCTGGCCCGGGTTGTTGTTGATGTTCATTACCCCATTCGTGGTTGCCAGACCAACGCTAGGGTTACCACCACTACGTACAGGCAGTACCCAGTAAAAGCATAGTTGGCCTCGGTGCAATTGTTGTTAAGATTGATCCAAGTTTACCCGATTAAATTTGCAATACTTACATCTAGATCAAATATATCGTGAAGGGGTAAGTATTGTAAATATAAGTGGTAACGCCTGAATAATTATTGTCAATAGTTACACCTGGACCCACTATGCTTATAACAAGGGTTGCCAGCTGCAGAGATCGTAAGCCTTGTAATTTTGCCAAACATTTACAATTCTTAATCGTGGGTTGAATTGGAGAGTGGTACATCTTTCGGGCTGTTCTCCCCGCTAGAGTCTAGGTATCCGAAGCGCACGCCCAAATTGAGACGAGTAAAAGCTGGTTCAGTTCGGATCCAGTAATACTCTTCCACATATCGCGCTTGGCCAGGTATGTGGCGATGAAGAAGGTGTACTAGATAGCCAAATTTGACTGAAAGGTGTCCCTGTAGTAAATATCAACAGTTGAAGGTAGACAGGGCCACAAGGCGACTCACTTCGAGCAATTTCTTCAAGTAATGTTGGGGTGCGAGTCTCCCTTGTGTCATGTCATGTCATCGCTTTATGTATTGTACCGAGATCATTCTCGTCAGAGCCTTAAGGCTGCATTCATTCAAACGAGTGACAAAAGGTAGGGCTTGATCATATACATGCTGCCCACCATTTGACTTAAGCGCTTTTAAGTGATTTGTCAAACCAAAAAAACACCCGAAATCTCATCGGAAAAGGGTACCAGATTAAGATCAGACATTACACACGTGCTCGCGTGCTTACAAGTACATGAACTGGCTGCAAGGGGCGTTTTGGAGTAACTGGTTTGAAGAGCGTCAAGAAGTGAAAATGAATTTAAATCACTTTTCATAGCTTACAGGGTGAATAGAATATGATTTAAATAAAAAAATACGAATTCATGGTCGTTTCCATCGACAGATCATTATTGGTGTTACTAGTAGAACTATCAGTACATGTATGTGGATGATACCATCGTACTGTAGGTATACGCATACAAATCAAGAACCTCTAAGCCACTGGTAAGGATGAGATCTGAATCCACATTAAACGTCCATTGTCCCCATCAATTTCATTATTCATCTAATCCTTGGGACGATTTTTTTCCCGTCTAGCCAACAAGTTTGGCGTCAACAAGCCGTCAAAGTGAAAAATTAAATCAACAAACCAATCCGTACCGTGCGGGCTATGATCCGTCGAAAGAAAGAAATAGGTACTGGGACTCTCTGGCACGGACATCATTTGTACCCCAAGTTTATTCGGAGGTCTCGAGCTCTTTCAATGATGTGACGTACCACCCTATTCCTGTGCCTCATCGAGCAACCTGGATTATAATCTAAGGCCATGTTCCGACATTGGAAACCAGGCCATAATGTGACGCATTGGGTGGTTTTATATCTAACGTCCACTCGTCCCCCGAGTAGATAGACAGCCAAAACGCAATGGAACGACACAGAGCTTTCCTCCCATGTTACAAGTCAATCTTGGGTCTGCTATGAAGTGTTTGTTATATAAATTACATAAGGATATGGAGTTGGATAATGATTCCCATAAAATAACAAAGTTACCGCGTGTTGTCTTTACAATTCTCACCGCTATGTAAACTTCTTTTGTAGGTCGGATGGCGAAGTGGTATACCATTCGGGCCATTATCCCAAGTAAAGTCTAGGTAGCTTGGGCACATGCCCCACTTGAGACAGGAGAAAGCTGGTTCGAATTCAGCAAGTCCCGCACACCAATTCTCTCGCGGTGCTACTGTATTCGTAGGATGACGAAAGTTGTTGAAAAGTGCTAGGGATATAAGCGTCAAGATGTTAAGCTTGGTAGAAATATCAGAATAATCAGAGATCGGTGGAACGTAGAGAGTCTGGAACGTAGGGAGTCTGTAGAACAAAAGTGAGGAGTTGTTGATTACTCCCACTTAGGTTTGCAGATTTATTTATTTATTTATTTGATTGATATTTCATTTTCCTAATAAGGTGCCTAAGGCCCATATAGGTGTCTATGAGTCTGCTATTGTACACAGAGGGAAAACTTTTCGGTGAAAAACCCTCAAATCTTTATGTGAATACTTGTTGTATGATGTTAAATCCTTCAGGAAGTGCATACACTGTACTAGCCAGTGCGGGTTCCGTCTTATCCTTCTCCCATCCTCCTCTCCTCCATCACCGCCTCCACCGTTCGCGTTAGTCGAAATTGCTCTATCCATCCTTCCTGTTGTATCCACCGCGTTATTCGTCCAACATCTTCTGGGTTGTCCATCATTGCTTCAAACGACCGATTGTGCGCTTGTCGTAACACTCCTCCTCTTCCCTGCGCCCACTGAGGACACACCATGACCATATGCTTGGCGTTTTGAGGCGGATACCCACATTGGCATCTCGGGTCTTCAACTCCGGGGACTTTTCTTCGGTGCAGATAAGCGTTGAGCCCGATGTGCTCGCTTCTTATCTGTGTGGCAATACTACTTTGGGCCCTCTTCAGGTTCTGGTGGATGGCAGATGGAGTTCCCTTCAAGTTCATTCGTAGTCTACCCGTCTTTTGGTCTATGGTTTATTTATTTATTTATTTATTTATTTATTTATTTATTTATTTATTTATTTATTTATTTTTAATGTCTACCAGGCGCCAGTTACAACTAGAGCCCCATCCCTGGGGGGACATGGTAACTGCTATATGTAGTACAAAAGAAAAGGTGCTGTGGTAGAGAGGCTTGATTTGATTTGATTTGAATACATTTAACGTCTGCGGCTGAACTACCTTCCGGTAGTAGCCAGAAAGCCTCCCGAGGGGCGTATGACGCGCTGTTTACTACAGCGATGGCAAGTGGCTAATGACTACAAATTACATAGGAGCATCGTCATCTCATGACTAGCCCATTTCTATCTAAAGGCAATGAAAATTCCCACATTTTTAATCACTTCAAAAACATATATATCTCCTTGAGGAGACCTATTTACATATCCTTCATAATGCGGCTGAAAGCCGCCGCGCCTGGAGTCGTTCCTAGCAGCCAGTTTATTGCCTCTCGTGGTCTACGCTTACCTATCTCACGCTTGGCCTTATTTTTTGTTAGTCTGCAAAAAAAGAAGTGTACTGGTGTTTTGTCTGCCCCGCAAGTGCAGCTCTTGTAATTTTCATGGTTGAACCTGTCATGGTATGACTTGAAGTCGCCGTGTCCTGACCGGGCTGCAATTAGTAGGCCCAAAGTTTTCCTTTCAATTTGGAGTTCCTTAGGCGGTTTTCCCATAGGGTCGATACCGATTTCAAGGGATTTATATCTGGACTGAGAGTGTGTATTCCACCAATCTGTAATCATTTTAGACCGGTATGAAAGCATGATCTTTCTAACCACAGCGTAGCTCATCTTATTGATTAAGCACTCTACCGTCGCACTTTGAGCACCTTGTTTTGCCAGACGGTCTGCTTCTTCATTGCCTCTTATATTTGCATGTCCTGGGATCCAACAAGCAAATATATCACCGCTTTGTGTATGTGGTAGTCTGCTTCTACTTTTCCAATCTTGCTGACTTTTCCGAATTTCAACTATCTCTTTCCGACTTGTTAGGCTAGTTTTCCCGTTCACAATATTTGCTGCAGTCTGATTGTCTGTGAATACAATAATATTTGTGGCAAATTGAGTAGAAGCTTTTTGAAGCGCTTTTTGAATTCCGTTGTTAATTGCAATTATTTCCGTGTCGATGGGCTCTACTTTATACCCAATGCTGAAACTTGAAGTCAGAATTTTCCTTTCTGCCTGAAATAGTACAAACGCTCCCCCTGCCCTACCATCGGGTAGAATTGCCCCATCTGAGTAGACGTGGACATCGTGGTTCGTTGAGTTGTGGGTGTTTGGAGGATTGGGGGATTCCTTGTCTAAATTAGCAAGCTCTGCATCTGCTGAAATTGGGAGTAGCTGAGCCGTTTTGGTAAGTCTGGTAATCCTATTGCCATACGCTCGTTTCCTCATGGGATGACTAGTATCTAAACTTTGAATGCGAAGGGCTTTGCGTAACCTAATTTCTTCTAGCATGATTTTAATTGGGGGTACTCCTGCCTCGCGATATATTATAGGTAACGGAGTGGTCCGATAGATTGGAAGGATTGTCCTAAGACTCATATGAATAGCCTTTGAAAGAAGTTGAATTTGATTGCCACATCGGTGCTTGAGTTCGTGAAGCTTTTTCTTTCTCCAGGCTAGTGTGTGATCCCCTGGCCACCAGGCTTCGATCCCGTAGAGAACTACCGGAAAAACGCATAATTTTACTGCTTGCCGTAGAAGGTACGGTGGAGAACCCTTCATTGTATTATTGAGACGTCTTAGGTGCGCTGCTACTACCATACCTTTTGCTGCCCAATGTCTCGTGTGTGTAAGAAAAGATAATTTTCTATCTAGCCATACTCCTAGCCATCGTGTCACTTGGTTTGGCTGAATAAATGTGTCATCAATTAGAAGACCAGGGTATTCTTTCGGCTTGGGAGCTAACGTGAAATGTTGTAGTTCACTCTTCTGATGATCAAAAGATATAGCATTTTGTACTCCCCATTCCATTAAGATTTTTGCTTCTCTGTCCAGCTTTTCGGTGCACTCCGTGAGAGTTTGTCCTGATTGTAGAATTGCCACATCATCTGCGTAGCTAAATTTCATTCTTTGATCACCTATGTGGAGGATAGGCTCCGTGTATAACATGAAGAGGATCGGAGATATTGGGGAGCCTTGAGGAAGGCCACAGTTTAGATGTATTTCATCAGTTGTTACATCCCCTAGACGTGATCGTGCAGTTCTATTTGTCATGAAAGATCTTATCCATGTAATAATCCAGAGGGGCCAGCCCTGATCAATTAATCTGCGTTGCATACGGCCCGGAAGTACAGTATCAAACGCCCCTTTTATATCAAGTGTGAGCAAGGATGCCACTAAGCTTTTTGAGCGTGCTTTTTCAACTTCATGAATGACACAGCTGACAAGGTCAAGTGCAGATCTTTTGGGAAGAGCGCCAAATTGTTGTGGGTTCAGTACCTTTTGTTGTATTGCGGCACGGCTTAGACGTCGGGCGATAAGTCTCTCAAGAACTTTTCCCAAGCATGATAGGAGTGCTATAGGACGCCAAGATCTGACAGAACTGAGGTCCCTTTTGTTTGGTTTAGGTAGCAAAACTAAGTCTGCCTTCCTGAAAATCTTTGGATGATAACCTTCTGTAAGACATCGCTGATAGAGGGTGACAACTGCGTACTTAATTTCATTCCAGCATGCCCGCAATACTCTGACTGATAATCCATCGGACCCTGGGGCCGAGCTTGTCACGTGAAGAAGGCAACGCTCCACTTCCAGTTCATCTGCTTTGTCTTGAACCTGGATTCGGGCTTGATATTCCATCGGCATGTGGTCTTCTGCGATGTCATCAGTTGAGGATCTTCTTTGTAGTAGGGCTTTTGTGAGAATCAAGGCTTTCTCGATCGGAACATCGTATATTTGTCCTTCATAGTTTATTGGTGGGCTAGAGAAAGTAGCATTATTTTTATGCCAACGTGTAATCTTGAAAATATCTGAAGGGCAATTCGCATTTTGGATCAGACTCTGCCAGTATGCCTTTTTAGCTGATCTTGTCGCTTTCCTGAGATCATGTTTCTCCATTGTGGCATCCCCAAATTTCCGGGCTCGGCGATAAGCACATGCCTTTTCTCTACAATCTGTGTTCCACCATTTTGTTCCTTGAGTTTTTTGACTCTTTCGCGGTAGAAAACGTTCCATATTGATCCTGATGCACTCGGTGATCATCAGAGCAAGACTATCCAAATCTTGTGTTAAAATCTTTTCCATTTTGAGGGTTTCCTTGATTCCAGAGCAAAATCTCTGGGTATCTTCTGGTGTTAACTTGAACCTATCTTCAGTAGCCTTCTCAAAATAACCTCTGATGGGGAGAGTAGTGAGCAAAGTCTCATGGTCTGAAGTAGTATGCAGGTGTTCCTCAATGTTACAATGGGTCCCTATTATGTTCGTGAGTACAAGATCTAGAACACTACCTTTGTTATGTGTGCTTTCGTCAACGGGGGAAGCAAGGATCAGAGAATTCTCTTTGGACCATTCAACCAGTTCATCTGCTTGACTCGAGTTCCTAGCGTGCGAGTCCCATGATGGATGCCTAGTATTGAAGTCTCCGGCAATTACCGAGTTTGAGGGTACCTTCCATTGTTTAAGTGTTGTAATTACAGGGCCTTTTTCCGGTTCTTGAGGGGGTCTGTATACATTAACAATTGTGATTTTTGGAGTAGCCCCGGCAATTTTAATCCAGCAGATGTCCGCTGTATTGTTTGGCCTTAATTGTATGGGTTGGAGATTTGTGCCTTTCCTTACATACGTCATCACTCGTGGGCGGGTTTCCCATGTTTCTACGGGGCAGAAGGCCATGTAGTTAGCATGTTGCTTAGTGATTCTCTTTTCTAGCTGGGAAAAGATCCAGGGTTCTTGGATGAGGATAACATCTGCTGCTTCAGAATTTGCCAGTGCCAGGGCCAAGTCGTGATTAGCTTGTCCTCTGGCTGTATTAGCCTGGAAATGCTCAGGATTCCATGTTTAACTTTGTATTTTGTGCGTCTCATTGGGTTAGTGAAGTAGTATGTTCAGTGATTTTAGGTGATGGATTGGCCAAGAGCCATGCCTTATGTCCGGCTTGGCGAATTCTCTTGAGATGTGCTTGTGTGGGATGAATTAGGTTGCCAAATTTTACAGTCGGGCGTGCCGGGCATCGTGGTTCATTCGCAGCATGTGGTCCTTTGCAGTTGATACATCTATAGGGTTTTTCGCAACTAGAGTGCCCAAAAGCGCTGCACTGATTACATCGCTGTTCTGAATTGCAAAGTCTAGTATCGTGAAATGCCCAGCACTTAGGGCACTGGGTTGGTTTAGGGGGCTTGGTGACCAATCGAGCCAGAGAGCTTGTGCCAAACATTCTAAAGGGGTTGGTCGATTGTTTAAAATGGGCAACAATTGTTCCTGATGGCAATGGGTTTGTTAGAGTTTTCTTCGACCATGTGAGCTTCGTGGGTACTAAGCCAGTTATCAATTGTACTTCTTCTCGCGCCATCTCTTCTGTGACATCCCAAGATTTGCCATCCAAAGATGTCAATGTACGGGGAACGTGGTCCACCACATATGTAAACCATTCTTCTGCCTTTTCAACTTTTCCACCTATAATTGCGGTTATTGTTTGTGCTTTTTCCAGAAGTTGATCTGCGTGTTTTCCATCAGTCAGGACTATAGCCAGTCCAGATTTCACTTTCTGAATAGTTTTCACTGTAGGACCTTCAAGGCCTAGTTTGTTGACAAGAGCCGTTTTGATAGCGTGAACGTGGTGGTCGCGAGTGGGGTGATCTTCAGGAAGGCGGACAAATATCCTGTTGTCTGGTTTACGAGCATTTGTTGAGTTTTCGAGTGCTGGAGTGCTTGGCTTTGGTGGAAGATTTGCTCCAAATTTGTAAGGCAATTGGGTCTTTGTTGCATCTGCATAGGAGAGCTTTGTTGTTTTAGCATTACCCTGTGATCTACCGTAAATTGAGTTCGCTAGTCCAGCTCGACCAGCATCATTGTTAAGAAGATTTTCTCCATGAGCAAAGCGTTTAATTACTTGAGATAATGCTTCCTCAAGTTGACCTATGGCTTTGCCAAGTCCAAGCTGTTGTATACAGCTAGTCGCTTCATCCAGTGCTCTGGCATATTCCTCGGCGATTTGTTCTCTTTCTGCTATAGCTAAACGCTCTTTGTCAAAAGCTATTTCCGTGGCCTTAGTAATATTTCCACTAATCTTTTTAGAGCTAATTTTGTCAGAAGCTATGAAAGGATCCCCTGGGCTATACGGAGTCTCTGAGCGGGACCTTGCATGCGGAGCAGGAGCTATATCTGCAAAACGAAGCGTTCTCGATTTCTGAGTAGGAGTGGATGTTAGAGAGGATAAGGCAGACGATATACGCATTGGCGTCGTCGGTGGCGACATGTCAACATCCCTGTCGGCACCCGCCATAGCTCAAAGAGAGCGGATTGGAGCGTAGATATAATGAGAAAGTGAAAATTGGGTAGATGAAAGATATGTAGTGTTGGGAATGATGCTATTGACTCAGTATGGTCTGTGGTAGAGAGGCTATTAGAATACATGTAGAAACTGTGAGCGCTATGCAGCGGATTCCTCACATGACTAGCTTGTCACGTGAAATGGCTTTGGAGTACGGTTAGGTCATGATACCCGTGCAGATAAGGCACTAAGGCGTAAAGGAGTTAGCGCAATCATGGCTCGGTTAACATTTCATTTATATTATTCGTTTTGTGTAGGATTAGTTTCTCTCTTCAGCTTTATTATATCCTTTTTCATTGAGTTCTTGCCTGTCCCACTTTGTGTGTCTTAACAATAAAGCTCAAACCGACACCGACACCCAAGAACTCTTGACCACACTATTCAACTTGCAAAATTCAAACCCGCAAAAAAAAAAAAAATTTTTTCTTCCCACCAAAATGCCAAAATTACCCAAAAATTTATTGTCCGGCCTAAACTCTGATAATATATTACCCTCCAAACAACCGAAATCGGATATGGACGACAATGACATCGAACATAAATCATCTGATACATCCACCGATAATACGAAGGCCTCGCATACTGTTAGACTACTAACCTCAAAAGATAACCTGTTGCCCAACCAAGTGGTGATCGATAATACTATTCTCGCCAAAATGATCAACGACGCCGTCGCGGCATCGGTAGCCGACACGCTACGTAATTTCCCGTCCACTATTTTGTCTGTTCCACTTAACAACGTTCACATACCACAGTAATATGCACCTCCCCCACAAACTAAGCAACACGCCCCACCCACTACCAATTACACCCCGCCCACACATCAATACACCCCGCCCACACATCAGTACGCCCCACCCATACAAAACCATACACCGAATACCAAACATAACTTCTATGCAACGCAGCACCAACAACACTACCCCACAAACCAACATCAATATAATCAAACCAACTTCCATGCATTTGACACCCCGGTCCCTGATATAAAGAAGTTTGATGGATCAACTGATATTATGCAGTTTTTAGATGACCTGGAAGCACGTTATACCTTACAGCCCCATGCTCACCCTACAGACAGGCATAAAGTGATTGTAGCAGTGCAGCATTTGGATGGCGCTGCCCACAGCAGCACATCTACTGCGCCGAAAGAGTGGGCACGGTTGGAGCTACGAAATCACCCTGAACTACTCGACAGTTGGTTCAACTTTGGAGAAAGACTCCGCAGCCGCTACCAAAATACGGTCCACCACCAGATTAAGGTCGAAGAACGCCAAGCGCTCAAGCAAGGCTTTAACTCGGTCCAACACTACAAGCAAGTGTTCGAGCTGCTGTGCCATCAAACCGACTATCCCATGAATGCTTGGGGTGAAGAGTTCTACAAGGGTCTGGCCCCCCCATTAAAGATAAACTCGCCTGCGTCACAAGCCTTGACCGACGTGATTTCGAGATGGTAGCACATCATGCGATTCAATTTGACGAAAATCACCGCTCTCGACAAAGGGAGAAACAAGCTGAAAAGCAAAGCTTCGACCGTTCAGCTTACCGCCAGCCCCAGGCGCCGCAAGCCTATCCACAAACAGGCTCTCAACAACCTCCCGGACCCCACCAGCAACCAGGACCTTATCAGTCCATGCCTCAACTCGCCCCCACGGGTAAAATCACTGACGAAATTCGTCTCCATAGAAAAGCTAATCAGCTTTGCATGTTTGATGGCGGCAAACATCCAACCCATCTTTGCACAAGACTAATTGAAAAGTGCAAAAAACTTGGGCAACCCCTGCCTGTTGATCCTGCCACTCTTCCACCCAAGGTACCCTACCCCAAACCAAAAACCCACTGCGAAAACTCACCACTCATCATTGCTAGCTTGAACCACACAATGGCAATTGAGGTGGAAGGTTGGGTGGAGGGGTATTGGACAACTCTACTGATTGACAGTGCCTCGCACGTCAACGCTTGTGTATCTAAACTAATGGCTTTAAAACCTGATAGAAAAAAACGTTTTTTGAATAGACCCATCTCTGCATTCAATGGTGCCATCGTAGTAAATTGCAATGAAACTTATGAATCACAGCTACAAACCGAGATACCTGGTCTCAGCGTTGGAAAGATTACATTTGTCGAAGCCCCCATAAAACACTACGAAGCCATCCTAGGCATCCCTTGGCTACAAAAAGTCAACCCCCACATTGACTGGCACTCAAAAACCATACGACAACGATCTCCATTAACTACTAACATAGGGTTTGCACAGACGGTTCAAAACGACTCACTTTCCACAAACATCCATACAGAAAGCCCCATCTCTAACTCCGTAACTAAATCTAATCACAATTGTGAGCACACCAGCACTCCGCAAAAAAGTCAACCTCAAGATACCCTAAGCTTTCCTCACAACAACGAAAACACAATCCCAATCAGTGCGATCCCCAGTGATGACGCACAGGCCGAAAACTGCGACACAACTTTACCAAATGACTTAATATTCCTCGCAAGTGTATTCTCCAAGGCCGGTGCTGACCAACTACCACCACATCGCAAAAACACCGATATGACGATAGACATACCTCATGGAATTCTCCCAAAAATCATCCTGAAGGCCAGGCTATCCGAAAAGGAAAAACAAGAAGCCAAACGACAGACCACAGAACTATTAAACAAAGGCTGGATACGCAAATGTAAAGCCCAGGCCCCAGCTAATATTCTTTTCGTCCAGAAACCACACTCTAATGAGCTCCGAATGTGTATGGATTATCGAAAGCTAAACTCAATCACCACAAAAGATAGATACCCTGTACCTAACATAGACGACCTCCTAGACAAACTACGTGGAGCCAAGTACTTCACTAGACTTGACATCATATCTGCCTACAATATGATTCGAGTCGCTTCTGGCCACGAATGGAAAACCGCCTTCCGAACACCAGATGGCTGCTTCGAATGGCTTGTCATGCCTTTCAGACTTGCCAATTCTCCACCCACATGGCAAGCATTTATTGATAACATTGTTCGCAACATCAACGACGGCGTAGTCTCATACGTTGACGATTTCCTAATTTATGCTAACACGAAAGAGCAACTCTACTCCAGAACAGTTTTAGTATGTGACAGCTGATAAGCTGAATTAATCCTGTAGCCTATGTGGCGCATAGGCAGGCCCAAACTCTGTAGGGATAAAGGTATGGCGCATGGGGCATGTGGCAAAGGGCAGGGTACTATACGGCAGGGGGGGTTCTCGCTATTGTGAAACTTCCTGGAATACAGAGACTAGCTGAGACTCGGAGGCAAGCTTAGGCGTGGAGACTCCTTGATACACCTGGGTTTTCTATTACGAGGACTTTCTGATACACGAGGATTTCCCAGAGACCCTCAGTCATGTTAGGGCCAAGGCGAGTTATTAGATTGGAGAGAAAGTGTATATATATGTGTTGAGGAACGAAATAGTTCACATCCTTATAGATTTGAATATTAATTACCTCTACCCATTTAGCAGCGCAAGCGCTCTTGTCTAGACTGTGACATAGTACTCCAAAAACTTAAAGAAAACAACCTATTCTGCAAGTTATCAAAATGTGCCTTTGGTGTAAAGCAGGTCGACTTAGGCTTCTTAATAGGTAATGGAGGACTTCGAATTAGCCCAAAACGAATCGATACGATCACCAACTGGCCAATACCAAAATCATTACAACAACTACAACAATTTCTCGGATTTACAAATTTCTACAGACGCTTCATCTGTCACTACTCGAAACTAGGAGCAGGAATGTCAAATTTACTAAAGAAAGATGCCTTGAAAACCAAATTTGAATTCAACACCGCAGCAGTAAAATCCTTTGACGACATCAAACAACAATTCGCATCCTCACCAATGCTTCGCCAGTGGAACCCGAATCTACAAGGCATCCTTGAAACGGATGTATCTGGTGGAGGGATTTCCGGAATCCTCTCATAGATAGACGAAGGCGTCAAAAAACCAGTAGCATTCTGGAGTCGGAAACTGCAACCTGAAGAAGTAAAATACGGAACCCCCGATCAAGAACTACTCGCAGTAGTAGATGCATTACTACACTTCAGAGTCTATCTAGAAGGCGCCCAACATAAAGTCAAAATATACAGCGATCACGCAAACCTACGTTATTTCAAATCCACTGTCCGACCTAATTGTCGGCATGCGGGATACATCGAAAAATTAGCAGCCTTCGACTTCGATATCTTTCACTTTCCAGGTACAAAAAATCCGGCGGACGGGCCATCTAGACGTCCTGACTACATGGAAAAAACCAACGAAGCTGAAAAAGACTGGGGCCTGAACTTGAAAGATGAAGAAAACCAGCCAATCGAAATTAACGCAATCGTCTCACATGAATTTAAAAGTATCATGATCGAAGCCCTAGAAAATGATCAATTTGCCAAACAATTACGACTACAAAATGATCTCCCAGACAATTGGCATCAAGAGGACGAAGCCCTATGGTACAACTTAAACAGACTGTACATCCCAGAATCTCTCGGTATTAAGGCTAAAGAACTAAGTCACGACAGCCCAATAGCTGGGCACTGGGGAACCGCAAGAACAATTGAGCTTGCACAAAGGAATTATTACTGGCCAAACATGGCCCGAGACTTACGGGATTACGTTTCTGGTTGTCAAAATTGTGCTCGTAACAAATCAAAAACGCATAAACCTCATGGAAAACTCAACCCTCTACCAACACTGAAGGAAGGTGGACAAGAGTCAGCATGGACTTCATTACTGACCTCCCAAAGACTAAAAACGGAAATACCGCAATTCTAACATGTATCGACGCAGCAACAAAGCGCGGTCGTTTTATTCCATGCAAAATTGCAGGCCTTATCGCAGAAAAAACAGCAAACTTAATCAGAAAAAATCTGATTCGACAACACGGCATCTCAAAGCTATTCGACACAGATAGAGGCCGACAATTCGTAAACAAATTCTGGACACAGCTAGGACACTCCATGGGTTTCAGCCAAATACCGACGACGACGGCACATCAACAAGGCAATGGACTAGCACAAAGAATTAATCAACCCATTGAGTCTTATTTACGTGCTTATGTCAACTTTGAACAAAACGACTGGGATGAGTATCTAGACCTCTTCGAATTTACCTGGAACAATTCCAAACACGCGACAACAGGCATGGCTCCTTTTTTCGCTAACCAAGGATATCTTCCCAACTTTCAACTAACCGACAAAGAACCAGGAGAAGGCATTACCTGCGAATCCGCCATCGCTCATTCCAATAAACTTCAAAACATCCTCATCAAACTAAAACAAATCATGACAGCAAACAACAAAACAATGGGACACCATTACGATAAGAAACATAAAGATGTTACATTCCATACTGGAGACTGGATTATGCTAAAAACTGATCATATACGAGCTAAAAGATCGTGTAAAAAACTTTCCGAAAAACAAATTGGACCATTTAAAATACTAAAAAAAATAACGGATCAAACTTATCAAATAGATCTCAAAAATCTCGTCGGAAAGATACACCATGTGTTCCATGTAGAAAAATTTGAAATTGCAACATCCCCACAAAACGGACAACAAGATTATGGAATGGAATGGTTTGTCGATGACGAAGAAACATTCATAACAATCAAAGACATCACCAACTCTAGATACTCAAAAGATTGCAAAATTGATTACGAAATCCTCTGGAGCGACGGAACAAAAGAATGGGCGTCTGAGGACGAGTTTAACGATAATGAAGTAGAAATTAGATCATTTCATAACAGGAACCCTGGAAAACCAATACCTTCGAGAAACATTCTAGCGAGTAGCGATAGGAATAGACGACCCCCAACAAGATTTTGTTAACAGCAATTGGGACGATCACTTCGGAGGAGGTGGGACTGTCACGTGACATGGCTTGAGAGTACGGTTAGGTCATGATACCCGTGCAGATAAGGCACTAAGGCGTAAAGGAGTTAGCACAATCATGGCTCGGTTAACATTTCATTTATATTATTTGTTTTGTGTAGGATTAGTTTCTCTCTTCAGCTTTATTATATCCTTTTTCATTGAGTTCTTGCCTGTCGCACTTCGTGTGTCTTAACATAGCTCATTCGGAACGGATTTGGCAGATTTCTGACAGAAAATTAACCTTCTCCAATATGGTGGCGAAACGCTTAGCTCCATGGGAGGTGCTGAGAAGAAAATCGAGTGAGCTCAGACTTCGTCGGTGACCAGCCGAAGCCAGTCTCTCTCGCACGAGGGGGCAAAAAAAAAAAAAAAAAAGACTAAGTGGGTGATTGACTTGTCAGCGCCGCTGGAACAAGTCAGAAGGGCATCATAATGATGAAACCTTTCGTGATAAGCGCGAAAGTCACCGTATCCAGTGCGGCATTGGATTAAATATCCGAGATAATGGCGAGGGAGTCGTAGTTCCTCAGGAGGCTTCTTGGCAAATGGCATCCCCAACTTGCAATAGGTAGAGGGAGCATGAGATTGCCACCATGCTGTGGTCAAGTCCCATATTTGCCTTTGTATCTTTGTGTGAAGGGCAGTCACTAAAATAACGTAACAAAAAGGAATGGTGGCCAAATACTGTCTATTTTCTATATGGTCTCCAAATGTGTATCGAGGAGGAATTTATAATATGTACATGATCTCCTTCGTGTTGGAATTCACAGAATCACAGAGTAAAAATATATTCAGATGTTTCGTATTTTTATTCACTTTACTTCTTGATCAAGTCTATATAGAGGTACTTAAACTAATTACAATAGTAATAGATACAGCCGCACCTAATTCATGCGATACTATCGAATCGTAAACAGCTTTTTAATGTCACGTTTCACCTTTAGCGACTAGCACATCTTTGTTGGGAACATCAAACACAAAACGGAAGATTTTACTCCATGACACAATACGTTTCCGTTTTCTAACACTCCTCCTGACCAAAAAGATGGATGCCGGTAGTCGTTTGGTCCAGTCCAAAAATTCGCCAATATAGATGTTCCGCCTTTGATCGAGTTAACGGCTTAGTAAGAACATCTGCTATCATATGATTTGTTGGGATATATTCGACTGCAATATCTCCGTTGGTAACACATTCTCTAGTGAAGTGGTATGCAACGTCAATATGCTTCGTCCTCGCAGAATTTGTACCTCTTGCTAGAGCGAGCGCACTCTGGTTGTCTGTAAAAGTTCTTAACCCATTATCATCAATAAGCTGGTCCGAAACGTGCAAATCTTTAAGAAACCGTGTGACCCAAACCGCATGTTTTGATGCTTCAAATAGGGCAACATATTCAGCCTCCATTGTCGAGGTTGCCACCGATTTTTGTCTTTTCGATTGCCAACTTACTGTACCTCCTCCAACCATCAGAATGTATCCACTGACTGACTTCCGAGAGGTGATATCTGATGCATAATCTGAATCAGAAAACAATTGCAATTTTAACGCCGATGAAAACTCGTCAGAAACAGGACCGCAGCTATAATTAATACAATAATTTTCAGTGCCCTTCAAATACCTGAAGACCCTACAAACACTGTTCCAATGACGTTGAACTGGTGATGAATTAAAGCTAGCGAGCGGGGAAACAGCAAGAGAGATGTCTGGTCTCGTGCTATTAGATGCATATCCCAGACTTCCAATGGCGCTTGAGCTTGATGAATGAGGAATCGGAGACGATAAAACTGACGAAGAATCAATAGTTGATGATTGTTGCTCGGAATCAGAATTTGAGTCGCTGTCAGATTGATTATCATTTCCTTTATCAGGGCTACTGATTTCGGAATCTTTATCGACTAGGACCTTTAGATCGTCAAATTGTTCAACGGTTGACTTGCTCCAATCCCAAAATTTTTCTTCCAAAAATCGCACGTTTGCTGACACAATCACTTTGTCACGACCAGATCTATTTGGCACATATACTTGGTACTGTGTTGAAGAACTACAATAGCCAACAAAAATCCCCTTCATGGACGTGTGAGAGAGCTTGTACCTCTGTGGATTTTTGTTGTCAATTAGTGCATAGCAGATACACCCCCAGACTTTCAGATGAGAGAGTACCGGTGTGACACTAGTCATAATTTCAAATGGCGTATGATTCCTTGCATACAAAGGCATTCGATTTCGTAAGTAACAGGCCGTTAAGATTGCAGCGTCCCAAAAACGGAGTGGAAGACCAGCATGCGACAACATACATCTTGCCATGGTAACCAATGTCCGGTTTAACCTTTCAGCGACTCCATTTTGGTGCTGAGTGTATGGCGCACTAACTTGTCGAACGATACCATTGTACTTGATGGATTATATTCGGCTTCTCCATTGCAGCGGATGGCTTTGACCTTGCACCCTGACTGTAGTTCCTTCTCTTCTTTATACTGCTGAAATTTTTCAGGAACTTCTCTTGGGTTCTTGAGAAGATAAACCTCGGTCTCACGTGAAATATCGTCGGTAAAAGTCACGAAGTAATGACTTCCAAAAATTCCTGGGACCCGGCACTTCCCCCATATATCAGTATGTATAATTTGCAGCAATTCTGTCGCTCTTGAGGTAGGACCTTTATTTATCTTCTCGACTTGTTTACATAAGTTGCAAACATCACAATATTTCAAAATTGAAGTGTTGATATAGAAATTTGATAAATCTTTCGGTCTTATGATATTTAATTTAGAGGCGTCGAATTTTCGAATGATTTGTGGCCCGACATGACCTAGGCGATAATGCAGGAGCTCTGTTGCACTTTTCCTTGCAGATTCAGAAATTAAAACCTCCGAAGTGTCTTTTACTGGAGTAAGTAGTGAATTTTTTGATACATTAAGACAAAATAATCCATCTTCCATACGGGCAGTTGCAATGATTGGTCCTTGAGGAGAATAAATCCTGAGACCCTTCGAATTAGATCTTATATTGAGTCCCTTGGAGATTAGTTGCGATCCAGAAATTAGATTCCTAGAGCAGTTCGGTAAGTACCAAACATCATTTATTTCAATTGTTTTCCTCTGACTAGCATCTTTAAGATCAAGAACCTCAAATCTCACAGCCCCGATACCTGAGACGGACTCAAGATGACCCGAAGCCGTTCGAACCGACTTGTTAAAAGGAGATATGGAGATAAATAACAATTCATCATGGAAAATGTGATGAGTAGCTCCTGTATCAAGCACAATATTGTTGTTCTTCCGTGAAATATTGGATGAGAGGGCATATTCTTCCATCATCCAAAGGCCATCTTCAGTGAGAGTCTTGGATTCTTTCGATTTCCTTTTATTCTCATACTTTTCTCTTATCTTCCTTGTCTTTGCTGCTTTCTCTGGATTTTTAGCTGCCCACTTTGTACCATCCGGGGTGTCGAGCCATAAGAAACAAGAATCACGAGTATGATTTTTTCGTTTGCAATGGGCGCAGGACTTCTTCTTTTTAGGCGGGGATTGTTTCTTGCCATTGCTTTCTTTGACAAGAGCAACGAAAGGTTCCGGGTGAGCTAACTTATAACCTGATTGATAAGTCCTCAAATGGTTGACGGTTGCATCAAAAGATATGCTTGGACCATTTCTCAGGAAAGTAACTCTGCCACCATAATATCCATTATAGCGACTGTCGAAATGACTCAACAGGCGATTTTTCTTGGCAGAATCAGAAGGGCGTTGTGACCGATCAAGGGCAGTAATGCGAGATTGTCGTTGCGTAAGTTCGTTCGCTAACTTGTCGACGTCTGTACCTTCTTCCATTGAAAGATTCCAGAATTCTTCAAGTAAAGAGTTGATGGTTGCTTCTTTTTGTGGACAATAATAAGTTCAAAGAGTATCCCACATATATTTTGACGTCATCTTCTCTTCAATCAGATAATAGATTTCTTCTGGGACTAATTGAAGTATGGCCGTCATAATATTGCTATCGTTTTTGAGATTGGTGCGATCGAGCTTTGAATCTTTCTCTTTGGGACTCGACAGGGAAGAAAGTCCTGGTAAATCTTCCAGAATATAGTTCTCTCTTTCTAAACCGACCAGACATCTTTCCAATAGTGAGCTCCATCTACCACATGTAGACTTATTGAGCTTAGGGGCACGTCCAAGACTTTTGAGGATTTGCGAAGTGGACATATTGATGTCGAGTGAAAATATTGAAATATTAAATCGAGAAGGAGAAGTACTGCCTCGATTAGAAAATGATCTGAATGAGTTCTTGAGGAAAGAGAGGTGCTTTCTCAAAACAAAGATTCTGAAAAGGAATAAGATTGTAACTCAGTCTAGAGATTTGGTCTCATAATCTGTTGGAATTCACAGAATCACAGAGTAAAAATATATCCAGATGTTTCGTATTTTTATTCACTTTACTTCTTGATCAAGTCTACATAGAGGTACTTAAACTAATTACAATAGTAATAGATACAGCCGCACCTAATTCATGCGATACTATCGAATCGTAAACAGCTTTCTAACGTCACGTTTCACCTTTAGCGATTAGCACATCTTTGTCGGGAACATCAAACACACAACGGAAGATTCTACTCCATGACACAATACGTTTCCGTTTTCAAACACTTCGCACGACCATACCCCAAGATGCCAGATAATCTTCAGAATGAATGCTCTCTTCGCAACGTCTCATGAGTCTGACGTGAGTTGTTTCCATCCGAAACTCGCTGTGGAGACTGCTGGTACTAGGTAGCCCTGCTAATAAAAAACCAACACAATCCCTGATCTGTTTCGAACCATAGCTCCCATCACACGACCTATGATGTGTAATATTCCCGAGTGACTAATCAGAACAAAGAAAGGCGCAGCCCGTAATACTTTGATTGAACTCCTGCAATAGATGCGGCAGGAGGAGCTGGTTGGCGAGCCGCCTCTCCGGCCAACTTGTCGGCCAACTCATTACCTAGTATGCCCATGTGACCGAGAGACCACATTACTTGGACCTTTCCAGGAGATGCGATAGGCAGAATTCTCCTCGTAGGCCAGCGAGAGGCGAGATCCCGAAATTCCAATATTTCCATTTGTGAGGACCTGGAGGGCGAGGAATCGAGAAGACGGTGTGCAGCCTCTTGGTTGTCAAGGATTACGTGAATGTTGGTTGCAAGGTGTGTAGAAGGAGCTGCTATAGCAGCCCTAAGCCCTTCGAGGGTGCCGATAATTTCGGAGTCGTAGACCTCAAAGTCGGGCCCCAGGGGTAATTTCACTTCAGCTACAGTGATATCTCTATGGAGAACGACGGCACCTGCCCAAGCAGAGCCATCTTTCTGCTTTGAGCCATCCGAGAAGACAAGAATGTCCCATGGTGGCAGCTCTCTGATGCGCTCAGAGAATTCTTGGGTTGAGTAGTCGGTTCGAGACTGGTTAGGAGGGGATTTGAAGGAAGGAGGTAAAAGCTGGGGTCGAGGGAGAGGGGGAATGAGCTTTAGCTTCTCGGAAAGGCGGGTGTGAGCGCGGGGGACGAAAAATCATTTAACCAAAGGATGAAAACAGTCCGCGGCAGCTAGTCTAACGGCAGAGCGGAGGCGGATCTCCTCAAGTAGAACATGAGCGGGCTTGAGCCACACCTTCCTCAGAAGTGCCGAAGTGGGCATGGTCTTGTATACCGGTAGAATTGCTCGAGCCAGGGTGACTAGAGCTCGAGAGATTATGTCTACCAGGTGCTGAGATCGGGTTGAAGTTGGACGTCCTCGGCGGAGGTAGGTGTGACCGCGCCACCAGACCTCAGCGTCGTACAACAACACAGGTAGTGCCGCAGCTAAGCCTGCAGTGCGCAGAAAGGTTGTTGGTACACCACGGTAGGTATTTCCAAGCTGTCGTATATGGGCGCTAATCTGTTGCGTTTTAGCACTCCATTCTTGCACATTTTGTTTGAAAGAGAGCTTGCTGTCGAGGAAGACGCCTAACCACCCAAGAGTAGAGTTAGTGGTTCTTAAGACGCCGTTGATGGTTATCGGAGGAGAAGGTTGACGGAATCTGTGAAAATGCAGGATCTCGGTCTTGTTTTCTGCCAGAGAGAGTCCATTCTGATTGCACCAACGGGTGATGCTTCCAACCCTGTCAGTGGTCAGACGAGAAATATCGTCCAGAGTTTTTGCCACCGAAAGGATTGCTACGTCGTCTACGTATCCGAATGTAGGAAACTCGAGTTTGAATAAAGGCTCGAGAAAGAGGAGAAAAAGTATTGGGGAAGCAGGAGATCCTTGAGGCAAGCCATTCGGAATATCCAAGAAGTCACCGACAAAATCATCCACTCTGAGGCGAGCTGTCCTGCAAGAAGCGAAGGAAGCAGCCCAATTCACGTATGGTAAAGGCCATCCCTGCTCGCGGAGACGAATGCGGAGACGGCCAGGCTGAACACTATCGAAAGCGCTTTGGATATCGAGGGTGGCGAGAGTGCAAGCTTGTTTCGTCTCCCACGCTTTTTCGACGTCGTGAACCAAAAATTCTACAAGATCCATGGCAGACCTTGTAGGCAGAGCTCCAAATTGTGTCGGGGAGATAATGCGATCGGACAAGGCCCAGAAGGCAAAGCGTCTTGCAAAGAGGCGTTCCAGCCCCTTCCCGAGAACTGGGAGAAGCGAAATCGGTCGCCAATTGACGGGATTAGTAAGATCGTCCTTGTGTGGTTTAGGAATAACCACAACTTCGGCGCGGCGGAAGATGCTGGGGTGGTGACCATATTCCAGGCAAAGCCTGTAAAGGTGGACAATCCACGAGCGCCAAGTATCCACTCCCCATACCAGGCGGAGAGCTGAGACAGAAAGGTGGTCATGTCCCGGAGTAGTTGACAAAACTTCCAGAAGACAGTGGCGTACTTCATCTTCGTCTATAGAGATAGGTGCAGGGATTGCACGCAGTGGGCAGGTAGGGGTATTCCTGGGTATATCCGGTTGGCCAATCGCGCGTGCAAGCTTAGTTCGGAAGAATATGTCTGCCCGCTCGGTCGGGGTGCTATATGTGACACATTGGAAATGAATTGGGGGGGACCAAAGCGACTAGATAACTTCCGCCATCCAACAAATTAATGGGCCTCTAGGATCGAAGACACATTATCCAACATAGAGCGCTTGTGTTCGCGTTTAGCTCGTCTTACCGATTTTCGAAAATTGTTGTGTGCCTCGATGAGATCTTGATCCCCACTATGGCAAGCTTCGAGGTACTGGCGTCGTTGGTCCGAGTAATCACGATTCCAATAATCATTGCATGGGACGCAAGCAGGCCTCGGCGGTGTCACGGTTTATCTAATAGTGCGTGTGCAACTAGGAGATCAAAGTAGTTTATATTGAATCTATGGACAAAGAAAGTATCTAATTTACAATGGCAAACATTTATAGATCTTTTCAAGTTACTGGAAAGCTCTTCTATTCCCTTCGATCATTTGATGTTCCCAAAGATAGCATGTACTGGAATACTCTAGAAGCTCCTTGAACAACCCAAAAGTAATAGCAAGGTACCCCTGTCCGTCGCTAATTATGCATGTCGTAAATAATTAGATTTATGCCCGACTATGCATAGCATAGGCTACAGGAATTATACAGCTCACCAGCTGTTACAGTTGGGTTAGCTGCGAGCAGAATCGCCGAGAGAGCGGCAATGCCTGATATAGTCACCGCGTCCAGGCGCTGAGGGGTTGGGTCCTCAAAGGAAAAGCTAGGAGGTGCGGTCGCGGAGAGGGCTAGACGAAATACCTCAGCGTTCTCATCGTTGAATTTGGGCAGTTTCAGCATTGGGTGACGCCTAGATGTCGAGAGTTGGACGAAGCCAGATATTGTTTCGTGGTCGGAAGTTGAATGTGACTCCGGATCCACACGGGCTGAAAGTCCTTCCGTGTTCGTGAGTACTAGGTCAAGGACATGGCTAGCCCGATGCGTGGGAGCTCCATAGGGCAAAGCCGACCTAAGAGAATAGTTGTCAATCCATTCAACAAAGCTGCTGACGCCAGAGGAACGGGAAATGTTGGGCTCCAATAGTTCGTGGTGAAGGTTAAAATCCCCCACGATTATGGTATTTGGTTTAATTGGCCAACTGAAGAGTGCACCGAGGCTCTCAGGCATTTGAGCTAGAGGTTGTCGGTATACATTTATGACTTCTAGAGAAGGAGAGCACTGGAGGCGGAGAACAATGATATCAGGTGAGGAACCACAGTCTAGCTGGATAGGTCGGAGGTTAGATTTCTTTCGGACATAAGTGAGAACACGCGGGCGCGAGTTGGCCCAGTCCCGATTCATGGGAGTGAAGATAACATAGGCCGGATGGGACTTGGTTACATTCTTTAGGTTAATTGTTTTTGTCCAGGGCTCTTGGACAAAGATCACATCATACTTACCCTGAAATGCAGCTTGTAGAAGAATAAGGTGAGAGGATCCACCACGTCCAACGTTTGCTTGGAGAAAACGGAGGCGAGGCGGGGGGGTGCTCCTAAAATAGCCTTTATTGCTCATGGGAAGTGCTGTGGGAGGTATTGTTGGAGACTTGCTCGTCTTGGTCTACTTCCATAGACCCGTCCAAAGCAGAAGTCAGAGCTGAGAGCCTGTTCTGGCTGGCAGATGGCGTGCGTTGAGTAGGGACGTGGGGGATTCCGTCGAGAGAGTCGGTGCGCTGGAGCTTCCGGGAGAGGTGGAAGTTGCGGAGTTGGCAGCAGCGGCAGCCCCTGCGCGACGCTGTTTCCGAAGATTAGTACGGTTACGTGCACGGAGTTCTGTAACCGCTTTTTCTGGGGGATGGATGAGTTTGCCCTTGAAAGGGAGAGGGCGGAGAGGGCAGTTAAGGTCGTCTGCAGAATGTGGCCCCAGGCAGTTAATGCAGTGAAAAAGTTGGCGGCAATCTCCGTGGTGGCGAAGGGCACCGCAATGAGCGCACAACGCCTGAGTGCGGCAGCGAAAGGAATGGTGAATCCCAAAGCAAGCATCACACTGGACTACCTTTGGATTAGGGATATACCGTCGAGAAGGGGCGCTGTCAACAATTCGAAAAGCCGACACCTCTTTGGGGAAAAAAATAACAGCCGTATGCAGAGCACCGTGGCGATCTTCATGTACAGACCATTGAGCACTGGATGGAGTGACGCCTGTCTGCGCTTGGGCAATGCTCTTGACATCATCAAGTGTAGTGGGAACCAAATTGGAGACCGGATTCCAGATAATGCATGGGATATGCTTTACAACGTATCCAATGCGGTCCTCAATTTGAATTAGAGAACCCGATAGAGACGCCTTTATGGTTTCAGCATTGTCCATCGCAATTTTCAGCAATTTGTCAGACGAGAAAGCGACAGTAAAACCATTGGAGCAGCGAGAAACGGAGGCAATTCCATCCTTAAGACCGGGAACAATGTGGATGAAAGCAGACTTAACTGCAGTTGTGTCTGCTTTGAGGAGTAGAGCTTCCTCAGAGAGGCGGAAGATAGCTTTAGGGCCCTTGGTGATAGCAGCTGGTTTTGGAACAGGCGTGCAGGAGGGGCGGGTCGTTGTTTTGGGTCGGGACGAAGCGGCGCCGGAGGGACGGTGGCGGGAGAGCCTGCGGCGGTCGCTGCCCAACCCTGTGGTTGCTTAGCTGCAGGAATAGATGGACGTGCTGCTATGTTTAGGCTAGGCTTGGGTAAGGAGCCTGATGGCTTGGGTTGTTTTGGGCTGTCGTGTCGCATAGGGTGCCCAGAAGTAACTGCAAAGAGAAACGCGTCCATTTGCTCGCGCACAAAGGACTGAATGAGAGGGTCAGCTTCTTCAACGGCTGACCAAAACTTGATATGAAAGGATTGAACCCAAGTAGCTCAACCCTTCGCAATGCGCTGGACAAGCTCGAGCTCTTCAGCGACGCGCTGGGCCAGAGGAGGTGGCTGTTGTGATTTGGCCATCACGAGCGCGATGACCAAATTAAGGTACACTTGATAGGTATTGAAAGAGAGGAATCGAATTAGAGGGATCGGCTCGAGATGAGTAGGGAGACATGATGGTATGTAAAAATCGTGTGTGCTTAGGTTTACAGAGCACTATATACAGGCATAATGTGTTACATTGAACCATGTGATCTTCCGCTGGACATCAAAGCGTACCTTTAGACTTATGGTCCGATTGATCTGTATAACTAACAATAGATCGCACTATGACTGTTTGCATATTTAGGACCAATAATTCCAACACTACTGTATATAACAATAGTTGGATCAGATGGTGCAGTGGTACACTGTCCGGGCAGTTCTCCCAAGTAGAATCTGGGTAGCTTGGACACATGCCCTACTTGAGACAGGAGAAAGCTGGTTCGAACCCTGCAAAGCCTACACGACACATTTCTCGCGGTGATATTGTATTTGAAGGATGATGAAAACATGCTCAGATAACCCCAGGTTTCTCTCGCTTTTCCTGTGGTGGGTATTCACGGAAGAGGGTACATGTTGTAAGGCGTTATTCTTACAGTGGTATCTGCAAATGAAATCTGAGTATGAGTGTTCCAAACGTCAAACAGAGTCATACTGCGTCGCATACATGTCTTCCGTAATCATTCGCGTCATAGCCTCAGGCTGCATACGCAAAAATGATCCAAAAAAAAGTATCAGATCCGCGCTAACAGCGACTAAATTAAAGACTGTGTCATAAGCAGTATGTAGACAGCGTGGGGAGAGAGGGGTCAAGAGGTGGGTGTCAGGCTAAAGGTTGCCATCCTACATGATACACGAGATAGATGCATCACCACTCGGCTAAAAGGCCAGACCAGAGTTGCTCCGTATTTGATTCGTCAGTTGTGAACAAAAAGAACGTAGGGATGATGGTTGTCCGTCGTAAGGGCTAATGGGTGGGACGGAGATTCGAAATACCGGGGGTGGTTGCGGGGCAAGGACAGGGATAGAAGGCGCCTGAGGTGGAGGTATACTTGGGATTTGTGCCTCAAAAAGACGGCTTACCCTTACAGGATCCATTTTAATTGCAGCATTCCATGTCTCAGTCGAGCTCTGAAGGTAGGGGATATTCCAAAGGTTTGGGGGTAGCATAAGAAGCTGAGGTGGCGGTGCTTGAGGCTGAATTTCTGAAGTACTTGAAGGGTGGGTTTGGGAGATATCCATGTCAGCTTCGTCATCAGAGGGGGGCTGATATGAATTGCCTGTTCCAGATTGTTGGTTAAAGAAATTCATAATTAAATATTTTTGGACGCTTAGTAATGTCAGAGTAGTGACCTGCACGTGACTCGATGGCGAAAGGCTGAAGACTGAAGGCTGAAGGCTGAAGATCGGAAGCGCGGAAGCGCAAGGCTGAGGTATGGAAACTTAAGGGCCGAAAAGGTAGCTCTAGATTAATGCTGAACGTCCAATAAAGGAGTAAGGGAGCGGAGGTAAAGACAAGAGATTAGGAACTGAAGAAGTCTGAGAGCTGAAAGGCACTGAAGACTGAAAAGTACTGTAGGCTAACAGACATCGAAGGCTGAAAGACACTGAAGACTGAAGGTGACTAACTTGAATTCTATAGTCTCGAGATGACGGAAAACTAAGCGTAAGGAGCTCATCTAGCAATCAGTGCCCTACTATATATCCAGAATAACATCTCAAACTACTAAAAACATCTTGTCACACTAAAGGAGAATATCGGGAGAACTCCTAAAACACCGGAGTTCCTCCGATACCAAATACAACACCGGAATACATGAAGCCAAACTATTAAAAACATCCGACGCTATTCCCCTGACCTAAAACACAACTTAAACAAAAGTCGAATCGGTGTACGAACTCTAACAGACTGCAAGAAAGATTGTGAGAAAGCACTTTCAAATGAAGAGTCACATAATTCATATTTAAAAAACGAGAGAAATCAAATCAGATTGAACAATTTCAATGAAAAGGTCCCATAAAAGGCTTAGATGTATTTGATATTGCCCCAATTGAAGGGGTCGCATTGAGACTGATCCTAATATATCCTCTCTCAGCGCCGGCTCGTAACAGTGGATGGACCAAATACTACAAATTCCCATTCTGTACCAAACCAATTGTTATAGCGGAAGAAACAGAAAAGAACTCAAAAGGTAAAATTCCTAAAGAGACAAAAGTTGACAAAAGATGCAACTTCAAGGCACGATTCAATGTGATGAAGGAAATCAGAGAAAATAAGGTGGTTATGACAGTACATACACACACACACAACGAGAGAGAGTTTCCCACTGCCCCCTTCCCTCCTCCCCCATATTGACCCTCCCTACATTTTTCTTTCTCGCTGTGAGCGAGCTATCGCAAGGCGTTCAAAATGGCCGCAGGACGCACAGCTCACGTAACCCCCAACCCCGCATACCGCACAAAGAAGACAGCGCAAAGAAAATTTCACAGCAAAAGAGCGCTGACAACTTACGAGGCCGAGATGATGAAGAAGGCTAAGATCATAATGCAGAAAAATTTGAAGGAGAGATGTCTTCCACCTAATGCGGTTGATACAGATGGAATAGAGATTGACCTTCTTGAAGGGTCGGAAGGCGCAGAGACGCTTGACATAGACTTGATCAACAAAGTGATTAAGGAGCGCCTGGATGAAATAGAACAGGCCAAATCAAACTCGAAAATCTACACGCAGGCCCCAGAAGTCTCGCAGGGTGTAGACGCCCCTAAGGACGGAGCGACCGAAACAACAATAACCAACCATGACACTGATGTCTCGACCAGAAAAATCGCTATGCAAGCAATTAAACGGCTAATAGTGCCAAAGCGAGTTGAAAACGGTTCTACTTAGTCAAAAACTACAACTACAATAGAAAGTGCAGAGACACCACGTCTTGCCTTTGCCCCAGCACTGAAGACAACAAACCAGCCAGCCGAAAGGACACCTACTAGCTGTAGAAGTTTAGAGTTGCACTTGGGATTATCTTAGAGCTTATTAGACTCGATGAGATCACAGATGAATATAAAAGGCAAAATGAGGAGGCTGTAGAAAGTTACCTTGAGAGTTGTTCATTACTCTCACGCCAACTACTAAAGCGCTTTATATATACATGAAAATTCCAACTAAAAGAAATTGGTGATTGTGAGTCAATACGGACTAGCGTATGACCAACCATAATGGTCTTAGCGCAGAATGTCAAGCGGAGCAGCCTCGGCTCTACAAGTTTGCATTCCTTGCAGATCTTTTCCAATATGGAGAATTCATTTCAACACCCCTTCTCAATTTGCACGGAATATAGAAGTGCACAATTGGTTCAATCTAGGCCTTAGTAACGCCTTCGTACATATATCAGCGAGGTTTTCAGCTGAAGAAATATGTAGTAAGATTAAAGTCCTAAGTTCAATCTGCTCTCTGATGAAATGATAAGCAATGTCAATATGTTTGGTTGCATCATTAAGTTTCGGATTCTTTGCAAGCTCAATTGCGGAGGTATTGTCTGTAAACAAAGCTGTTGATATCTGTTCAATAGTCATCTCATGGAGACTCCCAACAATTTAGATGAGATGTTGGGTTGCAATGTTCAACGCCATGTATTCAGCTTCACAAGTAGAGAGAGCCACAGTTCGTTGTTTGCAAGACTTTCAAGAGACTGAACAACTACTAAGTTGGAACAGATAGCCAGAAAAGCTTCGTCGGGTATCAAGACAATTCGCAAAAGATGCATCACAATATCCATTGAGTACCAGGGGAGATCCGAACTCGTAAGTTAGCTTAAGATCTCTAGTTCCCTTCAAGTATCTTAAAACTCGTTTTGCCACACCAAAATGATAGACAGATGGATCCTGACTAAACTGAGAAAGATGGGCGATAGCATAAGCAAGGTCAGGTCGTGTTCCTGTGACAACATACATTATAGAACCGATCATCTGCTGGTACAGATTAGCGTTTCCCTGAGCTCCCCATCAACTGCAGCTATTAGGCGTTGGTTGGGTTCCATAGGTGTAGAGGCAGGGTTGCAATCCAGCATAGAGAAACGCGCTAAGACTCGTTCAATATAATCAGTCTGGGAAAGTGAAATACCTGCATTTGAGTATTCAATCTGAATACCAAGAAGCCAATGAAGCGTACCCATGTCGTTTACTTTAAAATCGAATTTTAGTAGCCCTACAACTTCATCTATTAGCTTCCCTTAACCACCAAATAAAACAATATCATCTACATATATCACAACAATCAAGTTTCCTGACTTGTGCAAGAGAACACAAGCATCAAATTTGGAAGAAACAAGACCAAGAGGAAGAATGTATTCAATCAACCTAAAATACCATTCTTGTGGTAATTGGTTCAGTCCGTAGATACATCTGATAAGACGTGCTACATGATTATCCTTCCTGAAACCCTCAGGAAGATCTATATAAATTTCTTCATTAAGTGTACCATATAGAAACGCTGTTTTAACGTCAAGATGTCTGGGGGTCCATCTCCTGTTGTAAGAGATAGCAAGGAGCAAACGTAGAGAATCTAGTCGTACAACGGGAGCAAAGGTTTCCTCATAATCGAGACCCTGGACTTGGGTGAACCCTTTTGCGACGTAACGCGCCTTGAATCGTTCGACTTCTCCGATAGCATTTCCTTTAACTTTAAATACGCATTTTCCATTGACAATCTTCCGTCCGTCAGGACGTGGTACAACATGCCACCCGTTGCTTTCTTTGAGTGATGAAATCTCATCCTCTAAAGCTCTCTCCCATTCAGACCAATAAATCGAGCGTTTCGCTTCATTAAGACTTTTTGGCTCTGGTATCTCCAAAATGCTAACCAATGCACTATCTTCCTCGGTAGTGTTAACCATATCTGATGATTCAACCCGAGAGTTAGAAGTCTGTACACGAGATCTTTTCTACCACTCCCCCGAAATCGTGTCAGAATACACTCGAGGTCGTACCAAGCGGTTGGATCTGATTCTTTCAAAAACATTTTGTGACAGAGTTGGCTGAGGCCCCGATAGTTCATAAGAAGACTCGTCATTCCTCGAAGGAACGTTGGACGACTGAAGAATTGAACATGGGACAACGGCATGATTTGTTATAGTTCTACTTGGTTCAATTTCGTGCTCGTCATTCTCGCCTGGAACAATAGACTGCCGAAAACTTGAACAAGAACTATCAGTTTGACTTGTATCGGTTTTGACTTGTTCAAACCCAGGCTCATCCTTATCTAGAATATTAATCAATGATGAACAGTTTGAACGTGAAACATCAGACTGATTTGAAATAATTCCACTAGTTGGTTCGGATTCATACTCGTCTTTCTCACTACGAATATGAGACGGCTGAGAATCTGAACGTGGAACGGCATGAGTTTTATGAATATCATCTACTGGATTGAACACCAATGCCAGTGGATTCCCATTTATATCCGTAGATATAATAGATGATTCACGAGAAACGCTCTGTTGATGAGAAGAGGGTGCTACAGCCTTATCTTCGCTAGGAGGGAATGTAACATCAGCAGAAATTGTTAAGCTCCCGTTAGAGGGGGTACAAATTTTGTAGTGGTGTTGCGCAGCACCGTATCCTACAAACACGCCTAGTTCATCTTTTGGGAGAAGTTTACTACCTGAAGGAAACTTAGCTTTAGGTATGTGTAAAAAGCATTTTCCATCAAACGGCTTCAAGTGTCTCAATGTGGGTTTATGGCCATGAAAAGCCTCATAAGTTGTCTGACCACACACAGAACCATGAAATAAGCGATTTTTGGTATAAACAAATGTATGAACAGCTTCTGCACACAACCGCTTTTCAGCAATGTTGGATAGCATAGCCCAAACACCCTCGCCTATAGAACGATTTAATCGTTTGGCGATACCATTAGACTCGGGAGAATACGGTGGAGTCAAATCATGACTTATCCCCTTCTGAGCAAGGTAATTGGTAAGTTCTTTGTTAACATACTCACCGCCATTATCAGTTCGCAATGCCTTAACTTTACATCCAAATTGTGTTTCAAGTTCTGCAATCGTATTCATTACAGCTTGAAAAGCTTTCGACTTGCATTATAAGAACTTAACACAGGAGTAGCGAGTAGCATCATCAACAAAACTGATATAATAAAGAGAATTACCCAGAGAACGCATCAGAAAAGGACCACAAATGTCCGAATGCAAATATTCTCCTATGGCACTTGCTCTATTACGAACTGCTTGAGGTTTACTATGAGTGGACTTAGAAAGTGCGCACGCCTCGCAGTGAAAATCTTTAGGGCAAACAGGGATTAACTTGGAATCTTGTATTACCATCTCTGTTTTAGAGATTGTTGTGGGGGATGAGTGACATAAAGCTTAATGCCAATATTCATAGGTCATACAGGCAACATCTTGACGTGGTAGGAGGGCTTCTACAACAACCAGAACAGTTCCGTTAAAAATTGCTTCAAGACATAGTGAATCACCCTTAAGTAGACGCATCACTGTCCCGTCGTCATAAAGTGTATAACAATTAGATCTTTCAATTTTCCACGACAAAAGAGAATGAGTCAATTTAGGTACATATAATACATTTGATAATACAAAGTTGTAAATACAACCATTCGATACCCTATATCTTAAAGTCACTGTGCCCTTTCCTTTCACAGCTATTCACTCGCCTGAACTTGTGTTAACAAGTCCGGAACATGTGAAGAGGTTTGTGAAGCGATCTGGAGAAGGACATATCTGAGCTGATGCACCAGTATCAAATATAAAGTTGGATTTACTAACATTATCATTAGAGACAGATGTCATGTGGGCCACTTCTACCCCATTGACATTCTTATGGCTTCGTTTTTCTTTGAGCCGGTCACAATTATTCCATGTATGACCATCAGCATTACTCGGAAAGTGCTTCTTGCAAAAGTTACACCGTTTATTCTTCATAATCTTAGCTGATTTATGCTTGAGTGGGCGATTCAACTTAGCCTGGGCAAGGAAGGCTGTTTGGGGCTTTTCCTCAGTATCAAGAGCACGAAGTTTATGTTTAACCACTGAATAAGTCAAATTATCTTTGGTTGTAAGATTATCAACAACGTTTTTCAACTTCATCTTCTTGCTCAGAAAACCCAGCAGGAAGTCTCGCTTCGTTGAATCTGTCTCCAGAAAAACACCAAAATCTCTACAGTATTTGTCAGACGAGGATTCGGCAAAACGCCGAAGCTTGTAGTGCTCTTCCTCAGATCGTCGGACGAATTCGAACACTGGTTTTGTGTTGTCATACTCATTCACCAGTTCAGCAAAGTTGGCTGATTGACATACCAACTGTCACGGTCCAGTGCGCTCGAACCTTGTCCCCTGCCGCTGTAGATTACTGGGATCACCCAAGCCTTCGTACCCTGTTGTTTACTGCACCGATTAGTATTAACAACTTGCCGCAGATCGTAATATTCAGGACTCTCTGGTTAGCTGTTTTAATAACGATCTACTGATAACTTACCTTCAGCACTTTCTAGACTTAGTATTTCCTTTGATTTAATTCTTTCCTGATCTATTGGATTCTATTCTTCATTTATCGGAGTTAGGAGATGATTAGTCAGCATAGTGTACGTCGTTAGGTTGCTCCTAGGGTCTAGGCGTTCATGAAGCTGGATTTATATATATAGAGGTTCTCTTCCTTAGTTAGTGGGCCAGATTTGTGTCTTCGAAATTATCAAGTATTTGTTCCCATCAAGCTCCAACAAGTCCTCTCAATTTCTCTTCATCTTTTCTTGTGAAGTTACTCAAGCCTCGTCACGTCTAGCCTCGCCACGTCAAGCCAAGTTTTAACATTACACAAATCTCTTACCCAATCATGGCATCTTTAGGTTCAGAATCA
Source organism: Podosphaera xanthii (assembly GCA_028751805.1). Taxonomy (NCBI): domain Eukaryota; kingdom Fungi; phylum Ascomycota; class Leotiomycetes; order Helotiales; family Erysiphaceae; genus Podosphaera; species Podosphaera xanthii. Next base: position 330,109 of record JAPWIX010000032.1, read on the forward strand.
CCAGCTCCAGAGCAACAACTAACCCTCGAAGATATCTTACAACAACTGAGGAATGTCTCCGAACTTGATCAGTTCACCCAAGGTTTCAACGCACAGCCTAATCTGATGTTTGAAGTCTTCAAAACCTTGACGGCTCGGAACGATGCTTTGGCTCTGAAAGAAGCAGAGTTAGCGCAGGCCAAGAAATCGAATACGGGACCCGATAGTATGTCAGGCAGCAGCTCTAAAGCAAAGAGGAGAAGTTCAAGTGGAAGTGATGACCTCCTCGCCCGACTTGTAGACCTTTTGGATAATCGGAATAGGGCTCCTACACCTAGATCTGCCGAACACAGGGAGACTGAACTGTTTTCTGGGCAAAAGAAAGACTTCGCTACCTGGAAGGAGTCCGTAATGTTGAAACTAAATGTTAACGCCGATCACTATCCCACTGAGCAGTCAAAGATGGCTCTTGTCTACTCACTTCTTAACAGCGAAAGTAAGACTCATTTACGTGCATGGCTCAAGGATGGTGTCCTCACATTTCCATCTCTTCAGCACATGTGGGACCTGATGACTACTCTGTTTGATGATCCAAATGCCGCCCGCGACGCTGCCGCCAGGGTCCACTCTAATTACCAGAAAAACCGCCCCTTTTCTACCTGGATTGCGGAGATAAGGAGGGACGCCATGATCGCCGGGTATGACACCGAATCTCTACAATTGCGCAATCTAGTGTTTCTAAATATGGGCGTCGAACTAAAATGGGCTCTGATTCACGAACGCGACATCGACTCGCTGAAATTCGACGAAGCTGTTTCCCGGCTACAAGATATAGATAATAGGCAGCGGGCGCTAAATGATTTTCTTTCGCGGGGCGGTCGTAGGAATTTCGCAGGTGGTTCGGATAGAAGGATAAATCAGAGTCACCAGCATCAGTCGGCCTCTCTAGTCGGCCACCCAATGGATTTGTCGGCCGCGAGCTTTCAGTCGAGGGGACCATTATCTCAGGAAGAAAGAGAGCGACGTCGTCGGGAGGGGTTGTGTTACTACTGTGGCGAGCCCGGCCACAAGTCTGGCGGTTGCCCTCGAAAGCATCGTCCGCAGGTAGTTGGTCGTGCGGCTGATATAATTGACACCGAGTCAACCGATTCGGGAAATGCCGCTGCCCTTTGAAAAGTCGCTCAAAGGGCTCAAATTTATGTTTATTAGTTTCATCTGCAGCTGTTAATAAAAATGATTGGGATAAAAACAGCCACTTTGTTGTAAAATGTTTTCTCAGTGATAAAACCTCCTCTATGATCCCATCTTTTGCTCTTATCGACAGTGGCGCTTCAGCCCATGGATTTGTAGATGTAAACTTTGCGCAGAAACACAGCTTAGAATTAATTCCACTCAGGAGACCTCGCTCCTTGAAAGTATTCGACGGGACAGAATCGGTGTCCGGGTTGATCTCTCATGTGGTCAGTTCTCCTCTCAACATCAATGGTCACAAGGAAAAGCTCCTTTTATACGTTACTAAGCTAGCATATTTTGATATTGTCCTTGGCCTTCCATGGCTGCAGCATCACAATCCTCATATCGACTGGACAAAAGGAAAGCTCCTATTTAACAGCCTTGGGTACCATGGACACTGCTCCACACCTAACAACTCAGTTGACGCTTTGTCCTCGAACGAAGTTAGGGAGATAAAGGAACATAGCTCCTCCGAAAAACTCACAATTCCTGTTGCTGTCGAGATTTGTAGCCCGGAGAGTTTCCATTCTTTAACCAGGAGCAAAGATACCATCATGTCCGTGTCAATTGAAGATATTAGGGAAGCTTTAAAAGAAAAACCGAAAGTTGACCCGGCCCAAAAACTACCCAAAATCTACCATGAATATCTCCAGGTGTTTTCCAAAGAAGAGGTCGATAAGTTACCTCCGCATCGACCGAACGACCACCGTATACTTCTTAAACCAGGATCCGAGCCTCCTTGGGGACCCCTTTACGGCATGTCTCGTGAAGAATTGAAAGTTCTGAAGAAATATATCCAAGAGAACTTAGAAAAAGGATTTATCAGGCCCAGCTCCTCCCCGGCCTCGTCTCCTGTACTATTCGTGAAAAAGCCTGGGGGTGGACTGCGATTCTGCGTTGATTACAGGGCACTGAATGACATGACCATCAAGAATCGCTACCCTATACCGAGAATCCACGAAACTCTATCGCTTCTAGGAAGAGCCAAGTATTTCACTAAATTAGATGTTATATCCGCCTTCCACCGAATGCGTATTGCTGAAGGTGACGAATATCTCACTGCTTTTCGTACCCGTTTCGGTCTTTACGAATATTTAGTTATGCCATTTGGTCTTGCCAATGCACCCAGCTCCTTCCAGAATTATATTAACGATACTTTGAAGGAGTACTTGGATGAATTTTGTACCGCGTATATCGACGACATTCTCATCTTTAGTGAATCAATGGAACAACATCAAACTCACGTGAAAAAAGTACTCTCTCGCTTGATGGAAGCGGGGCTACAGATTGACATCAAGAAATGTGAGTTTCATGCGGAATCCGTTAAATTCCTTGGGCTTATTATCACCACGGAAGGAATCAAGATGGACCCGACCAAGTTAGATGCGATTGAGAATTGGCAAGCCCCTAGAAATACCAAGGACGTTTTTCGATTTGTGGGATTTATAAATTTCTACAGACAATTTATTAGAAATTTTGGGTCAATTATCTTGTCACTAATTGATCTGATGAAGAAAGATGCCCCTTTCAATTGGGGTCCCAAACAAGAGGAAGCGTTCAGAGAGATTAAAGTAAGATTCAAGGAAGATGTTGTCTTACAAAACTTTGACTGGGATCAACCAGCTCGCTTGGAAACTGATGCATCAGACCGCGGAACTGGCGGTGTGCTTCTTCAGCCAGATCCGTCTGGGAATTGGAGGCCAGTCGCTTTTTTCTCTAAAAAGATGAGTCCAGCTGAATCTAACTACGAAATCTACGACAAAGAGTTGCTGGCAATTGTTCAAGCGTTTGAAGAATGGCGCCCAGAGCTTGAAGGCACTTCGGACCCGGTCGACGTGGTTACGGATCACAAAGCTTTAGAGTATTTTATGAAGTCACGGTTATTGAGTCGACGGCAGGCTCGCTGGAGTGAGTTTCTATCTCGTTTCAATTTTAGGATTTGTTATCGACCTGGAGTTCAAAATGGGGCCGCAGATACGCTTTCTCGTCCAGGAGGGGCCCCTGACCCTTCTTTAAAAGGATTCCTAGAACAAAGACTGTTGAAACCGCATAACCTATCCCCCGGAATGTCGGATTCACAACTGCTTGCAAACGATTTCTCGGACCATATAGATTGTTCGGATGACTTAGAGCTAGTTAATAGCGACTCCCCGTCGAGTGAAGGAGAGTTATCGTTTATAGAACGTATCCGCAAAGCTATCCCCCACGATGAGTCCATACTGTCAGTGATAAAGGCTGTGATGGTACCTAATTCACCGCGGGTTCGTCACTTGACTATAGCTGAATGCCTTTGGGACAATAATATACTGTCTTATCGGGGAAAAATAGTGGTACCACAGTGCGAATTCGACAAAACCTTAACCACTGAGATCATCAGTTCTTACCATGATCTTCCAGCCGCCGGCCATCAAGGAGCTTCATCTACATATTCGGCACTTGCAAGAACATTTTTCTGGCATGGGATGTCCAAGCAAGTAAAAAGATTTGTCAGAAATTGTCACACCTGCTCTAGGACCAAACCCTCCCGCGAAGGAACCCAAGGCCTCCTCAGGCCGCTCCCTATAGCAAGGGAGAGATGGCGTCACATTGCTATGGACTTTGTGGTTGACTTACCTCCGAGTAGGGATTGGAACGAACAGGAGTATACTTCAATGTTTGTAGTGGTTGACCGAATAACGAAACAAGTACATATAGTTCCATGTAATGACTTATCAGCCCGCAACACAGCTTACATGTTCTATAAAGAATGTTTCCGCCTTCATGGCTTGCCAGACTCAGTTATATCAGATCGCGGCACACAATTCACTTCCGAATTTTGGAAATGGCTTTGCAAACTCCTGGAAATTGATCACCGACTTTCAACAGCATACCATCCCCAGACGGACGGACAAACTGAGAGAATGAACGCAAGGATAGAGCAGTACTTAAGAGCCTATGTAAACTACGCACAGAATGATTGGGTCCGATTTCTACCCTCAGCCGAGTTCTCCTTGAATAACAACGACTCTCATGTCACGGGTGTTTCTCCTTTCCTTGCGGTATATGGACTGCATCCAAGATCAGGATGTGAAATCTCGGCCCCACTCTCGAAACCTCCATCTCCAGCCTCGATTCGTTTCGAGCGGCAAGATGCTGAAATTCTGGTGGAAAATTTCAAGTTGGTTAATAAATTCCTTGTTGAGAACATTCAATTACACCAGGCAGAGAGTGAAGATCAAGCTAATAAGAAGAGAACAGCCTCCAGGAATTTTAAAGCCGGAGATCTCGTCTGGTTAAATTACAGGAACATCAAATCACTCCGACCTTCCAAAAAGCTTGACTTCAAGAATGGGGGGCCATTTAAGATTATTGAACCAGTCGGTAATTATGCGTATAGACTTGATTTACCCAAGTCAGCAAAAATAAACCCAGTGTTCCATGTTTCTTTGCTCTCGCCATCTGCTGCGGACCCATTGCCAGGGCAAATTTCAGGACCGCCGCCAATCCTGGAAACTGAATCTCAAGACCCAGAGTTTGAGATTGATAGAGTAATTGGTTCCCATTGGAAAAACGGAAAACTTCACTATCTGGTGCGCTGGAAAGGCTATGGACCTGAAGAGGATATGAGTATTCCTGTTGACCAAGCCGAGGGTTTTATAAAATTAATCCAGGAATTTCATGACATGAATCCAGGTGAACCCAAAGTTGGAGATGGCCCGCCTCGACACTCTATGAGTAGAAATACTCGATGGCGTCAGCCTCGCAGGAGCTCGGCAAGGCTAAGAGGGGGGTAATGTCACGGTCCAGTGCGCTCGAACCTTGTCCCCTGCCGCTGTAGATTACTGGGATCACCCAAGCCTTCGTACCCTGTTGTTTACTGCACCAATTAGTATTAACAACTCGCCGCAGATCGTAATATTCAGGACTCTCTGGTTAGCTGTTTTAATAACGATCTACTGATAACTTACCTTCAGCACTTTCTAGACTTAGTATTTCCTTTGATTTGATTCTTTCCTGATCTATTGGATTCTATTCTTCATTTATCGGAGTTAGGAGATGATTAGTCAGCATAGTGTACGTCGTTAGGTTGCTCCTAGGGTCTAGGCGTTCATCAAGCTGGATTTGTATATATAGAGGTTCTCTTCCTTAGTTAGTGGGCCAGATTTGTGTCTTCGAAATTATCAAGTATTTTTTCCCATCAAGCTCCAACAAGTCCTCTCAATTTCTCTTCATCTTTTCTTGTGAAGTTACTCAAGCCTCGTCACGCCAAGCCTCGTCACGTCAAGCCTCGTCACGTCAAGCCTCGTCACGTCAAGCCTCGTCACGCCAAGCCTCGTCACACCAAGCCTCGTCACGTCTAGCCTCGTCACGTCTAGCCTCGTCACGTCAAGCCTCGTCACATCTAGCCTCGCCACGTCAAGCCAAGTTTTAACACCAACAAGTATGTATTCAGCCTCTTGAATTCATTTCAGAGAAACAGCCACATTAGGTGTGGGTTCGCCTTCTCCAACATGCGTTGTCGAATATCAGAGTGTACAACATGGACGTACACTCCAGCAGCGAACCGGGACAGCACCCGATATGCCCTTAGCTCAGCTTGGATTGCGTTTGCGACTGGTTGAAGCCCTTCAACAACTAGTTCGTACAATCCAGCAGCACTCCACACAGCAATCATGTCAGCCTCCCACAAGTTGTATGTTTCAGGACCTTCGAGACGGGTGATGTTAATGAATGACACCAGTCAGTGCATTCCATCATTGAGAGTGTCACTGAAGAACATTGACATCTCAACATAGTCTCTTGAAGGTTCCTGGACGACGGGATTGCTAGACAATGCCGTCTCAGTGGAAGGAGCGTTATTTCCTGATTGAACGGCCGGGGTCTGTACTGCTGACATCTTGAGTAAATCTGTAGAAGTTTACACAGCAGTGAATTAGCAAAATTCTGTACAGACAAAGTGATCTCTAAGAGCACCGGGCTTATTACCTGTAGAAGTTTAGAGTTGCACTTGGGATTATCTTAGAGCTTATTAGACTCAATGAGATCACAGATGAATATAAAATGCAAAATGAGGAGGCTGTAGAAAGTTACCTTGAGAGTTGTTCATTACTCTCACTCCAACTACTAAAGCGCTTTATTTATACATGAAAATTCTAACTAAAAGAAATTGGTGATTGTGAGTCAATACGGACTAGCGTATGACCAACCATAATGGTCTTAGCGCAGAATGTCAAACGGAGCAGCCTCGGCTCTAAAAGTTTGCATTCCTTGCAGATCTTTTCCAATATGTAGAATTCATTTCAACACTAGCACCTACGTCAAAAAGAACCCCGCCAATAAATTCAATAGGATTGGTGGGTATCCTCTAGAACTACAATCTGTGGTGGAAGCAGAAGAGCGCTGATCAGCGCAAATCGCCACCCAACTATCCATATGCACCACAGATATGGAAACAGTAGATATTGCATTGTCAAAAATACACCCTGGTGAAAATAAAGAATATATTGACTCCATAAAAGTCTACCTTCGGACTGCGATGGCTAACTTTGGACGCACCGGGCTTAGGCCTACGGCGCCGATGCTCCCCCCTCGGCCAGCAGATCCACCAATTGCAATTCCTCTAGCACTCAATCACAGGAATGCAGTAACCCAAACACCAGCTAACACTGGCTCTAGCTGGGCTGCAGTTACACAGAGAGGTCAACAAATAACTTCCACATCAAAAAGGCCAGTGGCAGCTCCATTGCAGACACAAAGACCTATGAAGATAGTCCCCGCTGTATAATAATATGGTCTTTGCATCATTATTCCGAAATTTTTCTTTCAAAGGTTGTTTCCTATGTTTGCATTGTTTTATCTGGTTGCATATTTTACTTTCATGTTGTTTTATATTTTTTGTTTCAGATGGGAATAATTTTGTGTCGCAGCCTCAGAAGTTTCAATGAAAACTTCATGCTTGGCAACTCCGTGATACTATTGATTCAGGTATTGCATTAAGAACGTATTATAATACAGGGGATTGTTGGTATGAGACAATTTTTTTTGGAGAAACATAGGACTCATGTATGTATTATATACGGGAAGGAAAAACGGGAGTTAGATAGACAATGGATCAATTCTGAACTGGTTGACAGGACAATTTGCTTTACATTACAAAGCTCCTTACACGATTCTATTCTTACGGAATCTTTTATTCTCGCTGTATCATACACAGCTTCAATCACCGTGATTATTGTCAAAAGTCACACACACGCCTACCCTAAAGATAATTGACTATTTCTCTGCCTAGCAGAAGGGGATAAGTGGCGTGACCTCTCGCCAGCAGGCATACGAGAAGCACTAGTTGGTCTCTTCAAATGCGCTCCGTCAGATGTTGGGCTAGTCCAGCGGGTTAGAACAGGCTTCGCGATAAATGCAAGAAATGAAGAAATACGAAAGAGCTTCCATGAATCCTCAGAGGCTCTTATGAAGCAATTTTGAATGTTGACAGGCGAGGAATGACAATAACGAATTAACTTCATTCAATGAGTTCTGAAAGGATTAATAGATAGGCTGGAGTACGAACAACTGATGTTTGTGCTTGGTATGATTATGAGGAAAAGATGTATATTAGAGACTTAGACTTTTTTTTTTATATATTTAATGTACAGGAAAGTAGGGCCAATATATACTCGACTTGAAAAACATACATGGAACCTGCTAGAATCTCAATACATGGCAAAGGACAGCATGGGAGTTTACTAGAAGCTTCTGGAATCTAGTAGATGTATAGAATCGACTAGATACTATCATTGCTTAGTCATGCTGATGAGTAATAAAGGCCCTCCATAAATTAAACTCATAGCGCACGTGCCAACTTTTATACGAGACTCGGTAATTGGTGGAAACTAAACTAGATCCATTACTGAACTGCATTAATTTCTACATCTTACGCCCACGGGAGCAAAACTTGAGCTTCCCTCAGACATAGTGGCCATCCACATCGCCACAGTACCCGTAGCCATCGACACACTCGGTGGACGAGCACACATAACAGAGGAGATGGTCATTGAGGAGATTACAAGAGTTACCAACTCGCAACCTACGAAGGTCAGACCCAACAGAAAGAGCCATTTCGGATCCCCGTACCAATCATAGATCGCCCTCTTCCCAAGTCAGGCTGCACCGTGACCTGGTTTCCGCCTCTTTGATACTTCAGGAATCGCAATTCCACACAAACCACGTCAACCAGTACAGCAATGCAAACAATGCCTAGGCTTCCATGCCACCCCGGGCTGCTCCAAGACACCTGCTTGCTGGAGCTATGCCTTAAATATGCACTCATCCTTGGAATGCAAAGCTGCCACTAGATTTCGTAACTGCGGTGGCCCTCACAGATCAGACAGTCGAGACTGCTTGGCTCGCCCTACTAGGACTAGTTCAGCTACCAAGGAGCAACTTATGACCATTAGGCAGGCCAGCCATTGATAATACATCGCAGTTGCCCGAGCAAAAGCTGCCATCAAACGTGCAGAAGCTGCTGCTCAATCACCTCCAACCGCCCACTCCGCCCCTGAGAACAACAGATTTGAAGTTCTCTCGACTGAATCGGATGCCATGGTCATAGAGACTATTAGTCCGGAAATAGATTTGTGAAGGGCACCCCACAGGTCCCCGCTCGCCCCCTTCTGCCCTTGATTTCATGTCAATCAACGTAGGCAGAGGAGGCACCACACAAGATACAGCACTCACTCGAGCCTATGAGCTAGGCGTGGACGTTAAACTAATCCAAGAACCTTCGTGGATAAAACGCACAAAGGCAACTAAATCACATCCAGGATACACATGTCACATACCACGTGGTGGACCAGACGTAAGACCAAGGGCGGTAACGTACACTGGAAAGACCTATAGAGTGATATCTGCGACTCAGATATATCCTTGTACCTTACTGACCGAAGATTACTGTTGGGTGGTGGTCAGCGGAACTACCTTCCTCAACTTGTACAAGGCACCAAATGACCCAACAGCTCTCAGACCACTCGTTAATTGGACCCCAGTTCCAAAGACGATCGCCGCTGGAGATTTCAATGCAGTCCATAAGGCGTGGCAGCCAGGGACAACTCGACCACATGGACAGGGAAATATAATCGAGAAGTGGGCGGAAACACATAATCTCTCGTGTCTCATCATTGGACAGCCGACGCATCGAGCTGGAAACACCCTTGATCTCACCTTGACTAATATTAGCAATGTAGCAGCTTGGGTGGACCACAGCGAGTGCGTCACTAGCGACCATTTACCGAATCGTGGCCAAGTGCCAACTGTAAATTTAACCCCAGAGGCAGAACTTCCAATTATCAGAGTCACGCGGAGAAACCTGCCACGGTTTGCACATGTCATCTCCCAATGGGCACGCGCGCCCTCAATACTAGATTCGCCAGAAAAGGTGGAAGCGTACGCCCAGAGTTTGTGCACCCTTTATTCAAATGCCATCAAAGCATCAGGAACCCGGATAAGAAAGCATAATGGCAAATCTGCCCCATGGTGGACCACCAAGTGTAAAACAGCACACACTACTTACCGAACTGCACTAACACCCCACCAGAGGGCTGCCTGTGCAGAGGCGTTAAGATTGACCATTACTGCTGCAAACAAAGTATTTCAGACAAGCCAAATTGAAGCAATGACTACTCCAGCGGCTATTTTCAAATTGATGCGCGAGGCAAATTCTTGACAGGCTAGTTCCCCTCCGCCACTTAAACACGAGGGAGCACTAATTACAGAACCTGCCGAACGAGCGACCATCCTTCGCGACGCGCTCCTTGCATGCCATCTGGCGTCAGACGACCTGCCGCCATTTGATGCTCCCAGCAACAACCGAATCTCCTGAAACGACGACATCTCGAATGAGGAAGTTCACATATGCACTATTGGCTGCGGAAATAGGGCACCAGGAGTCGACGGAGTCTCAAGAGAGCTACTTGAAGCCTGTTGGAAAACAATCGGACCTTGGATCACGCAACTGTTCAGGGCACATATTAACCTTGAGATACACCCAACTTGCCTCAAGCTAGCTGAAGTCGTACTCCTGCCTAAGCCAAACGTGATCTTACGACGTTAAAGAGTTGGAAACCAATTGCTCTACTCTCATGCCTAGGTAAAGAGCTGGAGAGGCTATTGGCCAAACGAATGGCGCATCTCGCACTCATCCATGACGTAGTTGGCCACCAACAATTCGGAGCGCTCCCAAAGCGATCAGCTACCGACCTTGTCTCTTGTGTGATGCACGATGTTGAAGAAGCTAGATCTCAGGGATGGGCAGCAACACTGGTGACTCTAGACGTTCAAGGTGCCTTCGATGCGGTACTTCACAACCGCCTGGTAAGGAGAATTCAAACTCAAGGATAGCCAGACTGTTTTACTAGGTATATGATGGGGTACGTACAATTGCGCAGAGTTACTAAAAGGATTCAGATGCTTGGGTAGAGCAGGCAATTGCGCGTATGGCAGGAATGTAAGATTGAATTAAAAGATGATAAGAATGATGATTAAAATATTTACAATGTGGCAGACTTCAGCCTATTTATACCAAGAATATGTCTTTGTGTGACCAGATCAAATGCAGCAAACACAGATATTCTTTGTGTGCCGAACATCGCTTAACTTATCCAAACACTCCAGCCCGACTGCAGCCGCATCGGCTCTTCCGTGACCCCAGCGTACTCTGCCGTGTACCGCTCCGTCTAAGCTCTTGCTGCCGGAACGAGCACGTTCACCGAAGCTCGGCATAACACTCCCTCTGTCGGTAACGACTATTTCTCAGCTTCTCAGTGAATTTCCACAGGTGACTTGACCTTTGTCAGTGCGTCAGCAAGCTGAAGATTTGATGGGACAAAGGTGACAGTTATCTTCCCATTTTGATGCTGCTCGCGGCAGTAGGAGTTCCTGAGCGCTATATGCTTAGACCGCTTATGATTGTCATGGTTTTTGATCAGTGAGATTGCTGATTGGTTGTCGACGTGAAGGTTGGTACATGCTGCCCCATTAATGCGGTTAGTGATACCTAGTTCTTGAATGAGTGACTTGACCCATTGGAGCTGGCGGCAGGTTTCAGTAGCTGCCAAGTATTCTGCCTCAGTGGTGGACAGGACCACCTCCCGTTGCAGATGTGATTTCCAGCTGATAGGACCTGATGATAATCTGATTAGCATTCCAGATGTCGATCGGCTGGTTGATGGGTCGGCTGCAAAGTCTGCGTCCGAATATGCTTCGAGAGTTGCTTTATGGTTGTTTCGAGTGAATTCTATACCTTGGTCAGGGTCCTTCGCAATATACCGGAGTACTTGACGTGCGGCTTGCATGTGTTCGTTCGATGGGTTGACCAGGAATCTTGCGAGATGGTTTACCGCGAATGCAATGTCTGGTCTCGTGTTGTTTGAGAGATACTGTAGTCCTCCAATGCATGAGTTGTACTCTGTCTTTTCATGCGGAAGGCACGTCACGTTGTTTGGTTCCATCATGCGTTCCAATGGCGTGTTTGCTGACTTGCAGTCTGAGAGACCGTGTCTGTTGAGAAGAGTGCGTGCGTATTGTCCTTGAGAGAGCTTCAGAACCGTAGTTGATGGGTGGCTGATCTCTATGCCAAGGAACAGATCAATGCTGACAGTCTTGAGGTTATATTTACAATATAATGCACTCATTAGTTGGTCTATTTTTGACTGATGTGGACTCACTACTTGAAAGTCGTCAACATGCATCAGTACAAAAAGATCCTTTTCACTGTTAGTGTAGAGACAAATGTCAGATGTGGTGGGAAATAAACCCAGCTGGGCAAGTGTTGACTTAGCATCATCATACCATAAAGCCGCTGCTTGCTTGAGTCCATAAAGGCCTTTGCAGAGTCGGATGACATAGCCATCTTTCTCGTATCCTTTTGGAAGTTCCATAAACAAGTCTATTTTAAGGTCAGGGTTAAGAAATGCAGTTGGTACGTCACCTTGTTTTCTGTGCCAGCCTAGTTGGTGTGCAAGAACGAGAATGATTCGTCCTGTTTCAGGTCTAGGTGTGGGTGCGAAGGTTTCATGGTAGTCAATGCCTTGTCGCTGAGTAAAGCCCTTAGCTGTGCAGCGAGCCTTATATTTTTCTATGTCGCCGTTTGCGAGAAACTTCTTTTATATACCCACTTGCATTTCATGGGCTTGCGGCCTTTGGGTAGTTGCGAGTGTGGGATTATCCGTATGGCTCCCTTCTGCTTCAGAGATTGGAATTCTTCTTCAGCTGCTCTTTTCCAATGTGGGGCTTCTGGGCTGGACATTGCTTCGTCCCATGTTTGTGGGTCAGTTGATGCTTGTGCAGTCATGCCATGGTGTAGTCGATAATAGTCAACACGCTTGACTGCTCTACCGCGTTGTGACCTAGTAATGCCGTCTTCTGGTGAGTGAGGACGCTTGGTACCGGCCACTGGTTGTACTGGATCCCATCCAGTCATGACGTGGTCAAGATGTTCATCCTGCTCAGTCGATTCTGCTTCATCGTCCGAAATTTCCACAGCGGGTATCTCCCTCTGATCCGCAAGTTGGTGGCTTGGCCTTGAAACGACTTGCAGATCTGTTGAATGCGAAGGAAAATTATCAGATTCTGGCGAATTGGGGATAGTATGAATATCGTGTGAATCTGATTGATGGTTGATGATAGAGTTTGGTGGATGTGAGTCATGTGAGTCATATGACTCTACAGATTCCATGGTGACTGTGGGGTGGTGAGGTGTAGACGGCGGATGCTCCCTCTGATTTTCTGCAGTGAATTGATGGGGTGCCGATGGTTGTGAAGTAGGTTGAGGCCGTGATGGTGTGTTGTTGCTCGTATGGTCATGCGATGGATATGGCGGCTGGGTCGATGGTGGCTCCGAGAAGATGGAACTGAGATTTGCCCAGTAGCTGGTAGTATGCTGGCGTTCTATAGAGTTTAGTTCATCGCCAAAAACTGTGTCTTCGTTAAAGGATGCGTGAGGGGTGATGCTTTCAGACCATTTCCACCCTTGCGCTGGTGTCCAATGGGGGTGATAGATGAGAAAGTTTTTGTTAGTATTCTTTTGAAATCCTACAAACCAGCCCATTTCTGCCCTTGGCTCGAATTTGCCTGGTTTAGGGTCAATGAGTTTATATGCACGACAACCAAAGCGTGGAAGGTTGGTAAAATCAATTTGGTCTGAGTGAGGCTGCTTCAAACCTTTGAGAAAGTCTATTAACGGCACCGATTTTGTGCGGAGGCAATATAGACAATTAGTGATGAAGCATGCGTGTTCGACCGCCCACGGCCAGTAACATGCAGGCATTCGTGCATCTATGAGCATAGATCTTGCTCTTCTCAGAATGACCTTGTTGGATGCTTCAGATGTCCCGTTTTGTTCAGGCGTATAAGGTGCGGAGACGTCTGTCCTAATCCCGTGTTGTTCACAGTAGGATTTTATGCGGAAGAATTCGGAGCCCCCGTCTCTAAAAATAGTGCGGACTCTTTTGCCGTACTGATGATGTTGATGCTCGACCCATTTTACTAACTGGGGTGCAATTTGGTCTTTGGTGCACGTGGAAATGGCCCATCTCATACGTGATTTTGCGTCGGTAATGATAACAGCGTACTGTTGCCCATTACATGCCGTGGTTAGTTTTCCAACAGTGTCAATGAAGACCTCATCAAGGGGATCAAATGGTGTAGGCCTCGGTTCTCGTGAGACATACCGTTGTGCTTTGCTGAGGTGACAGGTCTCACAAGTAGATAATTCACTTGTGTTTAATCCTTCCATGCCTTTAGAGCATTGTGCTGTCTTCTTTAGAATCTTCTGCCCGGTGTGACCTAATCTCTGATGCCATCTCTGTGCACTGGAAGTGTTGGAGACTCTGGCCACTCCTGGGGCTGCTATAAGTGGTTGATCATGATGACTAGGCAGGGAGTGGATATAATACACATCATTCTTCCTAATTAATCTGGCTATTGGTATACACTGGCCTTGTGGAGTTCTTCTTGCGAGTGTTGTCATATTATCGTCAGGCGTTATAGAGCCCAATCTTTGGAGTCTTCCGGCCGATATGATTATACAGGAGGAATTGGGGGAATATAAACAGTCATGGAGATCAAGGGTAGTACTACCAATGACGATGCGTGCGGTACCTTGTCTTGTGAGTGATGTTTTTCCTACTGCTTGGTCAAACTTGATGGGCTTATGCCTGGTAAATATGTCACGGAACATGGATTCACATGGGACAAAGTGGTGCGATGCACCGGTATCATAGATAGCAAAGCGTGTATTGGATGAGGAAGATGCGGAGGCAGCTACTGCTACTCCGTCCTCAGACTCACTATCACTATCAATACAGGGATTGGCGACAGAGATAACGTTAGACTTCCCCTTCCCTTTGCCTTTGCCAATAGCTTTCCGAGCTAAATATCGCTCACCAACTGGTCCGACAGCCAATTCGGGATGTTGTTTAAAACACTCTCTATTGAGGTGTCTATGCTTACATCTCTTGCATTCGGCGTCAGGGTCATTGGCTACATTTGAGCCTTGGGCTGCCATAGCGTGGTTAGTTTCGGCAGCTGTGGTGGTCCTATGACCATCAACAACCCTAAGAGTCGACATCATAGTTTCCAAAGACGTGTAAGAATTATTGTCGTTACATGCCCTTAGATCTCGCCATGTACCTAACCATGGCACATGCTTGGTGCCGAGAACAAAGACGGCAGCGGCTTGGCCCTTGGTCACATGGTACTCAGTCCCGGTGGCTGCATGTAGAGATTCGGCAGCCTCGTTGAGAGACTGAAGATGTACCTGGAAACGATTAATATAGTCATCTGCAGTGTTAACAAACCTTGTCCTCAGGAACGTTTCCAATGCGCGCGCGTATGGTGCGGTGGCTGTTTCCTTTCGGGTGTCGGCGATGCTATTGTATAACTCGAGAGCCGTCATCTGATCATATGATCTAGGACACATCGAGGGATCGAGTCTGCTGATGATTATGTTCTTTGCAGAAATTTCTCCAAGAGTCCATATCTCTAGAGCCCTGAGATGTTCGTCAAGTGCGGTCGAGAAACCCGGATCTTCAGGGCTCATTTCCGCAGTGGTGTCGGCGGGTCGAAGGATTGGGCGGATGCCAGGGAAATTATGGAATACATGTCCTATGACATTATTCTTGGCTAATTTCGCCTGGAGACAACTTTTCCACTTTGCAAGTGGAACGCCTTGAGAGAGAACAACCTTGGAGGTGTCGCGGTGCATGGATTGGAACATGGTGGTGTGGAACCTGGAGCAATCTATTTACTATTAGTAATGCTTCTATGCGTGGTACAGCGCCGGGCTCATAACCTGTTTTACTAGGTATATGATGGGGTACGTACAATTGCGCAGAGTTACTAAAAGGATTCAGATGCTTGAGTAGAGCAGGCAATTGCGCGTATGGCAGGAATGTAAGATTGAATTAAAAGATGATAAGAATGATGATTAAAATATTTACAATGTGGCAGACTTCAGCCTATTTATACCAAGAATATGTCTGTGTGTGACCAGATCAAATGCAGCAAACACAGATATTCTTTGTGTGCCAAACATCGCTTAACTTATCCAAACACTCCAGCCCGACTGCAGCCGCATCGGCTCTTCCGTGACCCCAGCGTACTCTGCCGTGTACCGCTCCGTCTAAGCTCCTGCTGCCGGAACGAGCACGTTCACCGAAGCTCGGCATAACACAGACTCCATTCTTCGATGGACCAACTCTTTCCTAGCCCACCGGCGAGTCCAAGTCCGACACACAGGGGGTGTCAACCGAAAGAGAACTGGAATGCGGTGTTCCTCGGGGTTCACCAATCTCGCCACTTCTTTTTCTTCTACATATGGCAGAACCGATGCGCAGTGGTAACCCCGGGTTGAGATTCAGCAATGCTGATGACTTCGGAATTTTAGGAATCGGACCCAGCATCGCCGAGTCTGCCGTCACTGCACAAGAGGAGGTCGATCAGCTTCTTGAATTGGTCCAAAAAAACGCTGTCGCTTTCGACACAGCAAAATCCGAGGCTATCCAGTTCCTCAGGAAAAGACTTAAGACACCTGTCGGAATACACGTCAATGACACTCTTATTACACCGGCCGAACATATTCGCTGGCTTGGAGTACATCTAGACCTGTAAGGGTCGTTACTATGGACAATAATGGAACCCTTGGACGTGGACTTTGGCTGATGACTCTGACTGTAGAGTGTGGCTATGGACTGAGGGCGTTGACTGTGAAATCGATGGACAAGACAATGACAATGACAATAACTATGAATCAAGATAAGATTATATTTGAACAATGATTAGATAACAAGACCCAGGTCTGAAGAACCTCTAGGTACAGAGGGAAAGCCACTATTTATACACAAGCCTAACTCCATCTCTACAAGGGCCATCTGGCCAACAACCAGGCCATCTTAGAAATACATAGAATATTAGAGAATGCTGTAGAAGCCCATCGACTATTACAAGAGAGAGAATAGTAAGGAAACCTATAGAACCTTAACCCAAAATCCCTAGTGTTCAGACGGAAGTACGGAAGATTCTAGAAGACTGGACCTCGATTAGCGACAACACGTGAATTGATTATTACTCACGTAGCAGCATTAAGTATGCGCTAATCCTGATACATGATGTCACCTGATATTACCTAATATCAGTGCCGCAATAAATTATGGCCTATTCCTGACAAGACCTCCGCCTCAATTTTAAACATCATATCACAACATGGTGCGCAAAAGCACAAAAGTGGCCCAACACATGCGTCGATTCAACTCTGCATACCAAGAAGCCGCAACAGGAGCCCTAATAAAAGCAGTGGATGCCTGCAATGTTCCCGTCGCTACCTACGGAACCGAGATATAGTGGCCTGGCATACAACGCCCTACTCGACGAGGGTTGATCACTCCCCCGACTGCTGGCCTCTGCTCAATGATTGATAAGGTTGTTTTAATGGACCTTCGTGCCGCACTACCGGTGAAAAGAACAACTCCGACGGTAGTGATACATCGAGAAGGAGGAATTTCACCCGCGAAGATCATCCTCGAGGGGAACAAATTGCTACTGGCAGCCAGGTTAAAATCGCTCGACGATCGGCACCCACTAAGGATCCGCACCGCATTGTGCCCCAATATTGAGACACGAAAATATAAGAAAACTAACCGGCCATCTGCACGGCCAGAAATTCAGATGTCTCGCGTCCAGTGTGCCTATTGACAACTACCTGAAGCTGAAACCGCGCAGCCATTGGCGGCGCCAACTTATATGGGCAACCTCGGTACTAGAGAGTCGGAAGGAGGAGCCTACAAACGTTAGATGCACAAATTACCAAGCTCGGAGATTTGTGCCTACCCGGACGGATCATCAGAAGACCATAAACGCTCCGCATGGGCATTTGTTTTAAAGAAAAGATAAAATACTCTTTTAACAGAAAACGGCACCATACACGGTGGGGAAGTTCTGGACGCTGAAATAGATGGGGCAAGGAAAGCTCTAGAGGCGGCCCTGAGAATCTCAGAAGAAGTATGTCACGATTTTGGTTACTTCATGTCATCTGATGAGTTCAGATGTGTTTCTCGTAGATAGGAAGGGTCGTATACGGTGTTTGTTGGTACCAATGTGGACCAGCATCAGGAGAAATATTTATCCGGGAAACCTATATAATCGTTTGTAGCATAGAATAGAAGGGAGAACGAAGTGATCATCAATCGTGTTAACACACCATAGTAGATCACCAACCCGTGGTGATACCGACACTGATCAGTGATATCACAGATCAGGAGCACGGCGACATTGCGAAGAGAGGAAGCCCCAAATCAATCTTCTGTGGAGCTCTAGATTAGACCGCTTGCCCCTACAAAAACAACAGACATCAAAACTTGCACTCATAAAAACAAACATGGCATCCAGTTCTTCGAGCCAGGATGAAAAAACGCCCAAATTTGACCCAAATAAATTCAACATCTCGAAGGCTAATGATGAAGAGATCACAGAATTTATTCGCAATCGAGTAGAAAACTACAAGGTGAACAGCGAATGGAAGAACGAAACCCTATGGGAATATTTCCATGAAGATTTCGAAGGTTTTACAATTTCAAATTTCGAAACATCTAAAGATGGCATCAGGCATCTATGTGATCATCTAAGAAAGAATGGTATCAACATACCTGGTGGTAAAGGCTACAAAATATCCAAAGCTCTCTTCGAACTACTACAGGAAGATGAACCTCATGTTCTTGGTGCTACATCAATTACTTCCGTCATCGCGAGTCCTCCAAATATTGTTCCACCAATCCGAACCGGAAGAGAACTTACGGAACTAAGCAAGATCTATCGTGACGACATGAAATACGGAGGAAGCGAAGATTGATTGGATTACATGCTATCTATTTTTTACAGCCTTTGTTTAAGAGCCAATGTCAGACCCGATCAGTACGTGTTAGCCGCCTCTATCATGCTCAAAAAGAGTGCTCTTCAATACTATTTCATGGCTATTGATCCGCACCTCACATCTTCTTCGACATTTGATGAAATTGTTACCAAACTGCGAAACAATTTCGAGGGCTCTGAACACAAACAAATGATTTTCCAAATGTGGGGCAACACAACTCTTAAATCAATAATGACCAAGAATCCCGGTAGAACAGTTCTCCAAAACCTTGAAACCCTCATCGATGAGCTTCGCGACCTACAATTAGGATTGAAACCAGCATTCAGAAACGAAGATTATCTACACGCCAAACTTTTCGAGGCCTGTAGAGGAGTTCCAGCCTGCCGAAGTGCTCGATATCGACCATCAAGTACTCTTCAAGGATTGATCGACGACCTGCGCTCGTCTATCATGGCATATGAAGATGAAAGTGATATCAAGGAAGAAACATTTTTTACAGACCGAAGATTTCATAAAGATCGTCCCCGTCAAGATCATCGCCAAAGCCGCCGGCAAGACTTCCGAGTAAAATCTCAAGGTAATAAAAGATGTTTTATCTGCAAAAAGGAAGGTTGTTGGTCAACTAAACACTCGAGAAAGGAACGTGACGACCATAAGGAAATTCAGAGATCTCAATGGGAGAGAAGATATGATCAATACCTCGCTGATGACAAGACAAACAAAGGTATCAATCTCGAAACGGATAGTGAAGAGGAGGAGATAGAAGCACTTCTACACTCGTCTAATCTTCTAGATGAATCATCGGAAAATTCTGTCGACAATTGCGAGACGTACTTTACAACGTTCGGCGAAATAAACGGTCCGGAAATGTTAACTTCCCTTGCTAATCAGGCCACCTACCATGCCATTACAAAGGAGGACAGTGACGCTCAACAGGACCCTTTCTCTTACACGACGAATGACCCGAAAAAGAGTAATCGATATACTCAAGATGAATTCTACGGAATATTAGTTGACACAGGAGCTGCAGGATACTCTACAGCGGGCTACGGCCAATACTTAGCTTCTCAAAAATTTCTCAACAATGATGAAGGAAAGCTTGATACTTCAAAGGCCGGAAGGATCACAGTCCAATTTGGTATAGGATCTAAAAGTTCAATAGGCACTACCACCCTTAGGACACCTATTGGAATGATAGAATTCCACGTTGTCGAAGCGGATACTCCGTTCCTCCTATCTCTCAGCGATATGGATAGACTCGGAATTGTTGTAGATAATCTTAACAATGTGCTTGTTCAGTCGAACAAAGCATATACAATTACCAGACGTTTCGGACACTTATTTTTTGTCTATCATACGCCGTACGAAACTTCATTCAATTGTTTCCTTACAGAGAAAGAACTCCGCCAGCTTCACCGTCGATTAGGCCATCCCTCTATTGATCGATTCTATAATTTACTTCGACAATCTAACCACGACGTCAACAGAGAAGCCATTCAAAAACTTACCAAGTATTGCTCAACGTGCCAGAAGCATGGGGGATCGCCTAGACGATTCAAATTTACCCTTCGTGACGACACTATCGATTTTAATCATTCAATATATGTCGATGTCATGTATATTGAAAGTCGTCCCCTACTCCATGTTGTTGATGAAGCAACACGCTTCCAAGCTGCTCGATGGCTAAGCAATATCTCATCTCTGACTACGTGGAATACGTTGCGTCTCTGCTGGATTGATGTCTACGTCGGACCGCCAGATATGATTACTCACGACGCTGGAACTAACTTTGTTGTGCTTGAATTTCAACAATACGCAACATCTCTCAACATCAAGACGAAGTCAGTTCCTGTGGAAGCACCAAACTCTATGGGTATTGTTGAAAGATATCACGCGCCCCTGCGTCGTGCCTTTCAAGTAATTTCTCAAGATCTTCCCGAACAGAATAAGGATTTGACCCTACAAATGGCTGTAAAAGCCATTAATGACACTGCAGGACCTGACGGCTTAGTACCCACACTCTTGGTCTTTGGTTGTTATCCACGAATGGCACAATCAGATCCGCCGTCACCCACAATTGCAGCTCGCGCTTCTGCACTCAGAAAAGCAATGGCTGAAGTATCTAAATTGCGGGCATCAAGACAAGTCACAGACGCTCTCAGGCAACGAAACGGTCCCCAAACAAACTCAATTCGGGATCTACCCATCAACTCAGAGGTCCTAGTCTGGAGAGATAACAATAATCAACAAAGATGGGACGGGCCCTTCAAGTTGTTATCGACCATTAATGAAACTTGTACTGTACAATTAAACAGCGGGCCAACCGAATTTAGAATAACCTCAGTCAAGCCGTATCTTCGCCAAAGCTCTGAAGAACTTCATCCATCCTCCACTCAATCCATAGATCCGGTAACACCGCCAGTTTCTGAACGTCGAAATCCTATCAGGAATAGGCAACTCCCAGCTCGATTTCGGGCTAATAACCAATCTACAGAATGTTTTCAAGCTTATGTGTTTTTGGTACAAACTCCTTAGACATCACAATTCAAAGAATCACGTCGAAAAGAACTTCATGATCTCATAGAGCGAGATGTTTTCAAGATTGTAGATGAAGAAGAAGCGCCTGTGGGACAAAGAATATTTGGTTCCAGGTGGGTTGATGTCATTAAAAATGAAGGGACTCCTATGGCTTTCGCTAAGTCAAGACTTGTGGTACAAGCTTTCAAAGATGAGGGCAAATCAAACATCCTCACTCAATCACCCACAATCCAACAAGTCAGCCAGCGAATTATCCTTTCAATTGCCGCCAGCACTCTTGACAATGATGACGAGCCAACAAGCTTGTATCTACGAGATATCACACAGGCATATGTTCAATCAACAACGACTATCAACAGAACATTTTTCGTTCATCCCCCTCCCGAACTTGAATCCAATAACAAGTTATTGAAAATCGAAAAGCCACTATATGGTATTCCTGAGGCTGGAAACCATTGGTTTAAAACCTATCACTCGCACCATGTTAACAATCTAGATATGAAACCTTCTACATACGACAACTGTCTCCTTCATACCTACTCGAACAGTCACGAATTCGGCTTGATCGGCTTACAAACAGATGACACATTGATACTGGCGAATCAAAAATTTGCTAACAAAGAAGAAGCCAAGCTGAACTTTGACTCTAAACCTCGAATAAAATTATCATTAAATGATCCATTAACATTTAATGGGAGTGTCATTACGCTGACAGAGAATATGAGCCTACATGTAACTCAAGAAAAGCATTGTGATAAAATTGTGACTTTGCAAGGTCCTACAACAAGTAAAGATCAATATATCACTCAAAGGGCAAGAGGTGCATACATATCAACTGTCTGCCAACCCGAAGCTTCATTCGATCTTTCGTCTGCTGCCCAAGTCATAAATCCCAACAAAATAGACGCTGCAAAGCTGAATCGTCGCCTCGAATGGCAAAGAAAAAATAGAGACCGAGGGCTTAAATTTATAAAATTACACCTTCAATCTTTGCAACTCGTCGTATTTACGGACAGTTCTTTCGTAAATAATCGAGATTTTTTGTCACAAATTGGCTTTGTAATAGCATTGGTCGACAAGTACAACAAGGCCAATATCATTCACTGGCAATCTGTCAAATGTAAAAGGGTTACCCGCTCTGTTCTTGCATCTGAGTTATATGCCATGGCTCTAGGATTCGATCACGGCTCACCGCTAAAAACCACACTAGATGCCATTCTTAGTCAGTCAATTCCTTTGGTTATTTGTACCGATTCTCGTTCTTTATTCGATTGTCTTGTAAAGCTTGGAACAACATACGAGAAGAGGCTCATGATTGATCTCATGTGCCTTCGGGAAGCCCACGAAAAGCGAGAAATAGCTGAGATACGTTGGATCGATGGAATGACAAATCCTGCCGACTCCATGACAAAAGAAAAACCCAGTGACGCTTTAAAGAAGCTAATTGACACCAATCATATTAACATCGAAGCTAGGGAGTGGGTAGAGAGGAGTTCAAAAATCAGCAGTTTTGCTTAAAGAGAAAATAACTCTCTTCTGTATCTCGATTGTCAGATGTGTTTTAGGTTGTGGATTCTTTAATTTTGGTTGTTGCCAGTGTTGGTACCAATGTGGACCAGCATCAGGAGAAATGTTTATCCGGGAAACCTATATAATTGTTTGTAACATAGAATAGAAGGGAGAACGAAGTGAGCATCAATCGTGTTAACACACCATAGTAGATCACCAACCCGTGGTGATACCGACAGTGTTTGAATGTTCGGATGTTTTATGGGTTATGATTTTTGACGCATTGTTTCAGGTAAAACCCAAAACAGGTAGAAACACTCTGCTACGAGATAGACGTGAGTTTCCTTCAGATCTAATTCGAGAGGGGTCAGCGGTCGGAGATTCTCGAGGAGGAATCTGTATAGTTAAAGTGAAAGACTCTCTCAGGAGATAGAAGGTAGACTAATTCCATACAAACAAACTTCCCAATAAACTTTTCATGTCAATTCAGATTTTACAATAACTGAAATAGTTATGAGCACGGCAGCTCTATAGAATTTCCTCACAACATTTTTTTTTTTCAACTCTCGCTCTATCTTTGTGAGCAGCAGCTTGAACAAGACTTGCGAATCAACGCAGCAAATCACTATCATCTTTTCATAATCGAAGTTGATACCCTACACATTCTAAACCTTCTCTATCCTCATTTAACCATCTTTCCATCTCATCAACATGAATACAGATTCCGATCCTGCTGTGACTCGTGTCACGGTTATCTTGAATAATCCAGGAGACTGGTCCAGCTGGTTGTTCATCAGAAAAGATTCATGTCGTCGCCACGACATTTGGCAATATGTCAACCCTGACATTCCGAAGAACGAACTACCGCAACTAAAAGAGCCAATAGAACCGCAAGTATCAAGTTATTTGGCCACTGCTACTTCACTCGCGAATCTACCACATGAAGACCGCCAGAGCTTTAGATGGGATTACGAACAATATGAAAGAAAACTGGCTGAATATAGAAAGATAGTACAGGCCCTAGCGGAGTTTAATCTCGAAATCAGTAAGACCCTTTCTCACAAACGCATCTACATAATCCAAGATTGTGAGACACCTCATGATCGCTTGATAGCGTTGAAGAAGCATCTTGCGCCAGATGTCTCAACACGCCGACACGAACTAACCGATATGTACAACTCACTAAAGATTGCACCCAGCTCATCGATGAGGATTGAATCTTGGCTTTCGGATTAGACAAGAATTACAGCAATGGGCAAAACTTTAAGATTGCCGAAACAGATGGTACCAGACCACAAGAAGACTTCCTTGTTGCCTGTAAAGCACTCGATCAAGAGTATGCTATAACCTGTCTACGTGATGTTTACAAGGCAGAAAATAACAGTACCACGGATACACTCCCTACATTAGACAACTATGTAGCGGAGTTCACCGCATATTTACGGCGTAACAGACCTCGTTCATCCGGTTTAGTTACTGCCTCAGCAGATCTCAAAGTGGCAACCCCTTTCGTTGAGGGACAGGGCTATTATAATGACAACAAAAACATTAAATCAAAAAGGTTCCCAAAATGCCTGTGTGGCATGAAACATTGGTATTCGGACTGTTTCATCATCAACAAGGAACATCCAAAACGACCAGCAAATTTCGAACCTTCCCAAGTGGCCCGAAAGTTAGTAGAGGACGCAAGAAGAGATCCGAAAATCGAAGAAAGAATACAAATTTCCCTTGAAAAATGGAGGAAACGAAATCATATCAGTAATACCATTCAGATTGATGATGGACTTCCACCATCAAATTGTGGTAACTACACTATCAATCTGAGCAATAAGATCGACGACAACAAACAAATAGTATTAGACGATGAAACCCATCTAGGCTGGGACTCAGATTTAACGCGTATAGATGATGCAAGCGATTCTAGCGAATTCACGACAATGGCTTTAGAACATGATCATACTAACCAGCTGTTGACTCGATGGATTGTCGATCCCGGATTAAACACTCATGTTATAAATAGTGAATTATGGAAAGGGTGGAAACGCGAGCGCGAAAATACTGAAAAACGTACTATTAATGCTGGAAATAGTCGTTCCCTTATTTCGGCATGGGGTTAAGTCGAATTAGTCGCACTTACCCCTCAGGGGCTCAAAACTCTACTTTTGACACATGTTGCTCTTATCGAGGGGTTTCTAACAAGCGTAATTGGCCTAGCTCGTTGTCGCAGCGAGTCCATTCATTTCGACTCTGGTCGTGATGTACTGTACAAAGGCACACTGGGAAATATTGTCGCCAAATTAGAATATAATGGCGGTCACTGGCTTATTGATGCGGATCCATCTCGACGACCAAGTCCAAAGGATCTCTCCAACTATCTTAGCAGCTTTGGAATATCACATCGTCCATCTTATGCTCCTAGGCCGACCAACGAAATTGACCGACAAGTTGCTCATCAGATTTGGGGTCACCCAAGCAAAAAAGTCATCGAAAATTTAGAAAAACATGTTAATGGTATCTCATTAGTGGGAGAAGTAAAAGATTGCATATGCCAAATCTGCGTAGAGACACGTCTCTCAAAAATTATCTCTAGACGTCCAGGAAAAGATAAGGCTATCATACCGTTTTATCGAATAGGAATCGACATAGTCTACATCTTGCCCATGTCTGACGAATGTTGGAATGGAGACAGGTATATGTTGCATGCGATTGATGAATTCACAAAATAGCATGAAGTATCCACAGTAAGGACTAAATCGAAATCAGTACTTATGCAATGGATCAAATCAGTCATCAGGAAAATACAGCGTATCTTCAATGCCGATGTTCATGTGATACGTTCCGATAATGAACGTGGATTTGGTAACGAACTTATCGAACTTTGTGCTGAATTAGGCATTATCTTTGAGCCAGCAGCCGTAGCGACCCCTGAGCAAAACGGTCTTGCTGAGCGAGCTGGTGCAATACTTACAACCAGAGCACGAGCAATGCGGCTTCAGGCGAACTTACCAACATCTCCAATAAATGAGCTTTATAAAGCTGCAGCTTACATTCTAAATCGAATGCCAATAGAAACTCTTGGATGGAGAACACCATTGTCACAGGCCTGAGGCCTGAATTTCATTAGGCTAAGGCCTATTTATGTCACAGGCCAATGCCTGGTAATTTTAAGGCTGGTGCCTAAGGCAAAAAGAATACTCTTTGCTAAGCAGCTCCAAGCCGAAACTTCTCTGACACGCAAATTTCCCCAAACATTTAAGGTAACATATGTTGATTTTACAGTTTCGTTTGCGATGAAGAGTGAGACGTGACGAGACACTGGTTGTCTGCACAAAGGACACCAAAGCATCATAAGATGTTAGAGGCGAATGCAGAGATTGTAGATCATGCGATTTTGATTTAGATCATGCGAAGAAAAGGAGGAAATGTTGAACATGAGGAATAGATATATGATGTTTGCTCTCGGTTTTCTTTGCTTCTTCACTTCAAGATCTTCTTTTGTATCTAGCTCTAGATATTCCGCAAATAGCAATTATCTTTTGACCCTTACAACCATATGAACTAGTCTGGGGCCGAAAACCTCTTGTCGCACACATGCGTCCAATAGGATGTCGAGCATGTGCTCTCAATCGAGATCTTAAGAAAGCTGATAAAACAGCATCACGTTCTCTAATAGGACATCTAGTCGGTTATTAAGGAACAAATATTTTTCGGATATGGCTGCCAACACAAGACGAAGTCATCGTCACGCGAGATGTTTTATTTGATCCTTCGCTATTCTTTGAAAAGGGACAGGATTATGCGCATAATTTGGTTATACGACAATCAGTTGAGCTTCTCGAATATCCAGAAAGCCATTGTGAGTATGACATTAGTATTGAAGATCTTTTGACACATTGTCAGCGACACTGTGAGAATGAAATATCACCTGTAACCACCGATACTAGATTACAGGTGGGGGGTGAGTTGACTGATAACCGCAAAGAGAAGGAGCTTGAAGACAAGCAATTTGAAGATAGGCCTCAAGATGAAAATGCCGTTGATAAAAATACAGCGCTTGAGCCTCGAAGGATACCAGATGGTTATCGTGCATACGGAGAACCGGCTCCTCAAAATATCAATCTGAATCCGCACGACACAAGTCTAATAGTAACAGGAAAACGTAATCGAAAGCAAGCGCCAAATCCTAATGTTTTTGCCATCCAAACGCATGTCATTACACTCGGAAGATCATCGGTATCGACATATTTGCAAACTTTTGCAGCTGAGACCTCAAAGCAAGAATTAAATTCAGAAGTTCCTAAAATTCATCAAAGTCAGCTCCCACCACCACCGAAGCAGTTTAAAGCTCTCGAAAAACACATTTTCGGTGAACAGTTTAGAAAAGCACTAATGAAAGAGTGGACCTCACTTCAAGAGAAAGGTTGTTTCAGGAGAACAAAATTTACAAAAACCACAGCAGACGCAGAAGTGCTCCCTCTAATGTGGGTTTTTACTTACAAGATAAGTGAAGAAGGATATCTAGCATCCTTTAAAGCACGACTGGTTATCAGAGGTGACCTTCAAGAACCTCTCGAAAATACCTACGCTGCCACTCTTGCGATTCGAAATTTTCGTGCTCTTGTATCAGTTGCAAACTACTTCGACTTGGAATTGAAGCAGTACGACATACCCACTGCTTTCCTCAACGCAAAGCTAAATCGAAAACTTTATGCAGAAACGCCAGATAGACTAAGAAACAACAAAGGAGAGATATTAGAGGTACTTCTCGCTTTATATGGTCTCAAAGAGTCACCACTTCTTTGGTATGAGGAGTTAAAGAAATGTCTTATCCACTTAGGGCTAAGCAGTGTTCCGGGGTTTCCATGCCTGTATACTAACTCTTGGCTAATTCTTTTTGTCTATGTCAATGATATCGCCATGGCATATCATAGGTCAAATGTGCACCTGCATCAAAAGGTAGAGCAGAAGCTGATTGATATTTACGACATAAAGGTATTGGGCAATCTCGAATTGTTTCTCGGGATAAGAGTTGTACGCGATTGCACGATGAGAAAGTTATGGCTGGTCCAAGACGCGTATATTGACAAAGTCTGTGCGCGATTCGAAATACAGAATGTCGGTAAAATTCCAGAAATTCCGTTGGCAGAAAATTGGCTCCCTCAGTCAACAGAGGAGCCCGACAAGAACCATACAAAACTCTATCAGCAATTTGTTGGCTCACTAGCCTATATTGCAGTTTGGGGTAGGCCTGACGTAGCTCGTACACACGTAGTTTTTGCATGTCACCTTACTAACCCTGGTCAAAATCACGTCTATAAGGTGATTCAAACCTGGCGCTATCTGCTGGGTACAAAAACATACGCACTTCAAGCTGCCGCGTCGGAAAGTAGCCTAATTGAATGCATGACAGATGATCCTTCCTACAAAGATCCTCTATTTTTCGGCTCTTCTGATGCATCATATGCTGATGAACCGGACACTCGTCGCAGCTCCCAAGGCTATTTATTCAAATTTGGAGGAATGACCATTGATTGGAAAGCTACAGTACAGCGCACCATCACAAAATCTACCACAGAATCAGAACTTCTTTCCCTTTCTCTTGCCGGCTCGCAAATGCAAGAATGGATTCGTTTCTTTAATGGATTATCTCTGAAGCTTGATTGTAAACCAACCATCTGGTGCGACAATCAACAGACAGTGGGTATCGCCACTGTCAAATTAATCATAGAGCTCCGTATAAGTGGAGACTTAACCTGGGGGCTCGGAGTTCAATTCATTCATTATCTGATCAATTAAAACTCTTGGCGTTTCGGGTAATTTTTGACAAGGCTTTTTCAATTTTCAAGACTTTCTGATTCACATCAAGTAACAGATTGATACTTCTCTTGTCACAACCTCCCTTATTGTTACATCTTATTTCATAAGTGTATTTTATCTCTGAACTGCTGTAGCCAGGATTTTTATCTTGTTTGACATCATGGATTGAAGCCTATAATATATGAGGGGAGGGTTTTTGGAGAGAAAAGGAAGGAAGTCAAAGTTTTATTATTATTTTTTACAGCTCCTTTGCGAGTATTATATCAAATTCATATATTTATTTCTCCAAAAGCTTCCGAACCAGCTAAAGGTTCGATAGTTATGAGCCCGGTGAACTTCATCTGTGCATAGAAGTTTTCATTGGTTTATTATTTACAGCTAAGTACATTGTTCTGGTATAGCAATCATTTCAGCTATCTTCACTATTTCCCCGTTCACAGTTGAATCGAAGTAACCTAAACAATGGCAGAACTAAGTAGTTCAAACATTGTACTTAACGGTCCATCAGACTGGGAACGATGGATTTCGATCATCCAGAAGTTTGCCCTGTCACAAGGTGTCTGGAGTCAGATAGATCCTTCAAGTACCTCACGAGTACCATTCCTTCAACTTCCCCAGGAACCTCAATTGGTGCAAATTAATCCGGTTGCAGAAACTATTATGGACTTAGATCCCATGCAAATGAGAGTCTACGAGTTTCTGTATAAACCCTATCGTACAGATCTTCAGACTTATAAGGATCAACAGAGATCACTGGCGTCTATCCAACAATATATTATTAAAACGGTTGGCAATTATTATTTGACAATTGCTGACGAACATAATATTTCAAAAGAATTAATACTTCTAAAACGAAGAGTCCAGCCCTCGGACTGGGTACAACGAAAGGAAATCCTAAGCAAGTATCAGTCCACTCTTAATTCCACTGATCGAACAGATATTTCGTCATGGATCACAAATTGGCAAAAGGTTTACACTGATGCAAAAAGAATAAATCTTCCTGAGGCACAAGGTCTTCGTCTAACTCAAGCTTTCTTAGAAGCGATTTCTCAATCAAATAATAGCTTCTCGGATTACTGGACAAATAAATTGGAAGACGAAGCTCGAACGAATGCAGAAGGATGGGAAGAGAGATTTCCCAATGGGATAGAAATCTCTGAAATTTTCGAACGCACAGTTGCAACAAGAAACGCCTCTACACTTCCACAATCATCATTCGCGACCTTTAAGAGGCAAAACTCATCCATAAATACTCCTCCGACTTCTACACCTAATACTCAATCACCAGCGTTAAAAACCAAGCCACTTTGCCCGTGTGGTTGGAGACATTATTTTGCCGAATGTTTCTATATTAACAAAAATGCTAGACCTCCGAACTTCAAGCCATCAACTGAAAGACAACAAAAAGTCGAAACATTTCTCATGGAGTCAGCGAATAGACAAAAAGTGGAAAACGTATTACGAAAAGCGGAAAATTTTAAGCAAAAACAATCGGCTAAGTCTAAAGGAAACAAACACAATTCAACTTTTCCGTCAACAACTGTTCAAGCAGCTGCAGCTGCAGCAATATCAACGGCATCAACTTTTTCACAACCCACATCAAATAATTCAAATTATCCTTTAAAAGATTCATTTATTCTTGATTCAGGATCTGATGGGCACATTTGCAAAAATTTTTCACGATTTTCAAATTATTATTCCAAACCATCTACAGCAGTAGCAGGAAGCGGAGAATCTGAAATTCTCGGCTATGGTACGGTTTTTATGCGAATCTCCACTGGATTATTTCAACTTAACGATGTAGCGTACATTCCTTCATTTCACACCTCTGTCGCTTCTTTAACCCGATTTCAAGCTGCGGGCATCTCATGGGATCCTCAAACCGGATCAATTTTTACCACAGAAAAAATTATTTGTCATACAGAAAAAAAGTTCAACCAATATGTTATTGAATATAACAAATTATTACACCCGAGTACTTCTACATTTGCAAAATTATCATTGGAAAAACCTTTATGCCCTACCGAAATTAGCCTTTGGCACGACCAACTGGGTCATCCTTCTAATCGAGTGCTTCAGAAAGTTTTAAAAAATCATTCTTTATCTCTGTCAAATTTCGAAAAAGAATTAGACGATTGTGAACCTTGCAAACTTGCAAAAGCAACGAGAATTATAAGCCGTAATTCACCATCATCAAAAGCAACGAGACCTTTTTATCGAATATACGTCGACTTATTTTCTCTACCTTCTAGTTATAATGGCAAAAAGGTAGCCTTGTTAATTAAGGACGACTTCACTAAGATCATCTTTTTATACCCTCTTTCAAATTCTACATCTTCCGAACTTATAAAATGCTTTGAAAGTCTTCGTATCCATTTAAGAACCCAATTTTCACTCAATATTTGTGTTATTCATAGAGATAATGATGTCTCTTTACAGCGCATATATCAAGAATTTATCATACAATACGGAATTCAAGATGAACCAACTGCACCTTATACGCCTGCCCAAAACGGCTCTGCCGAGCGTTCTGGGGGGGGTAATTGCTACAAAAGCACGAACAATGCGACTATCATCAAACTTACCAGAATTTTTATGGCCTGAGATTTGGAAAACAGCAGTTTTTATTTACAATCGTATCCCTCATCATGATCTAAAAGCGGACGCACATGAAGCATGGAATTCTCCATTAGAAAAACTTTATAGTTGGCTTAAGGAAAATCAAAACCATACTCCTTCATTATCGTTAAACCTATCCTATCTCCGAGCTTATGGATGCAAAGCTTATCCTCTCACTACTAAATCTTTAAGAAATACGGAAAAAAGAGATCTTAAACTGGAAGCACATGCTGAAATCGGGTATTTAGTTGGTTATGATTCATCTAATATCTTTCGAATTTATATTCCTTCCAGAAGAGAGGTACGAAGAATCCGAGACGTTACTTTTAATGAGAAGCGTTTCTTTTCAGAAAAAGAAATAGCTTCAAATTTGCTTACTATTCCTGAACATAACTTTTCTCCTCATATTCCAGAAGAATCTGAGTTCAATTTTATTGATACTTTCATTACAGACCCTTCACAACATAGTATCCCTGAAAGTATAGACCATAACATATTACCTACTGATGCTAAGGAGATTCAAACTGATGAAACATTTCTTTTAACGCCAGAAGCTACGCCAATTCCCGAAGCAAATTCCAATGAAGAATTAATCGGATCCTCGCATAATTCTGAGGCGCAGGCATATCAAGATATTAATTTATTGCACCGCCAACAAGCCGAAAATTCAAGATCATCTCGATCAAATTGTTTCACTGGAAAATATTCCGCATTTACGTCCATAAATTCGGACTTCCCCCCATGTCTTTTCATGCAGCTTTTCAATTTTCTCTACACAATAAAGAAAAAATACACAGAAAAGATCTCCCACCACTTCCTAGATTTTGGTCCGATTTGTCCTCTCATCCATTGGGTACAAAATTCATTGAAGCTGGCAAGGCAGAATGGGAATTATTACATCAACGAGGAACTTTCTTTTCTTCCCCAATTCTTAAAAATGATATTACTAACAAACCTCTTCCACTCACTTGGGCTTTTGCCTATAAGTTCAACAAATATGGATACCTCCGTAAGGTTAAATCAAGACTATGTGTTAGAGGAGATCTTCAACCATACAGTGATAAAGATACTTATGCAGCCACTTTAGCAGCACGAAATTTTCGAATTCTTACGGCAATAACAGCTAAATTTGATCTCGAAGCTCGTTTATTTGATGCTATAAATGCATTTATTAATGCAGATTTAGATGAAGTTATCTATGTCTATTTTCCTGATGGATTTAAAATCACTGGCTATGTATTACGTCTGGCCAAAGCACTATACGGATTACGCCGATCTCCTTTACTATGGCAGAAGGAACTTTGTTCGATATTTTTATCTCTTGAACTTAAACAAAGTGCTGAAGAACCTTGTAATCTCTTTTCAGATTTCGTTTTAGTTTTTTTCTTTGTTGATGATATTATAATTCTTTTTAATCATGTACACAAAAAGCACGCAGAGTATTTTATTTCCCAACTTAAAGCAAAATATGCTCTAACAGATAGAGGAAGTTTATCTTCATTCATTGGCATTCGAATTACTCGCAACAGATCACAGAAAAAGATTTGGCTCACACAAGATGCCTATATCGAAAAAATTGCAAATTCGTTTAAACTTGCAGACGACACCACCTCATTTGATTCTCCTTTTCCAATTATATCCCCTGAATCACTAGAAAAGAACCAAGACCAGGCATCGAAAGAAGATATTCACCACTATCAATCTCTTATCGGATCCATAAACTATGCCGCCATTTCAACTAGTCCTGACATTTCAAAGTATTCAAATACTCTAGCAGAATTCATGCAGAACCCTTCTCCAAAACATATAACCCTTGCAGAGCGCTTAATATCTTACTTATATTCTACCCGTTATTTATCTATCCAGTATTCAGACTCACCGTCTTCACCAGAACTAGAAATTGCATCAGATGCTTCTTTGCTGACGAAACTTATACAAGACATTCTTCACAAGGATATTTTCTTCGTCTATTTGGTGGTCCAATATCTTGGTCTGCAAAACGACAGCATACCGTTACCACATCCTCTACTGAAGCTGAACTTCTAGCAGTAACCTCTACAGTTAAAGAGCTGATTGCAACACTTCGACTCTTTAATGATATTTCACTTCAACTTGATGT
Organism: Podosphaera xanthii; assembly: GCA_028751805.1. NCBI lineage: Eukaryota > Fungi > Ascomycota > Leotiomycetes > Helotiales > Erysiphaceae > Podosphaera > Podosphaera xanthii. The sequence continues at coordinate 363,315 of JAPWIX010000032.1, forward strand.
ACCTATCCCCACAATACAGTGTGACAACACCCAAACGATCAGACTAATCACATCTGAGTTACCGAAAATACAAACCTCTTTGAAGCATGTTGACGTTCACAATTATTGGTCGAGACAAGAATATCTAAAAGGTACATTTAACATCATCTATACGCATACTAATCAAATGGTGGCGGACGGGCTTACCAAAATTCTTCCACGGCAAAAATTCCTTCATTTTCTTCAACTTCTTCAACTAAAAGATGTTAAACATCAACTTCTAACCAAACACAACTCTGACTCTGAAAATAGCCTTAACCTATGAGGTTAAAGCTAGGGGGGTATGTCAAATTAATCATAGAGCTCCGTATAAGTGGAGACTTAACCTGGGGGCTCGGAGTTCAATTCATTCATTATCTGATCAATTAAAACTCTTGGCGTTTCGGGTAATTTTTGACAAGGCTTTTTCAATTTTCAAAACTTTCTGATTCACATCAAGTAACAGATTGATACTTCTCTTGTCACAACCTCCCTTGTTGTTACATCTTATTTCATGAGTGTATTTTATCTCTGAACTGCTGTAGCCAGGATTTTTATCTTGTTTGACATCATGGATTGAAGCCTATGATATATGAGGGGAGGGTTTTTGGAGAGAAAAGGAAGGAAGTCAAAGTTTTATTATTATTTTTTACTGCTCCTGTGCGAGTATTATATCAAATTCATTTATTTATTTCTCCAAAAGCTTCCGAACCAGCTAAAGGTTCGATAGCCACCAAAACTCAGGAAAAACTTAATACCAAGGTTAAGCATATAGATATCCATCAACTTTGGGTTCGTCAGGAGGTGCAAGCATCTCGTCTTAACGTCAAATGGGTGCCAACAGATAAAATACCAGCAGACGGTCTTACGAAAATTCTAATGAAGCAGAAATTTAAGGAATTCGTCAAGCAACTAGGACTGGTAGACATCAGCACTCGGCTTAAAAGCATCAGGAACATCTCTAGCACTAACGACGTAAAGGTTCTCTTTCCAAATGACTTTTAGTCAGCTATCATCGACTCATCGCAAATATTCTTATTGGAAATACCTAATCATAGATGCTACCTGGGGGGTGTGTCACGGTTTTGGTTACTTCATGTCATCTGATGAGTTCAGACGTGTTTCTCGTAGATAGGAAGGGTCGTATACGGTGTTTGAATGTTCGGATGTTTTATGGGTTATGATTTTTGACGCATTGTTTCAGGTAAAACCCAAAACAGGTAGAAACACTCTGCTACAAGATAGACGTGAGTTTCCTTCAGATCTAATTCGAGAGGGGTCAGCGGTCGGAGATTCTCGAGGAGGAATCTGTATAGTTAAAGTGAAAGACTCTCTCAGGAGATAGAAGGTAGACTAATTCTATACGAACAAACTTCCCAATAAACTTTTCATGTCAATTCAGATTTTACAATAACTGAAATAAAGTACAACTAAGCTCAGGAGAAATGGGTCGGAGGATTCACATTTTTACAGATAGCCAGCACGCCAGAAAAGCTTTACTAACAGGGAATACCTCGTCAAGCCTGGAAGATGTCCGGATATTTAGGACACTCGCTTAACAGGCGCATGAACATGTTCAAGTAAAACGGGTGCCGGGGCACACAGGGATCCAAGGAAATGAAGAGGCAGATACCGCAGCCCGTGGTGCCCTGCATAATCTACCTGAACGGAATACACCGCCAGAGTCTCTTACCACAGCGTACCTTTACCGCCTTATGAATAGGAGGCGTCAGGCCCTGCTCGACAAATTTTGGGAAGAATCCTGTCCTCCACGGTACCGGGAGCTAGATCTTCTTATGCGTTGACGCAAACCCCCTGAGCTATCTTTACCACGACGGCTCTTGCTAGAACTCATCGCAGCTCGCACAGGCCATGGAGACTTTGCGGCTCACCACCGCCGTTTTAACAATCTAGAGGCAAGTATGAAATGTCTTTATGGGGAGAAAACTAATCCGACCCACTTTATAAACTACAAACGACACGCGTACCTTTTGCGCCGCCTCAGAGGAGCTATGTCACCCCAAAAATTTGTCAAAAGGCTTCTCGGGCTAAACTGCCTCGAAAGTTTCACCAGCTTTGCGCAGGAAACTGGCTACTTCAGAAGTCAACCAGCGAATCTGTCTACTGCTCTCAGCGTAGACCAAGAATAAATATCATGGGTCAATCCTTGAAAGGAAGAGAAGCGGGGCGAGGAGCGTCGGAACCTAACCAAAAAAAATAGGATTCACTGATTTCTTAACGGGAGTTAGGTGTGGAGTAGGTTTTCTCTATTTTGGAGTTTTCGGTATTTTGCATTTTGCATTTTGTATTTAACTAGCTACTAGTTTTGTAGCGGTTCATGCGGTGCGGACGAGGTGGCCATATTTTAGATATGATCCTAGCCTGGCCCACGGGTCTCGGATCTTAGGATACGTAAGGCTCTACCTGGGACTTTAAATATCAAACAAACACACAAACACACTACTACTACTATTACTGATCTTCACATTCAGCCTACAGCATATTTATAGGGGTCTCAGAATGGCCCCAAGGACTGGCTCACCACCTGGTGAACCTGTACTAGTGAATTCCTCAATGGGAATTGATTCCATTCCTACTTCTCAAGAATCAACTAGCTTACCATCCTCCCCCGAGATTGATCTTGCAACCCTACCAAGATTAGACTCGTCTAGATGGGCAGACAAAAATTTCCCCAAGTCCAATCCTACAATCTCCAAAGTCAATCCATGAATCAAAATGCTGACAACTGTATCCTAAGCAGTGACCTTATTTTCTCAATTGATTTTACCTCTAATACCACTCTTATAGAAAAATCCAAGATAAATAAAAACACAAAGAAGAGAAGTAGACCATTATATGACAGCTATTTACCTGGAAGTAAGAACATTAGTATTACACCATTGGCTCACTCTGTAAAGCAATGCAACCGCGTATGCTTTATTCATAAAGGTGAAAATGAAGGTCCTAATACTAATTCCAAGACGATACAATCTGAGGGTCCTACGAAGCAAAAACTTTCATAGCCCAAAGCCTCTTCTAAGGACACTAGCATATCCATGCAAGAAAGAACTCAAAAAACCTAAGCTAAACCAAGCAAAACGACTCCCCCCAAACCAAATTCCACTGTGATCCCTATCACACCATCAATAAAACCCAAATTCACCTACGCAGAGGAATCCCTATACTCTGCAAGGGATAATATCTTGGAAGCTTATATGCTAACAACTGACAGTGACAGCCAAAAGCAATTACTAGACTTTTTAAATCTTTTCAGAGCCTATACAGAAAAGGGCTATAACACTATCCAAGGTTTAATTCATCTAAATGATTTGGCTATTCCTCCAAGGGCCCCTCTTCACTCTACTAAGAATAAAAGACCATATCTACATTTAGGAAAAGGTGTCACAAGCATACCAAATAAAGATCAAGACATTGAACCCCCTACCGTCACTTATGCTGGCCAAGAAAACTATCCCAAGCATAATATTCCTCCAGGCTTCAATTTACCCTCTCTTCCCCATCCTTTATCCATAAATAGTACTAACTATGGTAGTCTTCCCAAGGCAAGCTATGCTCAGGTAATTCAAAAGCCACCAGCACGAAACACCAGGCCTATGCCTACAACCAAGGCTAGCCAGTCAAACCAGTCCTGTCAACAACCGAACACCAACCATCAAGTTCAAACTCCGCCCAATAAGAGCACAACGAAAAATAAAATTCATGTTATCACCCTGGTTCTAACTAAGGGTTGTTTAGTCCTAGCTTATCAATCTACACAATTAAGGGACAAGGTAAATAAAGCCATGGGTAAGGTAACTATTTCTCGGGCTCATACTTTCCCAAGAAACAACATTGTACTTGTTTCCAATCCACCCCACAGGAGCTCCTAGAAAACCAACCCAAGTGGGAAAAAGTTTTCACTGACTGGCCTGTAAGTAAAGCTCAGGAAGTTGAGACCTGGCCTAACTTGGTCATTCATGGGGTTCCTTCTTACCTATCAATTGATGACATTCCTCAAGAAATTTTTTCTTTCAATCCAAAAATTTCTGTACAAGGCAAGCCAAGATGGCTTACTAGGCCACCTAAGACTGAACATGGCTCTATAGTCATGACAGTTAGCTCAGAAGCTGAGAAAGCCCAAGTTCTCCAATCAGGAGTGCTGATTGGTAGTCTTGCTGAGGGCAGTTAATTACAAAACCAGCAATGAGAAGGCTCTATGTTGCAAATGTCTTAAGTATGGACATCATCAGCTTCTGCGTAAGAGGAAACCAGTATGTGCTATATGTGTAAAGGACCACAAAACCTCAGCACAGTTGCTCAACATGCAAGGCCTCTGGTAACTGCCTTCACTACCCAACTAAATGTTATAACTGCAAATCTTCATCTCATACTGCTCTTAAGAAATGGGATTGTGAATTTTATGAGGCACTCTTATGATAGAACAAATCAAATTCTGTCAACACAATGTTGCCAAAGGGAGGTTAATTATTAAATCCTTCTTTGAAGTTGCCCTGTCAAATAAAACTGATGTCATTTTTGTTCAAGAACCCTTCGTGCATTTCAATTCTTCTATTCATGCTTTTACTTCACTGTCTCATCCAGCCTATCATCTGATCCTACCTAAGTCAAGTGCAGGTATCAAACCAAGGGTGGCTACTTATATTAATAAAAATAGTGCAGTTGATATATCAGCAAGGACTGACCTCTTATCTGACACTGATATGCAAGTCTTTGGAGTATCTACATGTTCTGAAACTTTCTTTATCTTTCATGTTTACAATGAAAAGTCTTCTCCAATGGCAGAGGTACAAACTACAACTCTACAAAGGCTCTTTCAGTTAAATATCAATATATCCAAACCTTTTCTCTTCTTGGGTGATCTAAACCTACACCACCCATGGTAAAACCCCTTGGTCACCAATTTTTCTTCATCTTCTTCTGATGTTGTTCAATTCCTATAAAGTTACAGGGCAAGGCTCCTGATAGACTCCCAAGTAGTAGAAGATTGTTGAGGAACTTTTCACAGACAAAACACCAGGAACACATCTATCATAGACCTAGCCTTTGTTGCTGGCTTCCAGAAGCTTAAGTGGTACAACTGGCATTATGGAGAAAGCACTCGCTCAGATCATGTGGTAATTCTGTTTAAAGCATCCTTCTCAACCCAATTCAGTTCTGGTCCCTGCATACCTCCAAGATTTAACACAAAGAAGGCAAACTGGGAGACCTATGCTAAAAGCCTACAATCTCTCGAACCCTTGTTTTTATCCCAGCTCAATTATGCAATTTCTGCCAAGGAGTCAGACCAAGTAGCACATCTCCTTCAGGATTTAATTATCAAAGCATCACAGAATGCTATTCCTCAGTCTAAGCCATCTTGCCATTCAAAAGCCTCGTGGACTGATGAACTTACCAACCTAAGAAAGGACTATGATTCAAAAAGAAGAAGAGCTAAGAAGTCTTGGTATGCTACTGACATTGAGGAAGCTAGAATTTCTAGGAACAACTATTTGAGAAAAATTAGCTTTGCTAAAACGGCTCACTGGGAGGAGTTCCTAGCTGGAGCTAAGGATAAGAGTTTATTCAAAGCCTTTAGTTACTCTAACCCCAGGTTGTTTCAACTTTCACTGATCCCGACTTTAAAATATAAGGACTCCATGGGCATTGATAGAACAGCTTCAACTTTTGCAGATAAGTGTACTGCCCTAGTTAACACTTTGTTTCCAGTAAAAGCACCTATTATAAATGAGGATCCTCTTCCAAACACTGTTAATACTGCTATTGCGGTATCCACACCAATAATCAGTCTATTAGCAAGTACCCAGTGGGACTGGCCAGTACTCTCTCTTAATAAACTTCTTCAGGCAGTACCTGAGAAGAAAACAGCCCCTGGGAGTGATAGCATCGTTTGGTCAATGATCAATAAAGCTGTTCACTGTCTACCTCAATTCTTTCTTAAGGCTTATTCAGTTCTTTTTCAATACGGCAAACATCCATCAGTATGGAAAGAAGCCATTGGCATAATTATTCCCAAGAGGAGTAAGCCTGACTATTCCATGCCTAAGGCCTACAGGCCAATTTCACTCATTTCATGTTTGTCAAAACTTTTGGAAAGAATCTTTTCACTCAGAATTTCATATCTGGCAAATGTCTCACCTAGACTTCTCCATCCCAGCCAGATGGGATGGAGAAAACAGAGGTCTGCAATCGATGCAGTACTCTTACTCCAGCAATTTGCGGACAAAAATATGGCAGAAAACAAAGTTGTATCCTGTGTATTTCTAGATATTATGGGAGCTTTTGACAGACTTCAATCTGAAAAACTGCTCCAAATCTTGCATAGGAAAAAACTTCCAGTTATTTTTATTTCTTGGGTATCATCATTTCTAATAGGGAGGAGAAAATCTCTCTTATTCAATGGCCAGCTAAGTCATTCTTTTTCTGTTACAGGGGCACCTCAAGGAAGTCCTATTTCCCCTTTATTATTTTTACAATCAATCATTGAATTATTTTCATCATGCCCCCAGCCTTTATTCCTGGAAATCTCTTATGTGGATGATATTTATATTTCTATGGTATCTAAATCTGTTAAAAAAATATAATTGCCCTCAAAGAAAAGTTGCAAGCACTTTTTTCCAAGGCAGATTCTTTATCAATTGTTTTTGTAATTCCAAGTCGGAACTAATACATTTCTGTAAGAAAAAAATACCCTACTTGGATTCTTTAGAGTTAAATAATCTGACTCTGAATCCTAGCACTTCAGTCAAATGGCTAGGCATCTGGCTCCAACACACACTTTTTTTTTAAAATCCACGTGGAAAAAAGATTGCACCTAGCACGAGGAGCTTTGCAGAGACTTCTCCAAATTTCATCAAGAACAAAAGGCCTTGGCTTTAATACACTGAGACAGTTATACCTCACTTGTATCATCCCTGTGTTGGACTATGGCTCGGTGCTATGGTTCAACAGATATGGTACAGTAAAGCTTTCTAATTTGTGTAACAAGCTACAAGAACATGCTCTTCTTGTTATGACTGGTACCTATAAAAGTAGTCCTATCAAAGCTCTAGAAGTTGAAGCCGCACTACTTCCTACAAGGGTAAGACACCTCAAACACTCATCATTCTATGCACTTCGAATATTAAAACTTCAAATAAATCACCCCATTTATCAAACCCTATCTTGCAAGTTGTAACATGAGCTTGAATTTCCTTCTGATGCTGTTGATCTTGGCATGTTTGCATTTCTTGATGAAAAACCTAGTAGGCAGCTTCAGAGAATTGCATTATTATTGAAGCCATTATAAAAATATTTTCCACTGGAGTTGGTCAATGCCAAATGGTCTCCACTATGGGTGGAAGAGAATTTATTCACTTCAATTTCTAGTTCAAAAAAATCTAGGGCAAAGGATCAACATCTGGAGTTCCTGGAGTCAATTCTCCCCTCTCATTTTATTGTTTACACAGATGGCCGCCTTGTCAAGGATAAGGGCTGCGGCATTGGTATAACTTTATATTTTCCTTACACAAGAGAGCTCAAGTTACTATCATACAATCTTGGAGACAGGATTGGTATAGCTGATGCAGAGACCTATGCAATACTAAAAGCATTATTATATATTTATCACCTTCAAAGTAACGCAAGTTGTCATTTATTTTCTGACAGCCAAGCTGCTGTTTTAAGAATTACAAAATCTAATAATTATTTTTCCTTTAAAGTCAGATCCCTAAGTAGTAAAATGGATGTCAAAATCTATTGGTGTCCTGGTCATCAGGGAATTGAAGGCAATGAACTTGCTGACAATTTGGCAAGAAAAGGCCTGGATCAACCTGCTATCAAAAAGGATCAATTTACTTCATATTCCTTCCTAGTGGAAAGAATTAAAAAAAATTGTTTTACAAGCCTGGTACTCTGACTGGACTAAGCAAGTACTTAGGGAAGAAGATGGCAGGAAAGCTATTGGCCTTGGAAAGTTTTACAGAATTTCTGCAAGGATTTATGTACCAATTTTCAAAGCTAAGGCAATTAATCTTTCAAGATTTAGTAGGCAGACTCTCAGAGAGAGGGTAATCGGCGTTCCGTGGGGCACTGGTGAAGGAGGTAAATGTGATAACGAGATCTGAGGCGAGATAATGGATGTGGTCTTCCCAAGGGAAAGACAAAGTGAGGAAGAAGCGTAAGGAGAAAAGTAAGGATTTGGAATTGAAGTAAATCGGTCTTCCCAAGGAAGAGGTGTGAAAGGTATGTGGTGAATGTATATTCAGAAGACGTTGCGTGCAGAGGAAATCTCTCACACGCTGAACCTATATATATATATATATGTACATGACCTCCTCTACTACACTGCATAACCATACCAGATAATTCAAGGACTTGCCTAATAGAACTAGATTGACCTTATTATCCTCCGCTTCCTGACTAGTGATCTCATTTCCAACCTCTATGCATGGTTGACTTGTGTTGATCCAATTACTCGAGAAACTAATCATCCGACAACAGAGTTAATATCAGCATCAAGTGCATTAATCTATGAAACAGACCCAGACTTCCTTTTTCCAGGCAAGAACGGGGATTGGAAACACCCTGTCTCGCCTCTACAATATGGGAAAAGTGGATAGTTATATATGCAACTTCTGTAATAGCAAGAAGCAGACAACGGAGCACTTGCTCTTGCACTGTCCACATTTTTCAACAGTGAGGGATAAGGAATTTAAAGGTCTGGAGCCTAGAAATCTACAAATTATGTTCAAAACCAAAGTTTGCAGAGAAAAATTATTGAGATACTTAGAGAAGTCTAAGTGTCACAGAAACCAAGTTGGTCAGAATGTAGTTGATTGAATAAATTCGTATAACGAAAAGAAAAGTCTATGTAACGGAATTATGTACATATAAGTATTAGAGCAATAGGTTTGATTGTCCAACGCTGATATCCTCAGCTAGAGTACGTCGTCCAATGTCAGTTCGTACTTTCGGACACGACCACACGACGTAGTTCGGACTACCACACGCGTCTTGCACATCTCTCTTCGCGCACTCCGCTAACCTCCGTTAAGTCCGATAACTCCAAGTTATCCTATTCGTACTCGCTTAGGTAACCATCCAAGCTCGAAGATCGGTTAACCCGTGACATTACCCCCCCCTTTAATCACCACAATTTTTAATTATTAATAATGCCGTTTTTTTTTTTTTTTTTTTTTGCTTGGCCCATTATTTGATTCTGCAGAGCCCCATTTACTTTCCCATCTATCCAATGCGACAGCGTCTTGTATATTGGAGAGAGAAGTCCATTCTGGTTCATTTAATCCTACCTATTTGACCAACGCTTGACGCTCGCCTTTCCATGTTCGGCATCGAATCACTTCTTCAATATAATATTCTTCTTCCCCGTCGATATTTGCAATTGGCACGGGCTCGTTATCATCAATCTTTTGTGAAGGTAGTGGTTTATCGTCGACGGGAAGTAGCAGATTCACGTGAAATTGGTTGTGAATTTTCCCAGCCACGTTTAATTCAACAACCTCCGGCGATATCACCTTTGTTACTTTATACTTTGCGTGTTGCCACCCTAACTTCTTTGAAGGTTGACCCTCCAATTTGATGTTTCGTAAAAGAAGTCATACCTTATCACCAACCATATATCGCGGGGCGGGTTGTTGATTTTTGTTATAAACTTCCTTATTTCTCTCTTGCACTGCAGCCATTGCAGCTTGCATGAAAGTTGTTACATTTCTCAACCGTTCCACGAAATATTCTGCCCTTTCTTTTCCTGAAGACGGAGGGACGGATGAGTCAACGACGTTACTTTGAATAGGGCTTACATGGTATCCGTGGGTAACGAAGAATGGACTGACGCCTCCCATAGCCCCTATATTCCGATTGTTGATAGCTATTTGGGCCGCAGGCAAACGAGCTGACCAATCGTGTTGCGTATATGCCATATATGCTCTCAAGTATGTTTGGACTTCCTGGTTCGCTCTTTCTGTCGCGCCGTTAGTTTGTTGGTGGTAAGCCGTACTCAGTCTTTGCTCCATCCCAACAAGTTCGCATAGACGCTTCCAGAATTGGCTTGTCCAATTCGATCCTCGGTCGCTTGTAATAGCTTTTGGAAATCCATGGAAGCGCCAGTGACAATTTAGAAATCGCTTTGCACATGACTCCGCATCCATTTTTTTCATGCTCTCTAAAGTAACTGACTTTAATAGTCTATCCGTTATAACCATTATGTTAGTTTTTCCCTCTGATTCGGGAAGATCTACCATGAAATCTATCGATAGTTCTTGGTGGAATCTATCGGGAACCGGCAGTGGCTTCAACAGACCTTGTTTCTGATGTCGCCAAATGGATGATCTTCCACAAATGTGACAGTTCTTACAAAATCGCTTGATGGCTTTGCTGATACCCGGCCAGAAATAGCTCCTTGCAACTTGAGCTAACGTCGAGTCTCTTCCTGGATGTCCTGATACAGCTGCATCATGTACATTCTGTATGAGAGCTGTTGTCAGTGGTTCAAACAGCGGTACCCAGATCCGATCCTGGTAACAAAGAATTCCCTTCTCACGATCGAAGCTACAAGCTGCGATCATTGCCTGTAGAGGTTTTAACTCGCCAGAACCTTCAGTCCGCACCTTCAGGTCTCGAGGCCATGCACGCTCGCCACCTTGGACGGCCTTGATGATCCAAACATAATCGACATCTTCTCTGACTCCTTGATTCCAGAGGGCCTGTAGATCCTCGTTCGTGAAGATTTCATGACCCTCCCCTACTTCTATCCCGCCCAAGCTCATCTTGGTGATTTTAATCGGATCTAATGCCTGTCGCTCTCGGCTCAGTAACCGTGGGTCACCCTCCTTTGGTCTATCCTTGTCCCTGCGGGAAAGAGCATCAGCGCGAGCATTCTCTACTCCTTTCCGATATACTAGGCTATATCTGAATCTTGACATGAACTCTGCCCAGCGTATCTGTCTCTCAGTCAATCTTCTTCTAGTAAGGAAGTACTTCAGATTCATGTGATCACTTAGTATCGTAAAAATCTTGCCGAGGCCCCTTAATTCTGCGTCCCATTCTTTCATACACGCTATTATAGCCAGAAGCTCTTTTTCATGAATTTCGTAATTCATTTCTGCTCCACTCAGCTTCCGGGAATAGTAGGCCATAGGCTTCCAGGATTCGTCTATCTGTTTCTGAAGGAGACAACCTCCTAGAGCATAGCCTGAACAGTCTGCTTCCAGCATTGTTTCTCTGTCAGGGTCCCATTGGGCGAGAGCTGGTTCCTCTAAAAATTTCCTCTTGAGCATGTTGAAAGCCTTTTCTTGCTCTGCACCCCATTTCCATGGAGTACCTTTCCCCGTCAAAGATGTTAACGGTGCACAGATTTCTGAAAATTTCTCTATAAAGCCTCGATAAAAATTAGCGAAACCTAGAAACCCTCGTAGCCCCTTTGTGGTTGTCGGTGGCTCCCAATTTAAGACGGCCTTGACTTTTTCCGGGTCCATTCTTACTGATGACGATCCTCCTTTGCTGGATATAATGAACCCTAGGTATTTAGTTTTTCTGACACTAAATTCACACTTGTCGATATCTAGGCCTAGGCCCGCTTCCTGTAATTTTTTTAATACCAGACGAACTTTTCCTTCGTGATCTGATCGGCTTCCACCCGTGTATACTAATATATCATCCACATAAGCTGAACAAAAATCATCGAGATACTCGCGCAAGGTCTCGTTGATATATCTCTGGAATGATGCTGGGGCTCCATTTAAACCGAAGGGCATCACCAACCATTCGAAAAGCCCAAACCTGGTGCGGAAGGCAGTTTTCCATTCATCTCCTTTCTTAATTCGAAGCTTATGGAAAGCCGCTCGTACATCCAGCTTCGTTAACCAAACGGACTTGCTTAATTTGGCCAAGGTTTCCTTAATCAGGGGTAGGGGATACCTATCTGCTTTCGAAATAGCGTTTAAGGCTCGGTAATCTACGCAAAAGCGTAATCCACCTCCAGGTTTACGGACGAATAGTACCGGTGCTCCTGCAGGAGAGTTACTTGCACAGATATAATTTTTATCAAGCAGCTCGTTAAGAGTCTTCCTTAACACCAATAGTTCATCTCTTGACATACCATATAACGGCCCCCAGGGTATTTCTTTCTCAGGCTCAACTCTAATCTCATGATCGTGACCCAGGCGATGAGGCGGTAATCTATCTATCAAATCCCTCTTGAAAATATCGATAAAGTCTCTGTATTCTTTCGGCAATCTTTCTAGACTCTTATCTGACTTCTTGGCAGGAGCTAGAGCTTTCTGGATATCGGCGAGGGTTATAGAAAATAATTGTACCCCCTTATTACTTGCATATTTTTGAGCTCTCTTAATTGTTGCCAGGAAAACTCCTGCGGATAGACCAGCTATGCTCGTGACAAATCGTGAAGCATCATTGCTTCTCTCTTGAAATCCTTTCTCCCACACCGACAAGGGGGTTTCGTCAACTAAGGCTTTGCGTATATCCATCCGATGATCTTTAGCATGATACACGACATCTTCTCGTTCCATCCAAGGCTTTCCCGAGAATAAGCTTATGTGAGAGATGAGGTATAATATAAGCGTGTAACATTGTTTGATAGCCGTCGATATCAAGTATCATTTTCGTCATTTCCGTTATGAATTCCTCGCTCTTCTGCTTACATTCAGTGGCCTCCGTAAGTTTACGAGGCTTTACCTTTATTCTCGGGAGATTCATTTCGCGCACTAGGGAGTTGCTTACGGCAGCGAGACAATCACATCCGCTATCAATCAAGGCAGGTACTGAATAAGAATAATTTAATAACGTATCTATAACAAATGGTGGCCCATTCAGCATCTCAACTGCATCTCGATCTCCAGATGTGCTTTGTCCCATGTCTGATCTACAAACTCCACTTCCTGGCCCCTGAACGCGACTTTGTTCAGAGGCTAACCTTTTAACTCTTTGTTACCAGTCGTCTCACTCGGCGTTAATTCATCCACGTTAGTTAGAATTTGAACGGCAGTTTCTGGTCGTAACGCTGGTAGAAAATAACACTTCGCTATGCGATGACTTTTATTCCCACACCGCAAACATTCTCCCGCTGCTCTTCGCCGATCCAATTCTTCCTGAGAGACCCATTGAGCACGAACTCTATTGATACCAGTCATCTTTGTGTCGCCGTCAGCATCTTTGTTGTTATTATTGGGTGCAACGAATTTTGGACAATATGCCGGCAACGACGGAGCTGTACCTAATAATCTGCCTCCAGCGATGCCCTTAGTACCGTCATTAAACCCTCCCGTCTGGCCAATCGCATAACTCCGCGTTCTTACTAAACCCACTTCTTCGATCTGTGATCCAACACCTGACAAGAATTCAACCAGCTCATTGAAGATATTTGGGGCAGATCTCCCGACAAGATAATTCCGGGTTGTCTGATTTAACGAATTGTACAGCTGGTAAATCTTATTTTTATTTTCTGTGGAAGAACTTGGGCTGCGAGCGAGAAGCTGTTGGAACCGCGGTAGAAAGGACGCTAGACTTTCATCCTTAAACTGCTTACATGCGTAAAAGAGTGCAGCTGCATGTTTTTCTTCATTTCTGTCTCGAAAAGTTTCGTCCATGGCGCGCAAAAATCCTAAGGCATCCGTCGACCTCCCATTTGCTATCATTTCCTGGAACTGCCCAGTCACCATATTTTTTGCCGCTCCAGTTACTGAATGGCTAAACAAGTTCATGAAAAAGTCTGAAGGTTCAAGTAGCCTTTTCTCTACCACATTGCGCTGGTAGATGTAGCATAAGATACTGTACGTGGTCGTCCATTGGCTTGGGTCCTTGTGGTCATACGCCTCTGGCCATTTTAAAGGCTTAAATTTCGTCATTGTACCCTGAGACAATTCGGCTACTGGCGTTGGTCCTAGGTCTTGTAGTCTTTGTTGAGGGACTTCTTGCGTCGATAGTTTTCTTATTTCCTGACGAAGCTCATCCAACTCTGCTTTGTGTTCTACTTCTCTAGTCCTATCCCTTTCTCTTATTTCGTCGAGCCATCCTTTGATATCCCTGTATATGTTGCTCGATTCACTTCCCATGTTAGACTGATTGGACTCAACGTTCCCCATGTTGGTGTCCCCAACGTAATCTCCGCTAAATAATTTCGAATCCATCGGCGTCGAACTGTTCTCTTCCAGTGTTCTGAAGGAATCCTGACTTCGCTCACTAACTGATCGTGATGATGCTGTCCCTTCACTAGCAGTATCACTCGGTACTTCAATTGTTGGCATCCACTTCTAACGTTCCCCCTTAAGAAGCCCTAAGCCTACCAACTCTGATAGCTTAATAACGGGCAAAAAAGAAATAAATAAAGATACGAATTTATAATGTCACAGAAACCAAGTTGGTCAGAATGTAGTTGATTGAATAAATTCGTATAACAAAAAGAAAAGTCTATGTAACGGAATTATGTACATATAAGTATTAGAGCAATAGGTTTGATTGTCCAACGCTGATATCCTCAGCTAGAGTACGTCGTCCAATGTCAGTTTGTACTTTCGGACACGACCACACGACGTAGTTCGGACTACCGCACGCGTCTTGCACATCTCTCTTCGCGCACTCCGCTAATCTCCGTTAAGTCTGATAACTCCAAGTTATCCTATTTGTACTCGCTAAGGTAACCACCCAAGCTCGAAGATCGGTTAACCCGTGACACTAAGTGTATGCAACTAATAAAAACAGTAGGTCAAGAAGCCACAATTCTTTAAAAAAGCAACAAAAAATAAAAAGAATACCAAAAGAAACATATTCAAAAAAGAAAACGAGATACAGGCATTAAGTTCGAATCTAGGGTCAGTTTGGTATTATTAGTAATGTTGGAAAGTCTAACCCTATGTTATGAGCCTCTAGACTGGTGCTAAGGGGAGTTCAAGGAGTTGGGAAGCAGGTAACTGTATTAAAAAAAATGTACTTAATTCTCTTGTGATAGTTAGATGGCTGAATACAATGTGATTTAAAAAAAAAGGTGGTTATGAACATGTACCTTCCTCACATCGGTCACGCCAAAGCTTCATATTACACATGGGTAAGGCAGCAGATGCCATAGGATGCCATAGAATTGTACTCTACACACCTTCTTTATTGGTCACCTGACTGGCTTTCTACCTATGTGTATATAAGCCGGCAGATCTTCTACTGGTAACTCACTCTACAACGGTTATCACATTGTAGCAAGTCAATTCAGTATGTAAGATCTCTATATATCCCTCTAGTTCTATCTGCGCGTAATATATATATGTGTGTGCGTCAAGAATAAATATTACTTAAGCGTGGGATCCACACCTATTAGAACCATAACGCAATCCATTTTTTTTACTGATCACGTTACTTATGCATCCTTATGATTTTTTTTCTGCTCATGCATTAAATAAATTCACAAGACCTCACATAGCTATACACCCACACGACAGGAACCCCACGCCGACCCTATTCTTCACAGACTGTCCCTCCTAAATCAATCTACATTGCCTCTTACTACTTGGTCATCCAGCCAGTGATGGCCAAATCACAGCAACCTCCTCCCTTGGCCCAGCGCGTCGCTGATGAACTCGAGCTTGTACAGCGCGTTGCAAATGGCCGGGCTACTTGGGTTCAGAACTTCCACAACAAGTTTTGGACATCTGTTGAAGAGGCAGACCCTCTCGTTAAATCCTTCGTGCGCGAACAAAGGGACGCGTTTCTTTTCGCGGTTGCTTCAGGGCATCCTATGCGACATGACTCTCCGAGACAGCCCAAGCCGGCGAGCTCCCTACCCAAGCCCAGCCAAAAAATTCCCTCCCGACCTTTCGTTCCTCAAGCTTATCAACCCCAAAGTTGGGCAGCAACCGCCGCATGCCCAACTGCCTCTCTTCCCCCGGCTGCTGCTCAGCCCAGCACCAAAAATCGACCTCCTCGCGCAACTGCGCAAAAACCTACCGTGATATGCAGGGGCCCTAAAGCCATCTTTCGCCTTACAGAAGACGCTCCTCTCTTTAGAGCAGATGTGACATCAGTTAAAGTTGCTCTTATTAAAATTGTCCCTGGCCTCAAGGAGGGTATTGCCTCCGTTTCCCGTAACTCAACCAGATTCAGCATAACCTTCTCGTCCGAGGAATTGCTGAATCTTGCATTGGAACACGCCGAATCCATCAAGGCCTCTCTTTCAGGAGCTTTACATCAAGTGGAGATGCGTATTGGATACGTCGTCAAACGCATTCCACACACCATTTGGAATCCGGTACCAAGTCTGGCTTCCTCTACGCTGGATGACGTCAAGAGCATTGCTTAAGCGCGAACAGGTGTGGCCCCATCTAGCGCCCGCTAGCCGCAGCATCAGAATGGTCATGATCCCTTCCATACTGCAGTTATATTCTTCTCAAGAGAGGTTCGGACCTTTCGGATAGTTGACAGCGCCTCATCCCGGCGCTACATCCCTAACCCGAAGGTAGTTCAGTGCGAAGCTTGTTTCGGATTCCATCAATCTTCTCGCTGCCGGATCAAAGCTTTGTGCGCCTCTTGCGGCACCCTCTGTCACCAAGGAGAATGTTCTCATCTTCGACAGTGCATCAACTGCTTGGGCCCTCACCCTGCAGACGACCTAAATTGCCCCCTCCGTCCTCGCCCTTAAAAGGGCAAACTTATTTAACTCTCGAAGAAAGAGGTTACCGAAATTCGTTCGGTCAACCGTAACAAGCTTCGCAAGTCCCGTCGGGCTGCTGCTGCTGCCGCCGCTGGTGCTGCTACTACTACCTCCAACTCCAACAACTCAAATGATCCATCGCCTCCCTCCGGGAACTCTAGCGTTCCTTCAACACACACCCCTTCCGCTAGCCAAAATAGGTTTACCGCCCTTGAGAACGCCTCGCATGGATCTATGGAAATAGATTCAGACAGGCAAGCGTCCAATAACACTCCAAACCTCTATGAATAATAGAGCTTATTTTAGGAGCCACCCCCCGCCTCGTCTTCGTTTCCTCCAGGCTAACGTCGGACGTGGTGGATCCTCTCACCTCATAATTTTGCAAGCCGCTTTCCAAGGCAACTATGATGTGATCTTTGTTCAGGAGCCCTGGACTAAAATTATTAATTTCAAGAATGTAACAAAGTCCCACCCGGCCTACGTTATCTTCACTCCTCCCAATCGTGATTGGAAGCTAGCCCGCCCTCGCGCTCTCACGTTCGTACGAAAACGTTCTAACCTCCGTCCGATTCAGTTAGACAGTGGTTCGTCACCCGATATCGTCGCGCTCCTCCTTCAGTGCTCTCCGTCTGTAGAGGCCATTAACTTTTACTGGCAACCTGGAGCGCCTATGCCTGATTGTATCAGCCCTCTTCATAATTGGCCGGTGAAGCCCAACTCCATATTTGTGGGAGATTTTAATCTTCACCACGAACTATGGGAGCCTAATATGTCTCGTTCGACTGGAGTCGGACACTTTGTCGACTGGATTGATGACCATTCGTTAAGGTCGGCTTTACCTTATGGAGTTCCTACTCATCGCGCTGGCCACATCCTTGACCTTGTCCTGACTAACATTGAAGGACTTTTGGCACGGGTGGATCCAATGGCTCACACAACGTCTGATCATGAAACGATATCTGGCGTAGTGCAGCTCTCTCCAGTCCAAAGGCGCTTTCCGTCAATGAAGTTGCCCAAATTTGACGCAGATACTTCAGAGATATTCCGTCAAGCCCTAACAACTACCGCTCCTCCTAGCCTGCACTTTGAGGAACCCACCTCCCAACTCATAGATGCGGTGACATCCTCTGGTATTTCTACCCTATCAGCTATTCTACTTACAGCCAACCCCCCGAGACCCGCATGTGTGCCGTGTAAGGATTATTGGAGTCAGGAATGCTCTGACCAACGCCGACGGTATGCTAATGCGCGGAGAAGTGATGATCCTTATCTCATAAGTGAGGCGCACCAAAGCTTCCGCAAAACTATTAAGCTAGCCAAACGTGAGCATAATCGCGCAATTTTGGATAGTGTGTCTTCAATAGCGGAGGCCCATAAAGTGGTTGGATGGCGAAAGTTCTCCAGTCGCTTTGGTCCCCCTCCGATTCAATATAAAGGCGTCACGTACAGTACCCCAACTGAGCGCGCCGACATCATTTTCCGCACAAAGCTCGCTCGCGTAAGCAGGGATCCTGATGTATCCATGTACTCCCCTAAATGTCCATCCCGAGCGATCCCAGCACCTCTTTCCGTAGACGATGATGAAGTACGACATTGTCTACTCAGTACATTGTCCACTACTCCAGGCCACGACCATCTTTCGGTTTCTGCTCTCCGCCTCATCTGGGAAGTGGAAGCATGGCGCACATGGATCGTACACTTATACAGTCTCTGTCTAATATACGGTCATCACCCAAGTATTTTCTGCCGTGCTGAAGTTGTGGTAATACCTAAACCTCATAAGGATGATCTTACTAACCCTTCGAACTGGCGACCAATTTCACTTCTTCCGGTCCTAGGGAAAGGGCTGGAACGCTTATTTGCTAGACGCTTCGCCTTCTGGGCCTTGTCAAGCCGGATTATCTCCCAAACGCAACTGGGGGCACTGCCTGGAAGATCGGCCATGGACCTCGTAGAGAGTCTTGTCCACGATGTCGAGAAAGCGTGGGACGCGAAGCAAGTGTGCACTCTCGCTACCCTCGAAGTAGAAAGCGCTTTTGACAGCATCCAGCCTGGTCGTCGCTCTGCCCGCTTGCGCGAACAGGATGGCCTATTCCTTATGTAAATTGGGCTACTTCTTTTGCTTCTAGCAGGAGAGCTCGCCTTTGGGTAGACGATTTCGTTGGAGAGTTCTTGTAGATACCGCATGGTTTGCCCCAAGGATCTCCCGCCTCACCTATTCTATTCCTCCTTTTTCTTGAGCCTTTATTTAAATAAGGCTTTCCCACATATGGCTACGTTGATGACGTGGCAATTCTTTCGGTGGCAAAGTCTCTGGTTGAATCTTCGCGTCTGACTGCCGTCAGGATTGATACCGTCACCCACTGGTGCAATAAAAATGGCCTCTCGTTAGCTGAGAACAAGATGGAGATCCTGTATCTTCATAGATCCCGTCAGCTCCCCCCTTCCCTGACCATTAACGGCGTTCTAAGCAATGCTAGCTTATCCATAAAGTGGCTTGGTGTTCTCCTTGATACCAAGCTTTCCTTCAAAGGATATGTCCAGGAATGGAGTTCTGTATGACTAGCTACCTGACTAGTAGTCATCAAAGAGTTACATGACTAGATACAAAAGTTATCAGAACACTAGTCAAGATGTCACAGTTGATGTCTCAAGACGGTACGGGATTATATTTTGTCATCGTTATTGGTTTTGATATTAGTGTTCTTGATTCTAGTTGATGTTTCTGCTGGTTTTGGTATTTCTTGGTGTTTAAAGCTACTGAGTACGGCAAGATTTTTTATGTCTCAGGTTTATATTTTCTGTCATGAATGCTTGGTGTTTCAGTCTATTTACGATTTCTACTTGGTCAACTACGAGCGATATAATGTATATATATTGGGGACATCAGATAGAGAAAAAGAACAATCAGATCAATTTCTATCCATTCGACTTATCATTGCAACAGAATCATAATTTACATGATATCTTTTCTTTATATTCAAGATTATATAGTTATGAGCCCGGTCTAGCTTGTACTGCTATTGATTATCATTATCATTCTACAAGTTTACCTTCAACTTGTCTCAATCTTTCAATTATTTTTCTATTCAACATCAACACCTTGACATAACAATTCTTGGTTTTAAAATATTGTCAATTTACCATGTACCAAACGACAACTGCAAACCCATCTAGTGGGGTTATAATTCTACAGGGAAGCGAAAACTATTTGGAATGGATATATACCATAGAGATGGCATCGAGAAAGGTATGGAAGTATATTAATCCTGCCCGAACTTCACAAGAGATAGCCGCTACACCAATAGGATTTACGCCTCGAATGCCACTTCCATCCGATGTTAGGGATGGCGTTCAGAGAATTTCACAGTTAACGGCTGGCCCGGAGATGGAAGAATATAAGATGATGATGTTATCATGGAGAGAAGCTAAAGCAGATTTTGGCGAAATTGAGAGAGAATTAAATATGATTCAAGGAAAAGTTTTAGGATCGATATCAGAAAAACTTTTACCCCAGTTAAAAGGAAAAAGCACGGTTGCTGATATTTTATTATATCTGAATCAGAGATATCGGCCTTCGGATCAAGCTCGGAGACAACAGGTGATCATGCAATGGAATAAATTGAAGGAGAGACCTTCGGATAGAGGTACCTACGCTTGGTTAGATCAGTGGGAACTGGTTTACGCGGATGCCAAAGAACTTAATTTACCCCATGTTATTTTGCCACAAGCTCAGTTGGATTTTTTACATGCAATACTTCAAATTGATTTAGCATGGGCAACTACAAAACTGGTGATCATTGATGAAGCCATAAGTGATGGGGGGCTGTGCCGGATCTACATAAACTGATTGAAAAGTTTAGACATAACTTGAAATTGGCAGAGATACTTACTCCCGCATCAGCCACGGCAACTGGAGGAAGCAATTCTTCAAGTGTATTTTCAGCAAGTCATCAAGAGGAGGAGCCTTCTTCAGGGGCACATAAAAACAGGACACCTGATGGGAAAAGAACTTGCCTCTGTGGAGCACAACACGACTTTGAAGCCTGTTTCTATATTAATTTTAAAAACCGACCAGCTCCAGAAGGATGGGTGTACAAGAAGGAAATATTCGATAAAATCAACAAGACTCTGTCTCTGCCATATAGATAGAATATTCGGAAACTTATCGAAAAGAAATTTGGATATACTAAGAATTCAACACCATCTGAGGCGCTGTCCAAAAATTCAGGCTGTTCTTCCCAGGATACTAGTCGACGGAATAATTCAACGTTGGGAACTTTTATAACTTTACACTCCAAGGAACACCAAGAAGTAACTGCTTCGCTCATGGTGGACTCAAGGTCTTATCATCTAAAAGACTTCTGGGTGCTTGATGGAGGAACAGACATACATGTCTGCAATGATGAGAGTAAACATGAGTTTACTAGGACATCAGAGGAAACTAATGGACATACAATCATCGCAGGAAAAACAGAGTATCCAATTGAAGCATGGGGTTCAACAAAGATAAAAGTAATTACAGATGATGGCTATGCGTCTATAATATTGAAAAGAACTGCATTAGTACCAGTATTTATGACTAACCTGGTCTCATTGCCACTCATAACAGAAGGAGGGGTTCATTGGTCTTCGAGGTCTCCGTTAAGACTTGAAAGAGCAGATGGCAGTGGATTCTGCAAGTTATTCAAAAGCGGAAAACATATTATTTTTAACTCAAATTTAACTCCAGTGAAGGAATGCGTCAAATCTGTCTTGTCGGCTAACGAAGGGTCGATTTCTTCAAAAACAGGAAAAACAAAGAGAGCATTCACAAAGTCATTTCTTCATAGGGCTCTTGGCCATCCATCTCGGGAGGTCATCGATCATATTAGTGAGGCTGCAAGAGATGGAGATATTGAAGTCTTGGGTGATAAAGCTCCTAGAACAAAAGACTGTCAAACATGTGCACTAACCAAATCACATGAAATTATTTCTAGGTCTTCAGACAAAGAACATCCAGCATCGAAACCATTCGAGAGAGTGACTGTGGACTTAATACCGATAAGGAGAGGGTATAATTCACACTCTCAAATTATTCATTTTCAATGCCCATATACTCAATTCAATATGATATTTACCATGGTCAATAAATCAGATTCATTAACTAATACAAAAAGGGTGATAGAACTCATAAAATCTATGGGGTTTAGAATTAGATTTCTTCATTTGGACGGAGAAACATCACTTCAGAAAGAGCTGGATAACTTAGCACTCCACGAAGGGATTAAAGTTGAACAAACAGCACCTTACACCCTAGCTCAGAACGGACATGCTGAAATAAGCGGAAGATGGATGGTCGTAAAAGCAAGAGACTTTGCTATTGAAGCAAACTTACCCCAGAGTCTATGGCCTCAACTTATAGTGACAGTTGGGTATATAATGAACAGGACTCCAAGCAAAAAGTTAGGATGGAAAACACCTTTCGAAAGTGTTTATGGGTACAAACCAATCTTCTCTCATTTAGATATTTTGGGAAGTAAAGTTTACGCACTTAAACACAACATTCCAAAGCTTGATAAATTAACTGCACGAGCTCATATAGGATACTTGGTTGGATGGGAATCAACCAATATTTATAAGGTTTGGATTCCCAGTCTGGATAAAGTGATTAACACTAGAGATGTACTCATAGATTCGGGTAATCTTTCTGATCCGCATGAACTAGATGCTATTGCTATAAAAGAACCTGGAATCGAGGAAACTGTCCAGGCACTAGAATGGAATTTGGAATCGGCAGAAAATAATCGTCATTTAAATTTAAATGCTGACGACTTAACATCATTTGATATACCAATAGATTTGGACAAGGAACAGATAATTTCAGATGACGAGGTATATAAAGCAGGAGAAGCAAAAAATTCAACAAGTAAAAGTACCAAAAGAAAAACTGGAATATGCAAGTATATTAACCCAGAAAATATCATATCAGGAACAAAAAGGACACGTCATGGAGGGCAGTTTGTTGAACTGACCCAAAATTCATTACACCAGTACTTTCTTTCATTCAACACTGCTAAAATGGAAACTGGAATCCGACATCACCGAGATAATCTTCCACCTCAACCTAAAGGATGGAATCAAATGTTAAGACATAGGTTTGCGGCGGAGTTTCAAGCTGCAGCTGAAAAGGAATACCGCACTTTAGAGTCGAAAGGTACCTGGGAACACATTGATGATATTAAGGATACTAACTTAATCCCCTTAATTTGGATATTTGACTATAAATTCGACGTAGATGGATATCTAGTCAAGTTTAAGGCTCGACTTTGCGCCAGAGGAGATCTTCAACATACAGAAGATGATACTTATGCAGCAACATTAGCGAGTCAGAGTTTTAGAGCAATGATGGCTGTTACGGCGGCATATGACTTGGAAACAAGACAATTTGATGCAGTTAACGCATTTGTTAATGCACCCATAAGAGAAACGATATATTGTCCAACACCCAGAGGATTTGAGCGAGAGCGAAACGGCATTAAGCAGATACTAAGTCTCAAGAAAGCCTTATATGGCTTTAAATTTTTGGCACTGTATTGGTATGATGAGTTGATTCAATTCCTAATGGAGCAGGGTTTATTTCAAGTGCCTGGAGTAAACTGCATGGTAACTAACGACTGGTTAACCCTAATATTTTATGTTGACGATATAATGGGTATATATCATAATAAAGACCAGTGGAGGATGGACATATTTGAGAAGGAACTAATGAAAGCTTTCGAAATTAGAGTTTTAGGTCCTGCAACTCACTTTCTGGGTATTCGAATTGTCAGGGATAGGACAACAAGGCGTTTATGGATTTCACCAGATGCATATATTAATTCATTTCAGAATACTTTTAATCTAGCTAAGGTGGTTAATCCTCCAAAGACACCATTGCCTACTACACCTCTTTGGATTTACGACGGTACAGCAACAGCGGCACAATTCAAAGGTTATCAGCAAAAGATTGGAAAAATTAAATTCGCAGCAGTGACGACTAGGGCTGACGTTGCAAGAGCTGTATCCTTACTAGCAAGATATCTGAATAATCCAGGTCCTAATCACTTACTAGCTGCAGATCATTTATTGCAATATCTTGTGGGTACATCAACATTAGCTAAATGTTATGATGGTAGATTTAAAGATCGAGATTCTGGAGCTATAAAGAGGGAATTCATGTCTTTAAGTGACGCCTCATTTGCGGATGATACTGAAACAAGACATAGTTCTTGTGGATTTGCCTTGGTTTTATTTGGGGGCATAGTTCACTATAAGTCAACAAAACAGCGAACCGTCACCACTTCGAGCACGGAGTCAGAACTACTCGCCGTATCCATGATGGTGAAAGAATATATGTGGTGGATTAGATTACTTGAGTTTATCCAACTAGACCTCAACCAAGACGCTATTATTTCCTTGGATAACCAACAAACTATACGGCTAATTAGGTCCGAATCACCAAGATTAGTAACAAAACTTAAGCATATTGATATACACCAAATGTGGCTACGTCAAGAGGTTCAGGCTGGAAAGATCAAAGTTGAATGGATCTCAACCAATGAAATGGTAGCCGATGGCTTCACTAAAGAGTTAGGACCACAAAAACACTCTGCTTTTCTTAACCAACTAGGTATGATGGATATCAAGGACCGATTGATTGACGAAGATAAAAGCTAGATCACGAAGTACAGGGTCAGTTCTATCCGTATTTTTTTTGCTATAATATATCGAACTTTCCCTGAGGGGGTGTGTATGACTAGCTACCTGACTAGTAGTCATCAAAGAGTTACATGACTAGATACAAAAGTTATCGGAACACTAGTCAAGATGTCACAGTTGATGTCTCAAGACGGTACGGGATTATATTTTGTCATCGTTATTGGTTTTGATATTAGTGTTCTTGATTCTAGTTGATGTTTCTGCTGGTTTTGGTATTTCTTGGTGTTTAAAGCTACTAAGTACGGCAAGATTTTTTATGTCTCAGGTTTATATTTTCTGTCATAAATGCTTGGTGTTTCAGTCTATTTACGATTTCTACTTGGTCAACTACGAGCGATATAATGTAAATATATTGGGGACATCAGATAGAGAAAAAGAACAATCAGATCAATTTCTATCCATTCGACTTATCATTGCAACAGAATCATAATTTACATGATATCTTTTCTTTATATTCAAGATTATATAAGTGCTAAGACACAACGGATCAGTGCCCATATACGGCAGCTTGGCAACACCAATTGTGGCGTACCCACTGCCTTCCTCCGCAACGCAGCACTGGCAGCAGCTCTACCTGTCCTCTTATACGGTGCTGAGGTCTGGTGGCGCGGTCACTCCTATCTTTGTCGAGGACGTCCAACCTCCACCCGATCTCAACATCTTGTAGATATGATCTCTCGAGCGCTAATTAACTTGGCCCGAGCGATTCTACCGGTGTACAAGACCACGCCCTCTCCAGCACTCCTAAGGGAGGTTTGCCTCAAGCCTGCACATATATTACTTGAGGAGATCCGCCTCCGCTCTGCTGTTAGACTGGCCGCCGCGGACAGTTTTCACCCTGTGGCTCGAAGATCCATTGTCTCCCGTCCACACACCCGCCTTACCGAAAAGCTAAAGCTCATTCCTCCCATCTCTCGACCCCAGCTTTTACCCCCCTCCTATAAATCTCCTCGCAATCAGTCTCGAGCAGACTTCTCGGTCCAAGAATTTGCTGAGCGTATTGGAGAGCTGCCACCATGGGATATTCTTGTCTTCTCGGATGGCTCAACGCAGGCAAATGGTTCCGCGGGGGCAGGTGCCGTAGTTCTGCACAGAGATATCACTGTTGCTGAAGTGAAAGTGCCCCTTGGTCCCGACTTTGAGGTCTACGACTCCGAGATCATCGGCGCTCTCGCAGGCCTTAGGGCTGCTATAGCAGCTCCTTCAACACATCTTGCAACCAATATTAATGTAATCCTCGACAACCAAGAGGCCGCACATCGCCTTCTCGATTCCTCACCCTCCAAGTCCTCGCAAATGGAGATTTTGGAATTTCGGGACCTCGCCTCTCGCTGGCCTACGAGGAGGATTCTTCCCATCGCATCTCCTGGCAAGGTCCAAGTTATGTGGTCTCCCGGTCACATGGGCATTCCAGGTAATGAGTTGGCCAACAAGTTGGCAGGAGAGGCTGCTCGACAACCAGCCCCCTCTGGCGCTTCCCTTGCCAGAGTCCGCGCAAGGATACAAAGGCAGATATGGGACATGACCTCAGCATGGTGGCAATCTCATGCTCCCCCCACCTATTCTGAACTGGGTATGCCATTTCCCACGAAACCCCCAAAGGAACTACGTCTTCCTCGCCGCTATCTGGGGTATTTGATCCAATGTCGTACTGGACACGGCGACTTTCGTTCTTATCACGAAAGGTTTCATCATAAAGACGCCCTCCTGACTTGTTCCTGCGGGGCCAACAAGTCGATCACACACCTAGTTTTCTGCTCCCTCGTGCGAGAGAGACTTGCTTCGGCTGGTTTTCGACGAAGCCTGGGCCCACTTGACGTTCTCCTCGGCACCTCTCACGGAGCCAATCGTTTCGCCACTATTTTGGAGAAGGCCAGTTTCCTGTCAGAAATCTGTCCCATCCGCAACAGATGATGTATTTATGTGAGGAATTTGCTGCATAGCACCCGCTGTACCCATACCTAATTTAATGGCCTCGCTGCCAGAGCACACCTTTTTCCGTATAATGTATCGCAGTCACCATGTCCCCTCAGGGATGGGGCTTTAGTAGAACTGGCGCCCGGTAGACATAAAAAACACTTAAATAAATAAATAAAACATTAAATAAATTACGCGATTTATTTATGCACAATTTTCGCGCTCTAGGTTTTCCATCCTGCTAGCGCCAGCGCTTCAAAATCATAAGTCTACCACCCTAGATTCCGCCACCCTTCCCCACGTGAGACCACATCATCAAATTTACGATTATTATCTAACAGATGGATCTAATGAAAATTCAAAACAATGGTCCTGTAGAGAGGAACCTACACTACTTGCTGTAGGAGGATTGGCTTCAAAATGAGCAATTCTGGCCCTTTCTGCAGCATCACGTGCAGATTCTGCCTCTTTCGCCAGGTGAACCTGTTCGAGTCTCGCAATTGTCTGATTTGCATCAATTATTACTCCTCCATGGTCCTTTCGCTTCAGCTGCTCAAGCTGTATATCTTTGGAATCATTTTTCTCTTTCTCAAGTTGAAGTTGGAACGAGATCTTATCAATTCCCTTGTAAGCTTTTTGAAACAGTAAGCGCCGCGTACGCGAAGAGCTCCAACCATTCTGAGCGGTTCTAAAAAGGTCACGAAATTGGCGTGGGATACATGGCGTGGTTATAAGTTCAGTCTCTGATAGTCGGCGCTTTCTGTTTGGGGGTCTCGGGGGTTGAATTTGTACAGAACTTGGCGTCTCAAAGACAAATCGAGATTGAGCCGCTTTAACAGGATTCCAGGGCTGAATTCCTGCAGCCATCCATCTATTTTTAATACGAGCACTATCTAGACTTTCGTAGCTAGCTTTAGAGTATAGTTTGATAAATTTTTGCTTCTTTGTATCGCTAGCATCGTCAAATCTGCTGAGCTCAGTGGTTTTTGCTCTGTACTTGGCTTCAACCGATGAGAAACACGTCAAATCAAGTGGCTGAAGTATATGACTTGAATGGGGTATCAAGTAGAATATTACAATCTTGTTAGTGTAACATTTCCACATGAACTCGTGTGTGGCATGAGAATTAAGCCCATGTAGTAAGAGTAGTCGATATCCTTCATGTCATAAGCGGTATGTAGACAGTGTGGGTGGAGACAGGGGTCAAGAGGTGGGTGTCAGGCTAAAGGTTGCCATCCTACATGATACACGAGATAGATGCATCACCACTCGGCTAAAAGGCCAGACCAGAATCATAGAACACTATGACCTGGCAATCTCCATATATATATATTATACAGCAGAGGCTTTCCTGACACTTCAGTTGGCGTTGATGGGATGAAAACCTGCTCTAGCCACTTGAGTGCTATATCATTCGACGTCCAAGCATTTGGAGAAGAGCAACAAGCCCAGTCTGGAGTAGATTTGGCCGGAAACTAGCCAGAACTGAGATTTTTCCCCTTAAATATGACAAGATGTTTCATCCTCTGTCCAGCGGCTGATATTCCCTCTAGAACTGTCACCCACTCCATATTTCCAGGCTGCTGGGCCACGGCAGTTCTTGAAGATGAAGATCCAACAAATCTGCCATTAGATCCAATGCCTAAAGCAAAACTATGCTCATCAGCATTCCATAAATCATCCGACTTGATTGAATATTTGTCAATCACGGCTTTTAGTTGGTGAGACCATTCTAAAATTCCCTCTTAAGTCACAGAATTTGCTCTCTGTCTTTCTAGCTTTATCCCTATCTTTGATTTGATACTAGAATGTCGTTTTATGAACCTGGTCATCCAATTCTTTCCAGGTAAAGCATCTGTAGGATTTCCACATCAAATTACGGAGGTCATTGCTTTAACGCTAGCGAATGAGGGGGCATGTCCTACCTGATCCAGATCCATTATCCACTGCACCAACAAATTCTCCTGCTCGTTACTCAAATTTTGTTGAATTTCCGCACTTAATACATGGGAAACTCCGCCGTTATACCTTTCTCTAAGAGTTTTTCTGGGCACATCCTCTGCCCTCGCGGCCTCACTAATATTGCTATATTTTCCGGTTTTTAGGCCGTCCAATGCAATTTGAATTCGGATCTCCGAAGATTTCATAATGGTAAGTATGGATGGGGAGTTATTGTGGATTGAAATTATGGTTTCACTTGGGTGAAAGGTGGCGGAATCTAGGGTGGTAGACTTACACCCATCTCCCGATATACAGTCCAACCTCATCTATAGCGATAGTCGGTCCCGATATAGATGTTGAAAATATTTATCAAAATTAATCAATTTACATTTGCAATACTTATCCCTGCGCGCAAAATGACCTGTAAGGGTAAGTGTTACAAATATAAAAGTCCAAGTTACAATGAATCTTTTCAACATTTAAACCGGGACCCACTATTGCTACAGATGAGGTTTGACTGTAGTAATATCATGACCTATCAATTGATAATCTTTTACATGACATGGAATCTTAGAAAGAATTCTGTTCAAGCTGCAAAAGCTATCGTCCTGTAAGCCATCCTCGATGAAAAATCAAGGCAGAGGCTTAAAGACCTGCGCAAAGCATTCGAAAAAACTGGCTCTTTCTCATTTAGATGAATGAGATACCTTCATATGAAAAATCAAGATCCAGAGTCAGCCTGTAAAGTATTGCCCTTATCTCTCCCGCTGTGGGCCTCGGTCTAACAAATTTGTATAGGTACAAACAAAATTAATGGTTATTAAATTCGGGCTTGATATTGACCAATTACATGCCAAATTTGAGCTACCAATCGATTCTAAAAGTGAAAATGTTTGCGATTTCCAACAACTGGATGAAGTCGTTAGCTCCCTTGTTGGTTTTACACGAGAGGCTGACGGGCATAGATCCAATCTTCCGCGAATCGATTTGGCCAGCTGGATTATAGCTACACGTGCAGCGCTTACAGCCTAGAGCGGATGAAGTCTCTCCTTTTCAGATATCATCGTGCCGTCAGGTCGGCCTGGAGAAGGACTTCAAGCGCGAGTGGAAGTCTTTACATATCTCAAAATTAGATTCCGAAGTTTTGGTCAACTACCACGCAGATCCATCCAAATAGAATTTTGTGTGTGGGATGCTCTTACTAAGTCGTTTCTTAGTCTGCAAGCATGTCATGTAGTGTTTCGAAGAATTTTCGGACTCTTTTCAATTTTTCCCTGAAGTCCGTCATCAGGGGTACGGTCCATTTTGGGTTCAACAGCAGCTTGTTATCCGTCCAGCATACAGGGTTGAAGCATCTAAAAAACATACCATTAATGACGCTGTTAGATCCGATACTTATCTTCAGACCGATACCGACAGTGAGAGCGAGAGTGACACTGAGCCCGAGGATGAAGAAGATAAGTTTGACAATTACAGTACTAGTACGCCATCTAATGATTCGGATGATGCCGTATCGTTGACATCTGCTTTTCTTGATAATCATAAGGTGCCGAAATAAAGTAGGAATGAAAAGCTCCTCAGGATATATAAGGCCAATTACACCAAAAACTTTTAGTTTTTGGCTGAAGTAAGGCAGTTAAAAAGACGAAATTCCATGTCCAGAACATGGGAGTAAGACAAGCATCCTGCAACGATGTACCACAGATAAACGTTTGAAACAAAACTCAATTTACTTAAAATTTGAAGAAGATACATAACTCCAATCTGTGTGGATCTTTTTTCAGAACGTTTTAGTATTGAATTTGTTAACTTAAGAAAATCCATCATGTTGACAAATAAACTAAGACGACTTTTGTTGCACAATTTTTTTTCAATTTGCACAAAATGAATTCCATGCTATATCATTTGACCATTTAAAAAGGTAAGGCACGCTTACAATTATTCATGCAAAGAGGTAGTGAGGTGGGATAAAGTCAGAATTCAGGCAACAAGGGGCTGACTAATCCAAATGAAGGTGTAAAGCTACCGCGCCCCTTCAGGTACCGTATCAGTTTGTTTTTTGTTTTTTTTTATCTATTTAAGTCCCGGGCCGAGCCCTACGTATCCGAAGATCTGAGACCGGTGGAGCCGGCTAGGTTCAAGTCTAAGACCTGCCCAACTCGTTCGCACCGCGTGAACCGCTACATAAGTAGTAGCTAGTTAAATTACATATATTAAACTCCTTTAGGTAGATTCCCAACACCCAAGCCGAAAACTCCAAGTCCCAGAAAAGTCATAGAAACAAATGAAAATATATGGTCTAGTCCCTGCACTTCTCGCACCGGCTCCTTTCCAATCATGATCTATGTCATGTTAAAATTTCTTCTTGGTCCACGCTGAGAGCTGTAGACAGAGTCACAGGCTGACTTTCAAAGCAGCCAGTTTTCTGCGCAAATAGTTTAAAACTTTCCAAACAATTGGGTCCGAGGAGTTTTTTAATAAATTTTTCGAGAGGCATAGCCCCCCGCAGGCGACGCAGGTGATGTGCGTTTCGTTGACAGTGGATAAAGTGCGTAGGAGCCGTCTCCCTCCCGCAAGGACATTCCATAATGGCGTCAAGGTTATTAAAACGACGGTAGTGTGCAGCGAAATCCCCGTGACCTGTACGAATCGCGATGAGTTCGAGCAATAGCCGTCGAGGAAGAGCCAGTTCCGGTGGTTTACGTCTCCGCATCAGGAGATCAAGTTCACGATATCTTGAGGGACACGATTCCTCCCAAAACCCGTCAAGCAAGGCCTGTCGCCTCTGGTTCATCAAGCGATGAAGATAGGCTGACGTGATTAATTCTGGCTCAACGTCCTGGTTTGGAAGCCTTCGTAAGGCTGCTCGAGCTGCGGCGTCTGCCTCAACGTTCCCCTGGATCCCCGAGTGTGCAGGTACCCATCTTACCTGCACAATTGTTTGCGCCTTCTGAGTTAGTGTCCGGAATGCGCGGACCTCTTCAATACTTGATGTTGTAATCCCTGTCAAGACCACTTTTCTAGCCTGCTGGCTATCCATCATTACGAATACTTTTTGTTTTCTAACATTTGAAAACGAGCGTTCTGCTTCCAGAATATCCAGCGCTGCCTCTAGAGCCTTTCTCGCCCCCAATATTTCGGCATCAAGCACCTCCCCTCCGTGCATGATACCGCTTTCTCTTGCAACCGTTTTTCCTCCTCTTTTAAGGACAAAAGCCCAAGAGGAGCGTCCATGTCCTGCTGATGAACCATCCGAGTAGGCGCAAATTTCTGCACTAGACAGGCTATCGATCAATCGTTTGCTGGCCTCAAGTTCTGACTCTTTCGTATCGAGCTTCGAAAGATATATGGGTTCAGGCAGGGGTGCGGCTGGCTCGGCTTCGGGAAGCTGTCGATATGCTCGCTGGAGACGAGACATCTGGAGCTCCGGTCGTGCTGTTTTCTTATGCTTTTTCTTAAATTTTTCGTCCCAACGTTAGGACAAATCGCAGCGCGAGTTCTCAGTGGGTGTTTGTCATCAAGTGACTTGAGCCTAGCGGCGAGTCGAAGTCGGTTGTCCTCGAGGATGTACTTCGACGGGGGAATTCCACCTTCTCGGTGCACTGCTGTATTTGGTGTTGTTCTTATCATCGGGAGAGCTGCTCGTAGGCCCATCAATATGACCCTGTTGATCATGCTGCAGATGTTAGTAGTCTGGGGCGTGACCATACCCCGTATTGTGGGACGTCTCAGGCCAGGCCACCAAACCTCGGAACCGTAGGTGGTGACAGGGACGATGCAAGCTTCCACCGCTCTTACTAACGCTTTAGGTGCCGCTCCTCGATAAGCCGAGTTGAAGCGACGTATGTGCTGGGCTGCTCTGATCGCTTTTCCGCACCACGTTGCGATGTGGTGTTTGAAATTAAGGCGGGGATCAAGGTGGACTCCTAGCCAGCAAATGTGCTCGGCTGGATCAATAAATGTCCTATTGACATGCACGCCTACTGCCGTCTCGCAGCGTCTGCCAGGGAATTGTACAACCTCAGACTTGGCGGTGTCAAAGGCAACGGCGTTGTTTCGGGCCCACTGGAGAAGATGGTCGACCTCGCGTTGTGCAGCAGCAGCAGACACGGCGATGGTAGGCCCAAACCCGAGGATTCCAATGTCATCAGCGTAGCTAAACCTTAGGTTAGCGTTACCACTACGCATCGGCTCTGCCATATATAGGAGAAAAAGGAGAGGTGATATTGGCGATCCCTGAGGAACCCTGCAAGCCAGCTCCCTTTCGGTGGTGACTCCGCCAGTGTATCGGACTTGAACCCGTCGGTTTGCCAGAAATGAGCTCGTCCACTGCAAAATTGATTCAGGCCAGCCTTGTGATTGCATCCTCCTCACTAGGCGGTTGTGAAGCACTGCGTCAAAGGCTCCTTGGACATCTAGGGTTACAAATGTAGAAGCCCAGCCTTGAGAGCTGGCTTCTTCGACGTCATGAACCACGCAGGAGACAAGGTCCGTCGCAGAACGCTTCGGGAGTGCGCCAAATTGTTGGTGGCCGACCACGTCATAGACAACTGCGAGGTGCGCCATTCGTTTGGCTAACAGCCTTTCCAACCCTTTGCCTAAGCATGAAAGTAGGGCAATGGGCCTCCAACCTTTGATCAAAGTGAGATCTCGGTTTGGTTTCGGTAGTAGTACAACTTCTGCTAGCTTGAAGCAGGGCGGATGTGTACCCAGCTGAAGACAAGCCCTGAAGAGTTTTGTGATATGCGGACCAATTGTCTTCCAGCATGCTTCAAGTAACTCGACTGAAACTCCATCTGCTCCGGGTACTGTGTTGCCGCTGCCGATGGTGCATGTGCGAACCTCTTCATCTGAGATGTCGTTGATCCATGGAATCCGGCTGTCGCTAGTAGTGGTGCATGTCAAGAGATCATCTGATGCTTGATGCCGTGCAAGGAGAGCATCACGGAGGATTGTCGCTCGCTCGGCTGGGTCGGTAATTAGAGCTCCTTCGTGGCTAAGCGGAGGAGGGATTTTAGCCTGCTGGGGGTTGGCCCCGCGCATCAACTTGAAAATATCTGCTGCTGTGGTCATCGCCTCAATTTCTCTTGTGCAATGCTCTTTTTTGGCTGATTTAATGGTCTCCCGAAGCTCCTTTGCTAAGATAGTCCTTTGAGTGGGTGATATTGCTGCTTGGTATCTAGCCTTTGCAGATTTGCACTCCGAGGTCCACCATGGGGCCGTCTTACCGCTGCACTTTCTGACTCGTGATCCTGTTGCCTTGATAGCGTTTGCGAGGTGCGAGCAAAGGTCTTGAGCATAAGCTTCAATTTCTTCTATCGTATCCAGAATAGGCGGAGGGTTAACCCACTGGGCGATGGCTTGAGCAAACCTGGGCAGGTTTCTTCGCGGGACTCTGATCTTCGTGGGTTGGTCATCTATAGACGCGGATGTGTTGAGTACTTGGCCTCGAATTGGCAAGTGGTCGCTAGTCACGCACTCATTTCGGTCTACCCACGCTGTAGTGCCTGTGATGTTAGTCCAGACAAGGTCCAGTGTGTTACCTGCTCAGTGTGTAGGCTCCCCAATGATGAGACAAGTGAGATTGTGTCTATCAGCCCATCTCTCTATTTCGTCTCCATGTCCGTGTTGGTGCGCCGCTCCTGGCTGCCATGCCTCGTGAACAGCGTTGAAGTCTCCTGCTGCGATCGTTCTTGATGCTGGAGTCCAGTTGACAATCGGCCGGAAAGCCGTGGGGTCTCTTGGTGCCTTGTACACATTGAAAAATGTGATGCCATTTACTACCACCCAGCAGTAATCTCCTGTTGGTGTGGTGCACGGAAATACTTGCGTCGCAGATATTGCTCCGTTGTTTTTTCTTGTGTAGGTCACTGCCCTTGGTCTAACATCTAGTCCACCATTGGTGTATGACAGACGTATCCGGGGTGTGACTTGGTAGCCTTGGTCCGCTTGTTCCACAAAGGCTCCTGTATTAGCAAAACATCAACGCCTAGCTCATAAGCTCGGGAAAGCGCGATATCCCGCGTTGCTCCTCCTCTTCCTACATTGATTGACATATAATTTAGGGTAGGTGGGTGGCGGGAAGGGACTCGTGGGGTGCTCTTCATAATTGAGTTCGGGGGTTATTCTCCTCAGAGTCTTCTGCGTCAGGCAAAGTTAAGTCTTCCGCGAGAACTTCGAACTGATTGGAAGTTGAGATCGCAGGTGGGCTGGTTGTCGTCTGTTTTTCAGCTGTAGCGGCAGCCTCGGCCCGTCTAACGGCGGCTTTTGCTCGAGCTACGGCAGCAAATTCGCGCTGGCTAGCTTGTCGAATTGTTACCATTTGTTCTTTAGTGACGGGGCCAGATCGAGTCGGGCGTGCTAGACAGCTACGGCTGTCGGAGGGGTGAGGTCCCCCGCAGTTTCGGCATTTGGTTTGGGCCTTACACTCAGTTGTGGAGTGCATCTTGGAGGAACAGTTCCAACAAGCTGGTGCACGAGAGCACCCACGAGTCCCATGGAACTCGAGACAGCGTTTGCATTGCTGTACAGTACGTTTCGGTTGATGTCGCACTGCAACACCAGACTCGTCAAATAGACGGAAGCCGGGTCGGGGCGCAGAAACTCTTTCTAAGTAAGCCAGCCACGATTGATGGGGAACTCCTAGTCGACTTTTCCCATGTGGGCGGACCTTGAGGGGTGTAATGTTGGTGTTCCTTGTGATTTCATCTCGGATCAGCTCTTCTGTGACAATAAGTCTGCCCATCGCCGTGTTTAAAGCAACAGGGACTGTGGAGAAACGTAGAACCACCAGATTGGACGCTTTTTCCAGCTTCGCTTCCAAGGTAGTAAAAGCTTCAGCCGAGTCTAATAGAGACTGGCGAGTTTCTTCATCTTTCGCTTTGATTGCGAAACCAGTGGGGACACGGTAAACATGCTGAATGGTGGTAGGTGGGAGGCCGAGATGTTTGGTTACGGCTTCTCGTATGCCTGCTGGGGAGAATTGGCGCCAGTCGTGGTCTTTACCAAGTCGGAGGAAAAGTCTCTCATCTTGTTGAGGCGGAGCTATCGTCTTCACTGGTTCTCGAGGTGGAGAGGGCCGCGTAGTTGGTGCGTGACCAAAATTTGCAGGTCTGGAGGATTTTTGATGTCCTCTCTTGGTAATTGTGGCCCATGATGATTTGGGACCTGGCTCTGCAGTCGTCGGTTCGAAAATCTGTACAGGTTGTCTGCTTGTAGAACCATCCGGGGGATTTTCCCAAAAAGTAATGTTACTAGCTGGGCGAGGAGGGCGAGGAGGTAAGTTGGGTGAGACTCCCGGTCCCATTGTCATGTATTGCGCGACTGCCGCTCGGAAGTGGGCTTTCATCGCGTCTATGTACAGTTTGTTGCCTTCATTGGCCAGAGCAGAGAGGGCGTTTTCTACGCCATTGATGGCAGCAGTGCATAAAGTAAGTTTTGACGCAGTCTGTGCTGCTCGGCGCTCTTCGGACTCAATCATTGAGCGGAGTTCGAGAGGTACTTGATCGGCCCTGGTTGGGTTGGCAGTGCTGCTGGTCGTTCGATTGGTGATCTTAACAGTATCTTTTGTCCCTGCTGCGTTTTTCGGGACGACTAGAGAAACTTTCAGTATCTTACGCACTGCGGGACCTGTCAGCTCGGCCTGTGTCGATTGTACTTTCTTGGAGACATTCGTAGTCTCTGAGGGTGGGTTGGTGGGGGTTCCTGATGCGGATCCTCGACCAACTAGCCTGAGATTTTCAGCATCAGTCATTTCAGTATCATTGGAGAAGGAGGACTTCCCCGGAGTAAAGGCCTCTGACGCAGGGGGAGCTTGAAAATGTTGCGCGAGGCCTTGAGTTTTGGATGCCCTACGGGCTCGTTCTCTTGCAGTCTCTGCTGCAGGTTGGTTCTTTTCCACCGCCGGCATGTCGGCCAAGCCTTGCGGCAGCGCACAAACGAGGAGAAGGGTTTTACGATAATTGGAGAAGAGGAGAGGAGGGGAAATTGGGCATATAGTGACTCTAAGGGAGTGTTCTCGAATTGTTTGTTTGTTTGTTTGTCCTATTTTACGTCTGTTTGGTATCCGTATTTTAAAAACACGTGCCTACCCATCCCGACCGGGACATAGGACGCTAAGGACGGAGCCTTAGAGTTACGGACCTTTCTAAAGGTCTAAATTACAATGCTGCGCTGCGTTGTATGAAACTGCGCACAGGAAAGACTATACACAAGGTAAAATTATTTTCGAGACCTCCTCGAGCTCCAAGTCGATGATCAGTCGATCCTACTCGCCCGCTCTTATATCCTGCCAAGAGCCCCCGATCATGTAATAAAAACAAAACCAAAACCAAAAACAAAAGTAACAGTAAAAATGGAAAGAACATGAAGTTGCCTCACCGAGGGCATATCTCCTCGAAGAATCGAGACTGGCCCAACCACTTGCACAGGGTTAACGCCCCTTCTGGCGTGCCAAGTAAGTATGGGACAAGCGTACTGATAGGTCCTGGGGGACGGCCGTCTCTCCGCCGGAGGATACGGCAAAAGAGGAAGTGTGTGGGCGACTTAGCTGATCCACATAAGCAGTTTAGCGTGGCGTCTTCATGATTAAACCGGGTATGGTAGGCTGCGAAGTCTCCATGACCCGTTCTGGCTGCAAGTACCCGACCCAGATCTTTGCGGCAGAGAAGGATTTCCCTGGGGAAGATGGGGGCGTTTGCGATCTCGAGTTGCGTGTATGCGGGCGGTCGTGAGGTCTGCCACCACTTATCTCTAGCGATTTTGTTCTGTTCCGTGTACCATCTCCTAAGTGAGGAAAAGGAGAATTCGGGGGGATGTGGAGAGGGCATTGCCGCTCCTTTCTTGGCCTCGAGATCCGCAAGTTCGTTGCCTTTGATACCAACGTGGACAGGAACCCAACGGATATGTATCTGTCCCTCCGAAATGTGAGGGAGTCGTGGACGAGATTTCCAAAGTTCTGCTGCTTCAAGAGCTTGAAAGAAAATTTGTTGAGAGGAAGTGGTCAGAGTTCTTCTCGGGATTTTACTTGCAACCTCTTCGTTGTCTATAAAAATCCACAGGTCTTTTGAGAAGCGGGCTGTAGGTAGGGCAGCGGCTGCACGGATTCCCTGGAGGACTGCAAAGGCTTCCGCGTCAAAGGGTTCTTTGTGCTTTCCGAGGGGGTAAGCTCCTGCGCACACTTGGACGCCGATTTGAAAAGCTACAAAGCCAATACCGGCATTCCCGTTTGGGAGCTTTGAGCCATCTGAGTAAAGTTGAATATCACTCCTCGGAATGGTGCTTAGAAAATCGCGGAACATATCTGCCCTTTGTTCCCTCGATCCCGTAGAGCCCCTTATACGAGCCAGAGCATCTTGTCTTGATTCGGTAGTCTCCCAAGGAGGGTAGACAAGAGGATTGTGGTTTTCTGAGTGCGGGATGTTACGACAGGTGTGGGCGTATCGAGATAGTGGAGGACCTGTAAGTGCTTCTACCTCTCGTCTGTGTAATGGATGTCGAGGGTCAAGTCCCCGGGTGCGTACGGCGGCTCTTCTGGATATGCTATCGAGGGCGGTTTCTGCGGAATGAAGTCCTGCCTCCCTAAGAAGAGCGGCAGTGGGAGTAGTGCGATACACAGGAAGAATGGCCCGTGCGGTAGCTGTGTGAACCTTTTCCAACATCTTGAGGTGTGCAGTCACCCTGTTAGAAACTACTTTCTCTCGGTTGTTTCTAGTTTTACCTGGCCACCAAGTCTCGGCGCCAAAGTATGCAATGGGGAGAGCACATGCAATTGCAGCTCGTCTAGATAAATTGGGAGAAGCTCCCCTTACCGTGTTGCCTAGGCAGCGCAGGGCGTGGGCAACTTTGAGAGCTTTGGAGGATTGGATTTGCACATGGTATTTGAAGCTAAGTCGTTTGTCGAAATGTACACCAAGCCATGTCAGATACGACTTGCGAGGATCTTCAAAGATGGTGAAGCTGCTTGTTTCCACGGGTGGCCGAGAGTTCTTATCTCTATGCTTGCGGGAAAAGTGCAGTAGTCCAGATTTTGCTGGATCGAATGTGATGCCTTCGTTTGCACCCCATGCCAGTGCCTGATCAATAGCTAACCCCATATTGTTAGAGTTGTCTTCTAGAGTCGCTGAGGTTTTCGGGACTGCAACATCATCTGCGTATCCAAAGGTACCGTATCAGTGTTATTAGTATCATAGTCTGAAGGCGGCGTACGCAAGTGTGACTTTAAAAAAATCATTTGACGCTAGTGTTTGTATACTTTGCAACTTCGGCTCGGGTGATGGAGCCGGATAAACTACGGATCTCATGATAGGGCCGTATATGTAGCCTGTAACGCCATAATCGTCATTAGTACTTGTCAATCAATACAGTTATCATATCTGCTTCCGTTTTAGCATCCCTCTGCCTCCGCAATAGCAATAGCTATCGCCTTTAAGTTCGCCTCCTAACTTTACTGCATCCTTCATGCCCGGTGGAACGTTCAACACCTCTTTTCCCTAGATGTTCAGTATCCAATAGGTACACTTACCAGTTAATTTAATTTCCAATGATAGAATCAGTAGTCCTCTGTGTCATAGCTCCACACAAGAATCACTAGCCAGGTGATTCAACATATTTCATCCTTTGATTTCACTACATATAGGCACTAATTTTAAAGTCAAATCAAATTTAGAATGCAAGATGACATCCTGTATTATTTGCAGTGATATAGCTATAAGCAATGGCGGTTTAAAATGCATTCGTTTACCCTAGAGCTCAAGATATAGCAAAAGCTACTTTCTTGGCAGTTTGGCGTAGTTATCAAATTGTGAAATCACAATCAGTAGAATCGACTCGTAAGGAATGTGAGAATCGTCAACTTCACTGTGTTTTGAGTTTTCCTCAACGATGTGAGATTAGTGGACGGATGAGTCTATTATGCATGTGAGATAACGTGTTGATGGATGGCTAAAAAAGTGGAGGATTGCCTTTTTGGAGCGTTAAGAACTACATCAACACCACTTAGCGTTATAGTCTATTCGACAATCTCGTGCTTAGTCCTCTCTCGAACTGGTGGCTTCGCTTGTGTTGGCCAACGGCTTTTCGCTTTGGTCGGCAAGAATCCAATCTCTGACCCTTCCCTTCCAATCACTTACCCTTCCATCGGTAATTTTCACAAGAACGACCCTTACCTCATCTCGTTCTATATATGTTTCCCTCCCACCATCCTGTCTTACATTTTCCTGAGTTATTTCTTTTTCAGGGTGGCCGCATTCGATAAAGGTATTGTTGTTCAAATGTGCCTGGCGATAAAGTTTCTCTTCCTGTCCCTCTTTCCACGATTTTTACCTTGCCATTCAAAGTTGCAGATATAGAACTCATGGCGCTTGTATTCATGTTAAGTAGTAATGAAGCTAATGAGGATCTAGTGGCCTCGGGAGGAGGAAAGCCTAATTTGGCACCAGCGTCCGGGCGAGCACTGATCGGTGGTCGATGAGAGATCCAATCATGAACCAGAAGAGACACGTTAGGGTTGGAGATTAAATTCAATGTTTTCTTCGAGTTGGGATCTGTCGTCATTACTATAGATGGTGAAGAGCTGTAGGGTGAAGAGGGGAGGTAGGTATAGTTCATAAGTGCAACGTGCGGAAAGAGATCTGTGCAGGT
This sequence comes from Podosphaera xanthii, assembly GCA_028751805.1. Classification (NCBI taxonomy): domain Eukaryota; kingdom Fungi; phylum Ascomycota; class Leotiomycetes; order Helotiales; family Erysiphaceae; genus Podosphaera; species Podosphaera xanthii. The sequence continues at coordinate 403,240 of JAPWIX010000032.1, forward strand.
TGCCAGATGAAGCTGGTGTAGATGTTAACTAATGACAAAGACATGAAGATTCCGTCGCTCACGAATCGAGCATTTTGTAGACAATTCACAACATCAGCCGGAAGTTGACTGGAGATGATCGTTTGGTTTGAGACTAATGAAGCCTCCTTTGCCAAGATAAATTCTGTTTGCAGTGTAATCGCAATGAAGTAATCATACACATACCTGGGACTCGATAGGGTATACTCTACCAAGCTAAGCCCGATGGTCCCGTGATTTTTGGGAGAGCCCTAAATTGAAGGCGCAATCACCGATCGACCGTTCCGTCGTTTGCGCTGGCACGACGGTAACCAACAAAACGGCTTTAATGCAAATGTCGGCCTATGACTGTTCAGGCTCTGACCACCAGCTACATCGCACCTTTCCCGCTGCGTCATCAGCTCCATCATACAAGTATGATGAAAATCAAACAATTTGTTTCAAATCATCTCCACTTAAACTATTTTTTTAAGTCATTTTTGTTTATGTCCCGTTAGACTATGACACGAATGATACTGGTACGGTACAAGGAGCAATGACTCGACTTGATATGAAGGACACTCACACTCAAATATCATTTGAAGTCATATCTCGAAGTCAGGCGCCATACAGCCCTTTCAATCCTTAGCCGTTTACTTTTGCTACGGGAAAGTATTTCAGCCAGTCACGGCTTTCCGGTGTAGCTTTGTCATCATTATATACATGACCAGTCGAGAAATGTGATGGGAGGGTTTTGCCAGATCCAAACTAGCTTTCTTCTGTCTCAAGTAAGGCACATGCCTCGCCTACCCGGATTCTGGTTGAGAGAAACAGCCCAGATGGTGTACCATACCACAATCTGATCCGATTAAATTTGTATTGTGAGCAGTAAAAAATTACTAACGTAGAAACCCTCATGCCTATAATGCAAAGATTAGAGCCTAAAGCAGCTCCGCCATACAGCTAAGAAGTGAGCACATCGGGCTAAACTCTTGCCCACACAGAAGAAGAGTCGCCGGCGTGGAAAGCGTAAAATGTCTACATAGACATCCGTCACAAAACGTCAAGCATTTGGTCATAGCGTGTGCGCAGCGGGCAAGGTGGAGAGTGGAAATTCTGCGACCAGCAAAAATCAGGTTACTTGAAGCTATGACTAACAGCCCAGAAGACGTGACTTGATTCACACAGTGGATATTAACCTAAGGCTGGACTGAACAGTTTCGACTTGCTGGAGAAGTCGAGGCAACAATGTTAGAAAACATCGACCCATCCGGAAAGAGATAGGACGGGACCCACATTGGCTGAACAGTATAATTTGGATATCCTAAAGGAAACCCCAGGAAACCGGGGAAAACTTAATGATAAAATCAGGCAGAGTCGAGGGGTTTTCAGCCATTAAGTTTCCCCTTATGTGCATATGACAGTTGATAGTCACCTGCATGGACTCACTGGATGCTTGATTGGGTCAAATGAAATCAAATCAATACAAATATAACAAAAAAAACTTATCAGATGCATGCTTCATCCATGTCAATAAAATCAATATCTCATCGTTCATTGTCACTAATTATGTGTGCCCATGAAACTCTTTAGCCCTGTACAGTCTAAAGATAAAGTAAAGGGAAATTTCAATTATCGGATTATTAGAAAATGTAACTTTTTCGTCAAATGTCTACTTGATGATCATGAAGGATGTATCTAGGTAAGACACACATTTCTATCCCCAGATGAGCTTGCACTCCCGAAAAAACCGCATAACAGAAAATGGTCCACAGATAACTCTCTACAGCATGATTTTTCGATAATTACCAAGCCCTCATATTACCGGCCAATCGATCTCGCGTTAGTTGTCCCTTGTCGCGACCGACTATCCTGCTCACAAAGGATCAAGCTCCTCGATAAATTAAATTTTAGATAACCTAAAAGTGTCCCATAACAATTGCACCAAGTACAGCAGCAAATGCTGCCCCAACAGATGATTCAAATCTAATGGATGAGCCCGAGTGAGGAGGTGAAGGAATATTCGGTCCTGATGAAGAACTAATTGTTACGGCATTAACTCCAGTGGAATTGGTGCACACTTCCTCTGATTGTATTGTCGCATTTTTACTGAAGGTGATATCGGAACACTATTGAATATGTAAGCTGACAACATAACTTTATCCAGGGATGGGAATTTTACGCTGTAAAAAGCATCACCTCTCGGTCCAACCGCAACAACTTGAATACTAGCATTTTGTCCCTCTTCAGGCACAAGATCTTTGGGCAAAGTCAACTTGGGCAGACAAAAGTCGCCTTTTCCAGTCTCTTTCAACAAATTTGGCGTCAAGGAAACATTAAATTTAGGATTTTCCGATCCGAGACCAAGGTTGATAAAGATATAAGTCCATGAGTGGTACAACTTTAGACTAACTGACCCGCCATCCAGGGGCCATTGTGTTCGATTTGTCTCACTAGTTTGATCCACATTTGCACCTTGAAAGGTTCAGTCCAGGATTAATAAGCAGCGTACACATGTATACGTACAGGGGAAAATTCGTTGAGAGGCGTTCTCCGCGAATACATCGCCGCGCACTTCGGGATACTGAATATTAAAGTGGGCCGTAGCCAAAGACGCTAGAAATAGGTAGCTGGAAACACCACGGCAGAACATTATCATATAGTGAGTGGCTTCTCGGCAAGACTTTTGATATCTGGACAAAAAATCTAGATTGAGTGCGAGCAATTAAAGAAAGTAAGAGGAGACAAAAAGATAGCTAGAGACAGACCTGTCTTGCGGAGGGCATACATCTCTCTTTATCTCTTGTTTACCCCAACTTCGACTATCTTTGTATCCAACACGGTGTTGTAAACCCACAAAAATCCCCATGAGGGATTTTTTGTGGAGAAATATCAGACTTGGCAGACAAGAGATTCTAGTTTCTACAAGTATTGAGTATTTCGTTTAGATAAGCATAAATTGAGCCTAAATGAGACGATAGGACTTTTCTTTCAGGGCAGATGCGCAACTCCACTACGAAGCCGTTTGTAAAAACTTGCTAAGTTGAAATTAGATTTAAATAACGACGGTTGAAATTTTAGGTAATAAGATCATGAGCACGAAAGGATAATCAATTATCAATTGTCAATTAGCTAAATGAAAAGAAGTAAAGGTATATAAATTTGACACAGGGATGGCGCGAATAAAAATTGTAGACCAGCAGGTAGTGGGCTCAAAGATATGATATTAGACAGTATCTACCAGTATTTTCTAGATCCTTTGATAAAATTGAAAATTAAGCACGAGTTTCAATTCGGTAATACATGTTCCTGTAGTGTCGTAAGTAATCATCACGAGTCATACCACGATTTGATGAATATTAGATGCTTTTGGAGCTTGTTGGCTGAGTGATACAGCGTCTGGGCCGTTCTCCCAAGTACAGTTTAAGTAGCTTGAGCATGCCCCGCTTCAGACAGGGGCAAGCTTGTTCGAATCCTGCCACGACCACGAATTACAGTCTCTCGCGGTGATATCGTATTCGAGGTATGACGAAAGAACTCTAAAATAACTGTGGGTCATTCACGCTTTCTCCTATGGAGGGTGTTCATTAATGAGGTTACATGTCGGAAGGGTAAACTTTGAGTGGTTTCTCAAGATGACTGAACTTGAATTGGCGCCTTATTGGATCACATTGGTATTTTCGCAGAATATACTCTATTACAGGGGTAAGAAGTGTAGCCCCACATTCTGTGTAATTTACATAGGCTATCCCTGACATTCCGACTTTAGCGCTACAAGAATGGCTAGACTAAGGCAATAAGGCAACCGAGGCATTCCTTCTTCCTTGAACCTTCTCTCTTATGTTCGATAGTTGCACAGCATCCTCGTACCACACTAAATCGGTTGACACGACATATCGAATAATCTATATCCTCACGATAAACTGCGAAGAAAAATGAGCACCCCAGCATCTCCCACTACTCCAAGATCACGGAGCCAGCTTTCTAGGGATCAGCGAGTCCAGATATACACGTTACGTGGCCTTGGTTTTACTCATCTCGCCATCGGTAATCAACTCGGTATCACCGAAAGAAGGGTACAATATGCCCTTGCAAGGCAATGTCTGACGCCCAAAAAGCGAAATGGCCGACCCCACGCCTTGAACGCTCAGCAGGAAGTTGAGCTTGAAGAGTTTGTCACGTCTTCAAGTGAGGCCCGCCAGATGAGCCACCTGGAGCTTGCTGCTAAGTTTTCCCACTGGAATTGTGGCCAAATCGCAATCAAAAGTGCTCTTGAGAGAAGAGGGTTCAAGCGTTGCATTGCTCAAGCGAAGCCTACTCTAACGCCTGCACATATGAGGAAAAGATTAGAGTGGGCGGAAGAACACTCTTCTTGGACACCTGAACAGTGGTCCCAAATTCTTTGGTCTGATGAGACTTGGGTCACTGGTGAACGTCACACAAGAGTATGGGTTTCGAGGAAGGTGAGTCCAGATCTCAGCCATGTATCAACTGCATTAATCTAATTTTTTAGCCCGAGGAGACATATTATCACACTTGCCTGGTTCGAAAAGGTCCTCGAAAGCGTGGCTGGATGTTCTGGGGCTCCTTTTATGGGAACCAGAAGGGCCCTGCCCTCTTCTGGAGTAGGGATTGGGGGACTATAAAAGCGGAGAGTTACTGTCAGAGGATTGTTCCTTTAATCCACGCGGCAACACAACCAATTGACTCTCACGGCCCTCTTCTCTTTATGCAGGATGGTGCTCCTGCCCATTCTGCTCAACGTACGAAAAGAGAGCTGTCATCAAGGGGGGTAGATTTCATAGTCTGGCCATCATATTCCCCAGACCTGAATCCAATTGAGTCAGTGTGGGATATGATGAAATCCCATATTGAAGAGCACCACCCAGAATTTGATTCTGGTAATCCATCTGAGGAAGTGCTCCGTAATGCAGTCCTAGAGGCATGGGAGTCAATTTCTCAGGAGCAACTGGCTACGCTTGTAGAGAGCATGCCAGAAAGGTGCCAGGCAGTCATCAGAGCAAGAGGAGGTTCGATTCCTTATTAATGATGCTTAATTATTGGTAAAAATGTATTTAATACTTGATAAAAGCTAGCACTTTTGAATAGAATATCATCAATTCAACGAGTTACAGGGATCTCCTACACTTCTTTTATCACGCAAAATTTCCCATACAAATAAGGTTCAGCTATTGTCGGATTTGGTATGGTCAAAATATTGCAGCCAATTGCATATTGTATAATCCCTGTCAGATCTTGGCATTCAGGGGTTTCCTTCACTATTTACCCCTGCAATAGAGTACATCGTCCCTTGAACAACCAAGTTGTGACGTTAGGAACACCCATGCTCAGATTTCATTTGCAGATACCACTCCCATGTTAACCCTTACAGCATACAACTTCTTCCGTGAAGACCCCCCACGGGGAAAAGCGAGAAGCCTCCGCGGTCAACTGTATATACTTTCATTACTATAAGACTTCAGTATCACCGCGGGAAATTGTGGCTTGAGCGTCTTGCTAGATTCGAATAAACTCTCTCCTGTCTGAAGAGGGGCAGATGTCCAAGCCCAGACTCCACTTGGAGGGACGGCCCGAACAGTGTACCACTGCACCATCCATCCCTATCAAATTAGTTGCGCTAAGAACGACTTCCACCTTCGACTGTGCCCTTCTTTCTCGCCAGATACAGACATTCACGGTGCGAATCTCTCGCGGGAGTTAGGAAATCATGGCCTGCTGTCCTGCAAGGCTTGCGACCCCACGGTCGGAAGATATACCACGTGATTTTGAACAAAGACGAAGTCACATGAGAGCCGAAACTAAGATGGTGTACTCGCGCGCCCGGTCTTCGATGTGGACGAGGGCTAAAGATGTCGTACTGGATTTTTTTTCGGATCACCCTTTCTTCTGTCGCCGCATCTGCGTGGCCGAAAGCTAATGAAAGGAATGGACCTTCATTCGCTATATTGCGACAAAGACTTCGGGCGCGAGAATGGATTGATGAGCAGGACAGGGTAGCGAAATGAGGGTTAGCATTTGCCCTCACACATTTTTGATTACTTATTACGTCGTGCCGGCGCACAGCACATAACCCTAAACATCGTGTACCGGTAAGCCCAGCCTATCTAGGGCTACCCGATGCGTCGGTCTGCCGAAAGATCCCAACCAAGTAGATATTCATTCTCCACCCACACTCCAGGAGATTCCCCCGAGCCAATTCTATCTTTCAACCATCTGTGCCGACTCACTGATCCCATGGGTTTTAAATTACCAGCTGCCCTCATCGAAAGTTAATATAGATGTCGGATGAATTTCATATAATAGGTTTATGGTCAACAGTACAGACGGGGGCCGGCGTCAGGGGTAATGTTTTCGCATTATGTAAATTAACACGTGACACCAAATGTGTGAATGTTTCCTTACGCGTTGAATACTCAGTTAGATAGTTTTTACATATATCACATGCAATTCTACGTTTTACATACCACAGCTGATATCGCGTGTTCGTGTACTTAAATTGTTCGATAATCACCCGCATAGCTTAAACCATAGATAACTTCGGCCATCAAGAATCTGTGGCCACGCTCAGTAGCACTAGGCTTAGTACTCGTTCAGTCGCCGCCATACGAGGCTCCTAGTACTGATCTCTTGCATCTACTGTTCATACTACTTTTGTATAACGGTGAAACTCTTGACTAGTCTAATTATATATCGGTTACTACTCTCACGACGTAGTCGACCGACAATAGATGTGACTCCTCAACCGGAAAACCCTAAAACTAAAAACCGATCGACTGAGGTGGTGCCGTTCCACCCATGTACGTTACCAGCTGAAGGAACAGCAGCAGTCTCGAGCAAAGGATAGTTTGGAAATATCTGAATTATGCCGGTATTTAAAGTGTCGGCGGCACTTTTTCAGAGCTAGCTCCAGCAGACGCACACGCACAACGCATCGCAATCCAAATGCCTCATGATTCACTCTCCAAGATCTTCTTCTCCCGCATCTCATTACTCGTCCATCCTTGTACAGATTCCTCGAGGCTTCTTCCCACAATTGCACCGTATGTAATGTCTGCCGTCTCAAAATTGTGCTCCACGACTCCATTCTTTTGTCGGGTCTCCAAAACATTGGAGCGTGGGTGTGGGTGTTTATCCTGGTAGACGATAATGCTGTATTGTCGGGTGATTTTCGGAGGAAGGGAGCTCCAGTTGAAAAGATATCTGGGCGCGAGAGACTTAGGGTTGGTCGGGGACGGGTCTTGTCGAAGAGATTGATTGATAGGCTGAGGAGCCATCGACTGAGAGTACGTTTTGCGGGCCTGCAACTTCGAATGAGTGGCACCTCTTCTTGGCTATTCCAGATATGGGAATATACTGTGCGTTTACAGCCGACACCGCGTGCAGGTGACTCATTTGACTTTGCCAGCCTATCCTTACACACATGTTCATCTAAAAAAAGACTTCGGAATTATTATCCACGTGATTTACGACTGCTTATAGTGGGATGAAAAGCGTTAGAAATTCCACAGTATTGCTTTCTTTGCTACTTAAATATCAACTCCGTAACAAATACCCAACAGCTGGCCTTTTCACCGAGCAATCTTCCATATTGAATAAATAACCATCAATATTATCTCCCTAGATGACATGAGCAGCCACATCTCCTCCAACATGCCTTAAAAATACATATCCATGTATACAAGGCATCATGTATACATATCCTCCACTGATACTCAAGCTCTGAGTCTTGTTTACAGAAATTCCATACCAGAGAAGGCTGTCTTTGAGGGTGCACTGTTAGCTGTAGCTCCTGTGTTTTCAGGAGTCGACATGGATAGAGGTTTGGCTCTAGAATCAATCTGCGTGTGCGTGATAATTGTACTGATTAAGAGGCCAAAATTACAGAGCAAAAAGAGGGAAAACCAGATCTTAGATCACCAAAACTCCAAAGTATCCTGAGAGCAGTCCTGTCAGCGGAATCTAGAAAGATACAACTCATTAACGTTCTCCGTGTAGTCCTTGAAATTAGTATAACCTTCTCTCGCTTTGACATCATTTTATACCTGCCCGAGAGCTTTATGCACTTGTGCATGTTTGTCGGAAAGAGCCGGATTGAACGGCATGATGTAAGTGATATTTGGGGCAAGCTGGTCTATTCAGACTTTCTGGATAGTTTCACGGAAACACTAACTGGGCATTATCATCTCATTCTAATAACTCCTCTGCTGCAGGCTGCGCTGCTGTCTACTATACACAATCCTCTTATAACTGTTAAGGCTTTGAAGCCAGTCTTGATTGCAGTCTTCTAATTGCAATTCATGGAGTTTGAGTTGTTGTAGTAGCTGAAGAGGAGAAGAAGCGATAATTTGGTGAGGTTCTGACGGTGAGTGGGAAATATATCGCTATAAAGGAAATATCGTTACTCGGGGGATCGCTATAGATGAGGTTGGACTGTATACTAGATATCGGGGTCGCTGAACTATAAGGAAAGTAGGTCGGAGTAACCGAATCTCAAGCCAGCTTCGGGAACACCGAAGTTAGAAGCTTGACGCCATAGGCTCATAAGATATACTCGGCTTCACCGAAGTACTGAGAGCAGGATCGTTCTAGACTGAGAAAAAAGGAGAAGAGATAAAAAGGGATTTACAATTTTGATGTCTACATAAAAGGTGTAATAATACTAGAAATAAAGACAATCACTACTCAAAAATCATGACTGATATTCTTTCCGGTTAAAAGATAGAGATCCTCGACTCCTTTTTCCCCTCGCCTGTTGCCTGATGACCCGGCAGGTCTTTTCTATGGTCTCTTGGACCGGTGAGTTACGAGTGAGCCCAGCGTGCTACACCCTTCTATTCTTTAAATAGATCTCCATCGGTTAGATGGAGGTCTCATGCTCCGGCACTCTCGTGTTGGTGGACTTATAAGCTCCTGTGATACTGAGTAAGCAACTCCTCTGTATCGACTTCAGAGGTTTGAATATCCTGTCGGGGATAATCTCCGTTCTCCCGTACATGGCCCAAAGAAAGGATCCATACGTAAGGGCAGGTCTGACTATCGCACTATATAGTAGCTTTGTTTTGTGGAAGGTTGCCCCCCACGTCGAATGCGTTAGTCTACTTACCGACTGCACTTAAGTCAGCATTTTGTTGAAACTTCTTGATATGAGCACCCCAGTTAAGCTTTGAATCGAAGTAAACCCCCAACACTAGAAGGGAGGATTGAGGCGTGGTGATGTGACCCTGAATTTCAACTGTCGCTTTCAGATTGTGCCTATTCCTTGCCCGTGAAAAGTGCATTAGCTGATACTTATCAGGCGCAAATTTTACCCCATGCTTCCCGGCCCACAGCTCGCAGATTTGGTGCTGCTGCTTCAGTTTTTGGCAGTTTTCTTCAGTAGAATCCAACCAGGTTAGTACGTTGGTATCGTCTACAAAACCTACCACTGTGGAAGCTGGAGATTGGAGTTTCGGGAGAAGCGTGCTCACAAAGAAGAGGAAAAGGATCGGGGAGAGAGATGAGCCCTGGGGTATGCCGGGGTACATATGCATTTGCTCGCCTTTGAAGGAGCCGAGGGTATTCGAAGTCGTTCTATCTGTTACGAATGACTTAATGTAGTTCGTATTCCAAATTGGGATTCCCTTTTCCCTAAGGTTATGGATTAATCTTTCGTGAGATACGTTGTCGAATGCTCCAGAGATATTAAAGCTGAAGATGGATGCCACACGTTTTGGTCTTTTCCCCAGATCGACTAAGTCTGCTCAGTAAGAGTTTCGATAGCTGAGATTGTAGACCTCTTAGGTCGGGCCCCCATCTGCTCGTTTGGGACAAGATTGTGGTCTTCTGCTGCTTTTAATATCCGGTTGATCACTAGTTTTTCAAGTAACTTATCTATTGTGTTTAAGAGAGTTATTGGTCAATAGGCTTCGGGTGTATCATATCTTGGCTTCTCCAGTTTTCTTAAGACGATTATTATCAACTCTTTAAATCCTTTTGGGTGGTATCCATGAGTGAGGCAAGCATTGAGTAGATCTGCTGGTACTTTACTGAGGGTTTCCTTGCAGTTCTTGAGAAGTCCATTTGGGATCCCATCCCGACCCGGGGCCTTGTCACTTAGTAGCCGGCTGAGGATTCCTTCGATTTCGACAGAGGTGATAATACGGATTACTGTATATAGCTCATCATGTAAGGGGATCGTAAACTGACGGACGCTGCACGTGAGAATATCCACAATAAAGAAGTAATATTTTTCTATGACTATGGACTATGGAAGTAGGCCTATATTTGTATCCATCTCGTAGCCTCCCGATCCCCCTTCTCGAGATGATTAAATTTTCCGACTTGTTACAGGATTAATCTGTTACGTCTGTTAACCACGAGGAAATGTGTAGCCCTAGATATGTTACATTCGCTGATTTCGACTTGAAACCTCTTGTCCCTAGCCCCTGTCTAGAAGGTTGGACGTTACCGTTTCGATACTCGCTTAGCGTGATGTTTCTTGACCAGGATGGGTTACTAGGATCAACTCAGCCATAACCAATCGGGCCTAGCCCGTCACACTCGGCGTGCCTACGGAGCCGGCTGAATGAATATCATACCTTGTCTCGTGAGATCCGATATCTCTGGGAAAGAGTCTAGAAGGAATGGACGTAAGATCCGCGGAAAGACATCGGAATCTGACAAAGAGCGTACGCGGGAGAGTCTAGGCGGTTACTAAGGTACCAAGAGGGTCTACGAAGCACCAAAGTCCAAGAAGAACGTCTGGCCAAACAACTTGTCGACATTAGTCTATGAATTCGGACCCATGTAACATGACCAATCCCTTGAATTATGTTTTCAAAATTCATCCTACTAAAAGCTCGGAGGCTTCAACTTGATGTGATAACAGAATTTATGTAGTGCATGTATAAAGCTACAAGGAAAAATGTTAAAAACATGAAATTATGTCGACATTTTTTTCCTAACAGTAATGAACTGATGATTATTAATGTTAGCAAGCGCCGTTCCACATTAGTCATAGGCTTCACAGAGTTACTGGCGACTGGTAGATGGAAATGGCCCAGCAGAATTACATTATAGGGGCAGAGGAAGCCAACAGAGTTGCGGAGTATTCCGATTTGAACAGATGTGCTACGTGTAAAATCATTTTTAGGGCCGGATGGCGGAGTAGTATGTCGTCTGGCCCGTTCTCCCAAGTAGAGTCTAGCTAGTTCGGATATTTGCCCCACTTGAAACAGGAGAAAGCTTGTCCAAATCCAGTAATCCTTCAGAAACACATTTTTTCCAATCTTTGTTGTGTATGCGGCCTTGAGCCTATACGCAAATGACTCTGGTACGGTTCATCGAGCGATGTCTCTACATGACATGATGAGTGCTTATGCCTGAAGACCAGTTAAAGACATCGCTCGAAATCAAGCGCTTTAGACCGTCCTGCCCTCAATGGTAGATGTCTGCCGCAGGAACGCATGTCAGCCACCCACGGTTATCCCGTGTCCCTTTTTCATCGCTACACGCACGAGCAAGCGGGATATGTGAAAGATCTTGCTAAATTCAAGGCAGCTTTTTCATGTTTCACGTGGAGTATGTGCCTCGGATACCCAGGCTCTGTTTGTTTCGCTCACTGCGCATACATGTCGGACTCAGTTCCAAGAAGCGAGAGGCTCTTTTTACACGAGCTAGGCGTTCATCACAAGTTAGGCTAGGGCGAACATTCATGACACGTTGGTAATGTCCGAATAGACATTCTAGGTAAGATTAATATATTGAGACGGGATAATGAATTCTCTATCGAGCCTGGTACTCCTATCAAAATGTTGAGATTCTAATGGTGACCAGCGCGTCTGTCTTGCGCCGATAAATTAATTAATTTCTTGCATAAGTTGATACGGCAACTCATTAAAATTGAGTACCCGAGAATTCCGAGAAATTCATCTTTCTCTTTCTCGTAATGAGTCAAGAGTTGGTACTTAAAAAAACATGATCAATAATGTGGGGGAACACGCTCCTTCTTTGGGGCCTAGTATAGCTCGTGGTGAGAGATGGGAGAAGAAAATCCGCGGCAGTTAAGCTTGATGCAAAATCATTAGACAATTTATTACTGACTATGCTCTCGTAGTCGTCGTACTTTGGTAGGCGTATGCTAAACCTTGGTCGATCGACCAGATAATCATGCATGACTAGAGTACGTGTTGGATACGAGACAGGTCAGTGGTATCAAATTTTAGTCAATTCATAGCACGGTAAGTTCAAGCAAAAAAATACAATCATTTTGAAGGGTATCTTCTACTTTAAGTATGCAGAAAAGTCAAATAGATACATAAAATCATTACACAAGGCCGCTGTAAAAATGTTAGGATAGACCTTGTTGGTAAAATAAGGAATGTACTTACACCTGATGAATGGCAGTTGGGCCATCTTCATTAAACTCCATCCTTGAAAGAAAGGCCTTAGACTGCCCTTGATCATTTACAAAAAATACCTTTGCAGCGACTTGAGATCCAAGAAACACTACTTCCTCGAACTGCTTCCATTCAGGAAAATAGTTTGGAATGTTTAACGTCTTTATACTGGTTGGTGACTGGGAACATGGTGCCTGGTTTACATTTGATAGACTATTTAGGGCTTGTGTAGGGTTTGATGAGGTTGTAGCAGCATGAAGGAGGGGATTAACGGAGCTGAAGGCGGAGGGCGCGTACATGGGCAAAGAAAAAGAAGCATTGGGTGTCAATGCTCCATTTCCGCTGGGGGTGCCGAGGGTTGATGGTTGCTCGCTTGCGATCGCCGATGCTGAGTTTGGAGACACCAAAAATCGACTGCTTAATGTGGCTAATAACGCCTCTTTAAAGCCCCGAACCTTCGATCCATTTCCACAGATAATCAGAGAATCCCAAGCATCTTGTCGCCTCGGTACCCCGTCAATGGAGAGTATTGTGCGGTGGACAGCATCGGCGATTGTATCCAAGTAGCCACCACTGGCAGCCTGAAACCTTTCTAACCCGATTTCGATTTCTTTCCGAGTGAGACCAGGCCCTTCTTCTTCATGAACTTTTTTCCTCTCTTCATTTCTCGCAGTCTTCTGTTGCTCCCTCTTCTCCGCCTCATCATCAGCTAAAATACCATCAGCTGTGGTAAGAGTATCTGTAGCTTTCTCATCAGCCAATCCTTTTTCAGTAGAAGCGCAAGATAGTTGATAATCAGGAACCTTTTGATTGCTCGTATCTAGCAAATCCCCGATATTTTGCTCATAATAAAAGACTGCAACCGGTTTTTTCGAGTTTGGAAGCTTGGCAGGTCTGTTAGCCGCGGCTTCAGATTTCTCTGCATCCCTTGTGGCTTTACGTGCAGCGGCACGTTCTGCCTTCTCCTTCTCTTTCTTCGCAAGAAAATCCCGTGTTTTTCCGCTCGTCACAATACTAGCGATATCCAAAACCCCATCATCTTCCACATGCTTATCATCAAGAAGAGTGGTTTCTTCATTTTTCGCCTCAAACTTGGGGACTGTCGCGGATACATTACCTCCCGTAATGGTGGTTTCTGTTGACACTACCGCAGCTTCAGTTGGGGATTGTTCTTTAGTGGTATCCTCCAAAGTTCCTGGTAATGGAATTGATGGAGGAAGGATTTCACAAATGGGACTTTTTTTTAGTTGCTCGGCCATATCTCTCGAGAAATTCTTAGCTTTTAACAATTCAACTAATCGTCTGGTCATGCCTTCCCCGCCACTCTGCGCGACAATTCCTCTCGCGGAAATATTAAAATTAGAAATCGCAGTGATATCAGTCTTCTCAAATCCAACGTCAATTACTGTTGCATTGGCAACGCCGAATGCATACGTGGTAGCTAATGCACTGTCGATGATACACAGTCCGGGTGTTTTAAATTTCTCAAAGATAAACTGTGTAATATCTTCATGATGTTTTGATGTCCAGTATGGTTGGGCGACCAGTAAAACGGGCGTGTGTATATTGGGAGAGAAAGTATTATGAATATGTTGTAAAAACGCCAAAAACGCTGGCATATTTTCGATTCGTCCTTCTGTATAGAATATCGAGAGTTAGTAGGCTTCATACAAGTATACACGAGATCGACCAACATGCGAGCAGCCAAGGCGAGCGGTAACATAAGAACCATGAAGACAAACCCTACCCTTGAGCGGCCAAACAGCATCCTCTATATCATCCTTAAACTCCACTAATTCCATCTCTAGCGGCTCAGATGTCCCGCTTATGGCCACATTTCCATCTGGTTGTTTCTTTGGTCTCTCACGCACGCGATATGGTTCCCAAGTCTTTCCATCAGGTGCTTGAAACATGCGCGTGGGAAACCGGTGACTGGGCGGGGAAAAAGACTCTGGCAAGCCTAGCTGTGCAAGCGTTGTTTGTGAGCCCGGGACGATGATTAGAATGTGTTCATCTTTGAAGGGAGGCATCGGGGCCTATTTTATGATGAAGAGCTGTGGAATTAATCAGCATAAACAGCATGGGTTGGTTGTGTTGTACGCCGCGCTCTGTATCTTACGATTGACACTGATGTCCAGAATCAAGACACTGCAGGAGTGTAAAGTACGCGTAGCTATCTCAAGCCCGATATGCAAAATGACACGTTTTGGCGTTCACACCCACGGGCCAGAAGATGGTCATCGTCTCAATGCTCCTCTTCGACCCTGCACGAGACAGTGTGTGTGAGTCCGAGCTCCAAACCTATTGGTACAGGTACATGTATGATTTTATCCCACATGAAAGCCAAAAATTTTAAAAAATAAATTTAGAAAAAAAGAATTACCACAATTGGCCAGGACTTTTTCGAGATTTAACAAATTCTGGATGATCTAAGAATAAATTATGAGTTTGTGAGCAGGGATTCTAGGAGAAAATTATAATTATAGAAGGTATTTAAATCTTTTTTCATTACATCCATGCTGGATGCAGTTTGATTTAAACGCAAGCATATTGGACTCCAAAGAGTCGTATGGTGCAGTGGTACACTGTCCGGACAGCGCTCCCAAGAAGAGTCTGAGTAGTTTGGACACATGCCACACTTCAGAAAGAAGAAAGCTGATTCGAATCTAGAAATACATTTAAACCACGATCTCCCGCGGTGATACTGAAGTCTTAGAATGATGTAAGCATACTCAGATGAGTTTTGAGGTTTCTCGCTTTTCTCTATGGAGGATATTTACGGAAGAGGATACATGTCGTAAGGCGTTATTCTCGTAGTAATATATGCAATTGAAATCTGAGTATAAGTGTTTCAAACGTCAAACAGAGTCATTCTGCGAAATGTACATGTTTTCAGTAATAATTTGCTTGATAGCCCCAGGCTGCATTCGCAATAAAGGTTCAGAAAATAAAAAGTACCTCACCCTTCTGCGCGAACGAAGATCCCTCCTGATAGTAATCAAAACACCATGAAAGTGGGAATGAACTTGGAAGAGAATGAATTTATTGTTATAGTTACGAGCTTACGGAGAGGAATTGTGTCAGGAGGTATTATTACGGCTGACTTTACTCAGCCCTTTACATCGTATTGGTATGTCAGTTTGCTTGCTATAGAGAACTGTTATATTGGATGAGTATACTTAAGATGTGTTTATCTATAATGAGTCTGTAATGGATCGTCCAACTTGTAAGTGACAGGTGAAAGAATGTACTTTATAAATGACGATGGAGATCTCTAGATAATTCTACCCAAATCTGTCTCATTCCATTTATTTTCCCACATCACCATCAGATAATTCTACATCGTTCCTTGAGGAATACGGCGACCAACAATTACTGTTGTTCTCTAGCTCACTACATATTCCGTTCCGGAAAACCTCTGCTAGTCTTTGTGTAATAGCCGAGCCAGGACAACGCTCAGCGCTTAGTCTACACAACACAAATTCTCAAAGCGTCGAGCAAGAGTATGCGTCAACTCCTGACAAAGCCTTGCGTCACGGAACGGTGCGCAACAGAATGAACGAAGAAAACCCCACATTAAGGAAGAGCGCACATTTTTCACGGCTAAGCGAAAAGTCAGAAAATTAGTTCATTTATAGAACGATACAGTGAAAGGATGACACTTTCCAAGAGAAATCATGAAAGATGGGTTTGAAGATCAAATCCAAAGCACAAGTAAACGGTTACTTTTACGTGACCTAGACAAATAGACAGTTGTTTCCCTTGGTAGTTCGAGAAGGAGGTGCGGTGGCAGAAGATGAAAGAAAAAGAGTTCATTTTCTACTGATACTGAGGATATAAATGATTTAACCTTAGAATTGAGAAACTTGGCGGAAAAGTGAATCCAGAAAAAGCGCAGTCATTTGATCGAAATACTTTCAAAATTTTCTCCCTACTGACTGATTATCTCGGTGACGATGATCAAGCTGTCTTCGATCAAATCAAACCGCCGAACGGAATCTGGAGAAGTTTTCATAGATAGGGACACCAAAGCTTGCGCTGAATCAGCCTCACTTCTCGTGACGGAAATTCAGAAATTCCCACAAAAATTCGACATCAAAGCTAAAGGCATCACAAATGCTCGGCAGAAGCTCGAGGGGTTCGCCATGAAACTTGGAAACGCAGACGAAGCACTTTGAAAAATATACTCGGAAAATTCTTGTTTCCAATACTAACAAAAATGATGTCTAAATAACATATTCCCTTACTCGATAGTTTCCGTCTTGAACCAGAGCTAATAACTCAAAAAAAGTTTCCATTCCCGAAGACAAAGAACGAGACCCGAAGGATCTACACCAAGCCTATGCCTTATTTAATAAGCAACGCCGACGAAGGGGGTGTAGAACCTTGGACACTTCTATTCGAGACGCACCCGAAAAGATGCCTTATCACGAGTATGATGGTGATGATCACTTGGCCAATGTCTGCCTTTTCTCCAATTAGCTGAAAGCTTAAGGACTAGCATCCCGTGAAAAGTTTGAAAAGCGCAAACTGAAGCAGTACGAATCAAAGCCACCCAACACGTTGTCAGCCAGATGGAAAAAAATAACAAGAAGCAAACAACCTAAAAAGCCTGGGTGTCATACAATTACATAGCAGATGAAGATTCAAATTCAAAGAACGAGCTCTCAACTCACAATGTTCTCGCAGAGCAGTCTGAATCTAACTCTGACTGCCTTATGTCGTAGGGCTGAGGCCTCCGGTCCTCGACAAAGCCACATGCCGGATTTACGTGCAAGTAATGTCGGTTAATCTCGCTTACGCTTCATGACAGTGGAAACTTATGGAAGCGTCCAGGGATCTATAGAAATTTCTGTGACCCCCAGGGGGTTAACAGAAACTTCTAGAACTATCCCCATAACGGGAATATTCATGTAGAAATATCCAGAACATCGGGATAATAATGATTGGCAGGACATAAAACAGGCGGACTTGTAAATAGTTTTAGAACTCATCGAAAGACAGAAATTTCTGCACAACTTACTTATACTCTCACAATTTAGTCAACCCTTTCACAATTATTTCGACCTCTATTGCTGCTTAAGCTTTTAGTGTCATTGGCGTAAGAATCGACATCGGCATTAAAAGTGATGCCGAAATTTGAATTGAAATCGGCATCGGCATTGGACCTACTATCTGACTTAGCATTAAAGAAAGTCTCACATGACCATATAGGAAACGAATCTGATGTATCTTGATACAAATGAACCATCCGCCTCACAGCTCAGACATCAGTAGAGACATGAAAGGACAAGAACCGAGCCTCGGGTCAGCTCCAACGCATGAAGCTCGCGCATAGATGAAAGTTGGTCACGCAATATTATTACTGAGCAAGTTCAGAGTGAAATTGCTCCCATCTTAAGTGGCTTAGTAAAAGATCAAATTCGGGTGCGAAGTAAATCTCCTCAACGGCAAAACAACCAAAAATCACGAAAACTATTTACGAAGTGTCCAGGAGTCGGAAACAGTGAAAGTTTCCCGTCTGAAATGGGGATAAGAACCACTTCAACTGTAAAATCAAAGAAATTGGCGACTTCATTGAAATTAATAGGGAGTTAATCGGCATAGATAGGGCCGTATAGTGTGGCATAAATCTATCATTACCATCAGCCGCGAAGCAAAGGTTTCTGTTTTTAATACTGCAGAGATGGAGAATAAGAGGGATTACCGGTTGTTTACCGAACACCTGAAGTGCATGTTTAGTAATAAGCAGGAGCGGGAAGACAAGATAGTTCTCTTGACTAGTGTAAAGTAGAAATAGACCTCGAGATTTTCTGATTTCCTTCCAAAGTTCGACGAAACTCTAGGTAGTGCTGGAGGTGACAGATGGTCAAAGGATTCTAAGGTTGTCTAGTTGCTCCGAGCTCTGGGCAAGGCGCTTAAAGATGAGCTCATTCATACTCAATATATCGACGACCACCATGGCCCTGTAACAATAATTGAAAATATAGCGCATCGGTTCGAACAGTCTCGTCGGTTTAAAGAATTACGTGAACAGAATCGGCCTCCAGGAAAGTTGGTTTCAGAGTTAACTGCTATTTCTCATTATAGAATTGATGCAGGTGGCGACGTTATTATGAGCTCCGTCAACAGCCAACCACTGTCTACACGTAGCCAAAAAGTTCAGGGAATGGCGCCATCGAATAGCTAGGCTAATGGGTTGAACTCACGGATTGTAAAGGGGAGTAGTAGAACTTTACGCGCTCATTTCGTGGATTAAATAGAAATCGCACCTAGGAAATACAATAGAATTCGTGTCCAATGCGGTAACAACATGCATTTTGTGGCTGATTGCCCTTATCTACCACTTCGAAATCCTCAAACAGAGATCAGAAAATCTTCTCAACATTCGCTCGCAGTTGGAAGATGTAAAAGTTTTATGGAACCCGATTTGGAACAATAAAAAGATTAGCTCCGGGCCAAAATCAGGCGCTCAAGCCTACGAGAGAATCATTAACAGGCTGGAAGAAGAACAAGAAAGTTATGAACGAAGGCCTTACTTTACCTGATTGACAATTAATAAAACCTTCCTTCCTCATGTCTTGATTGATCACGGCTGTCAGTGCCATGCTGCAATTGGTGAAGCAGTGTTTAAAGAGTTAAATCTCCCTTTAATGCCCATACCCGAGCGGGAGGTTTGAGGAACATCAAGAGCCATGACAGTAACGTTTTCCCTGGAAGTTGCGGACTTGGAAGTGGAAATCAGCGGATTTATATAGGCTATGAACTTTTATGTAGTTCCAATACTGGAGCATCCTATTGTATTGGGGAAGCTATATATAATACAAAATGAATCATACCTCGTACCACACCTCAATATCGTGAGACATGGAAAGGCCAAGAGGGATATCCCAATATTAGGAAACGAATTAACTGGCCTCAAAAGCGAGCTTAAATCGGCCGGCCTGGCAAGCGGCTCAATACTCATGGTATTGTAGAGGCATCTTTCAAAGTAAGCTGAGGATATCAGCTTGAATCTATACAAATTAAAGATCAATGACATCGATAAAGCGCTCCTTTCGTTGTCAAAAAAGTACGATAAATTGGATGAAGGGCCAACAGCTGTGATTCAACCTGAATTTTGTGACTTAATCGCTCTATGGAAGCTTAAAGAAGCGGCAAAGCTACCTTCAAATCGTGTAGAAATGGATCATCAAATTGAAGTAGAGGACTTCAATTTTGTTCGGACTATAGGGTCTAAATGCTGTGACCAGGTCGGACAGGCATCCCCTCCCACTTACGAGTAATACTATCTACCACTTGATCAAGGCTAAATGGTTCACGAAATTGGATGTGATAGCGGCTTTCCGCTAAATTAAGATGAAGGAAAGGGAAGGGAGGAATAGAATACCGCATTCCGGACGAGACGTGGCTTATTCGAATGGATGGTCACTCCTTTTAGTCTTTCGGACGCGCCAGTGAAATTCTAACGTTATATGAGTAGTGTGCTCCACAAGCATCTCGATGATTTTTTTGCTGCTTATATGGACAACGCTCTGATCCATACCAAAGGTACTAAAAACAAGCATAACCAAAAAGTGCGAATGGCTCTAGAAATTCTGAAAGAGGCCAGATTGTACTGATATGTGGAAATTGTAAAAATATATGTCTATAAGTATGTATATCAGTGGAATATTATTCACAGATTGTGGCGAAGCAATGATGCTGGTGAAGCTTTGGGAATCGCTTCGAAGAATAAAGACAAGTTGTAGGTTCTCCGACATAAAATTAATCGTTTGCGAAGTAGGTACATCTCAGCGTGATTTATATCCTGAGGTCCCTGGCCTAGGTCTTAGTCAAATATTATCTAATTATAAGAGGTTATCCGTTTTTTGATCGCTGGTCTGGATCAGGATATCCAAATCATATCTTGCCTATGGAAGTTGGCCTTTGATATTGTAATAAAGATCCTCCATACAATCGTTATTGGTTGCACCGCATGCCAGCCACTGGATTTCAACTTGGCCATTAACCAGAGTTACTGGCTGGCAAAGACGAACTCTTCACCTTCACTCGGCGCCGGCTGTAAACGCTAACTAAATTCGCTGCATAGTTGAGATAGCCATCAGAGTCGTATTCGATCAGGGTCAGAGGCTCACAAGCAATTCCAGATTGTGCTTTCTCAAAAACTTAAGCATGCTCTCTGCTAGTACTCGAATCCAAAATTGATCACATATTTGTCGCCTGTACGACCCATCCAATACTTTTTGATGAGAACTACGCTTTACGAAAGTAGTAAGATTATCGACCTTCAAACCCCCCAAATATACGCTCCCGATGCTATGAATACCCGACGGAGGATTGAAGTCGTGGGGCACAAATTTGGGGAGACTGCTCGTGTCCATTGAGGAAGGTTACAATTCTACCGAGAATTGCACAGGATACGGAAAGATGGGTAAATAGGTTGTGAAGGGAAGATTGGATTTTCTGAAGAATTTGAGAATTTTATTCAATTTGGGGGAGCTTTGTGCGTATGCTAAGATCACGGTTCATTTTATTAGCCGGGAGGGCCTACCAGGAAGCACGAGTTACTCGACTA
This sequence comes from Podosphaera xanthii, assembly GCA_028751805.1. Taxonomy (NCBI): domain Eukaryota; kingdom Fungi; phylum Ascomycota; class Leotiomycetes; order Helotiales; family Erysiphaceae; genus Podosphaera; species Podosphaera xanthii. The sequence continues at coordinate 424,213 of JAPWIX010000032.1, forward strand.
CCCTAGTTCCATAACGATTTTTGAGAGCTAGGCTGGGCTACTTAACGGTCATCGATCTTCACCGAGAATTTTCTGATATCCTATCACGACTTTAGTTTGTTCAGAAGCTCAAATTAGGGAAGAGGTAGAAAGAGGCCAGAAAGGGGAAGAAAGACGCTCTTATGTATACACAAATCTACTGCGCCCAGCTGGTCGGCCTCTCCGATCGCTTCAAAAGGGCAGCTATGTCTTCAGATTTAGTCCTGATCTCCGTAGTCGAGAGCCCCGCGCCCAGTAGTTTTTTAGAGTATTTTTCCCGGCAGCCACAAACCCGCAAGTGGCCTCGTTTCGTTGCCTTGAGAGGGGAGATAATGAAGGGATAAAGGCTCCTCTAATTTTGTGTTCTCATGAATATTTGTGAGGGTACAACCATTGGACAGAGACCGCGGAGGGGGTATAGAAGTGCACTTGGCCTATAGGTTGAGAGGACTTACATTTCTATTAATATTCATAGACTCAAATCGAAAAGAATTCAAAAAAAAACTGGAGTTATTGTTACATACAGACACAAATCAACTCAAATATCCCTAGATACGTGCTAAGATTAAGTACATAAGAAAAATAGTGTATAACTGGTATTATTTGAAAGTATACGCAGGTGCATTAGTTGTAATTCGAGGCTGAATATTTACAAAAAAACTCAATATCGCTGTAGAAAAATATCGGAAGCTAGGCTGAAGGAGAAGAAGAAGAAATAATCAAGAAAAATTTGCAGAGCATTGTTGGCCGGAAAAATACACCCAATATTAGATGATCCTACAGAGAATTATAAAATCAAAGTACTCGAAGACCTGGGAGGCACATATGGTTTAAAGCGAGCAAGACAAGACTGGAACTTGATCTGAAAGAAATTCTTATTATTCATCAATTTCAAACAATGTCTTACAGACCCTTGCTTATTCATTAACCATAACTAGAAAATTTGGATCCGAGTAAACGTTTATGATAATGCTGCCACTGCAAAACTGTAAGCGAACTTACCTGACTTTATGTATCAGGAAAAGGTAATTCTGTCCTGTACAGTTGTAAAGTAAAGACATGTATATCCAAAATTATTTTCTTTTCCAAACTCCCTATCTACTTCAACTTATCTATCATGGTGAATTAGTTGAGCCCCTTAAAACAAGAAGTACAGTAATAAAAACTAGCTCCCTAAATGATTACCTGATTTGAAACACATGACCCTGAAAGATTATTAAGACACGGACAGAAATATCCCTTGACACCAAGCTTCAGCCAAGTCTCCTTTGTATCAACATTATGATAATTGTCAGGTGTCTTGAAATTGATGTCTAGGAGCGGGTGCCTGAGACTCAATTTTTTTGACCTCGCTTAATAATTCCTTTTGATGTACATTAGAGCTCGCTCTGGATGAGTTTGATTCCTCACGTGCTGTCATCTGGTTTTTCTCCACAGTTAGATAGATTTGAGTAAATCTAATGATCCTCTCTCTAGAAGAAAGATACAATGAAGCCTTAGCCTCATACTGGGACCTGAACGCGCCTAAGCGATACAAGGACCTCCAAATCGGGATGAGCTCGCGTATCCCGGCAGAATTATTCATAATCCCAAGGCGCAGTTTAGGGTCACTTCTCTCTGCTCGCTCTGGACATGGCGATTTTGCAGAGTACCATCGTCGATTCAACCATAGCGAGGCTAATTTGTACTGCTCCTGCGGCCGTGAAAAGTCTCCAGAACACCCATTCTCCTGTCCGCTTTCAAGGCGAGAGGGCAGCCGACCAAAAAATCCGACTGGGCGCTGCTTAGAAGATCACGTAAAATGGACTCTCAGCACGAAGGACGGTGCTCAAGCCTTTCATAATTGGATGCTAGCAGTCAGGCCTTATGAACTATGACCCTTATGATTCTTATAAAATTCGAGATACTTAGTATATTCTTGGGGAAAAAAAAAAAACAAAGATTAAGTTTTTATTGGTGGTTGGGGGGCGAACATAATGCGGTCGTACATTTTGTAGCCGCGGCCAGATATACTTTGTATTGTGCATCTGCGCACACTTGGCCGGGAATTAAACATTCCCCAGCAGCTCTAGACCCACTTGGGTTGCTTGTGTAGATAATTTCGATGTTATTAGACAACTTGACACGCTTGGTGGCTTACAGCCGCGCAAGCACGCCAATCGTCCCATGGGAGACAAGAGGCCGGGTCAATCCCGCGAGCCTACTTGGCGTTAACCGTTGATAATAATAATAATAATAATAATAATAATAATAATAATAATAATAATAATAATAATAATAATAATAATAATAATAATAATAATAATAATAATAATAATAATAATAATAATAATAATAATAATAATAATAATAATAATAATAATAATAATAACTAGGTCCTGGCCCTGCGGCCCTGCGCTTCGCTCCGGGGCAGGGTTCCTCGCGTTGCTTCGGAAGGGGTGCCTGGTTTTGTAGAGTCGGAGTTAGTCTGAGGAGGATTACAGGTCTTTGTCATATGAAGCGGAGGCAGGTAGTTTTGTATTAGGTAATTCGGTAACCTAGATTCACATGTAATGGGACACGTGGAATATATATAAATGCGGTTGTTAGTACGGTTCACGTTATTTGGATAGGCATTATTTGTTACGTTAGACTGCGTTAGTCGACATTGTTCACATGCAATGAATGGGAAGATTTTGCCTTCAGTATGGTAAGATATGAAGCGTGGAGTATGTGGCTTCTATCTGGTACTATGGAAAGGTGTGTAAATTTTTTGAGTCACAACTGAGCAAGAGTTTATTTGCCATCATGAGGAATGACATAGAAAAATATTTGAGATCCATTCGAGAACGTGTAGATGAGAAGTGAGTTAGTTGACCGCATCACTTGAAGATGTCGATCGAAAAGCATGGCTACAACAGATGCTATACTATCTTCATGAGAGCCGTTAGTTCTTTTCCATGAAAAGTTTGAAGCAATTCACAAAGTTTAGGGTTAGTACAAATCATTTTCACGGATCGGAAGATAATTACATCGGATTACGGTCTACTTGATTCACATGAATTGGAGATGATGATTTTGCCTTTATCAGAGCCAGATGAGAAGCGTGGAAATACTAACTTCTATCTGTACCTTGAAAAGAGGCGTATAATTGTTTGGGCCACACTCATATAGGAGTTGTTGGCGTTACGATATAATGGCAGTTACGCATGTTCGGCCTGAACCAAGGTGATTTATTCGCCAGGGAATGGTTAGTCTATTCCCTGAACGTGAAATTTCAAGTTCAGGACATGACTACAGTTCATGTAGTATGATGTTGAAGGCTGTTAGCCCTTTCCCGTAAAGGTATTATAATCGGGCATTGGAATAATGTGTTTAGGTTCTGCTTGTAGAATGCAGACCCATAGTGCCTGTCGAGTTAGGACAGTCCGTTAATCTGTAGGATTAACTGAAGAGGGCCATAGCTTTAGATCCTCGATGTTGATGGAGAATGATGATAGGTAGGGTCAAGTACACAATATGCATGTGGTAAAAGGACCTTGCACTGGAGGAGTGTAATTCCACAGACATGTTCAAATCGTGAAGAGTCTGTGAGGTTCTCGACGATATAGCAACAGTAGCTGAGTTTGTGCATCGTATGCCTCCGGTAGGAGTCTAATGACATAGCCTTCTTTAAGACAATGGTGGCACATGTTAGGTGAATGGTAGATTTGGTGGATGAAAAAAATTTTAAACCCCTGATAATAATCTTTTGTTTTTGTTGACATTTTTCGTTCGTATATATTTTTATTTGCGTCCGATAACGTCTCTTGTGTTATATGTCTGAGGTATTGATTCCAGTTGCGTGCACAGCTACCTTACGTAGGATGATAGAATGCTCGTTGTGTTTTATATTTTTTGATACATTATCTCTTTTCTTTAGGAGCAACGATTTTTTGCAGCGTCTGTGGGCTGTCTTTGTAGCCTTAGCTTTCTTGCGTTTACATGTCAATCGTAGGTCTAAATTTTTGTGTCGTACGCGTAGCTAGCGGAGCATATGTTTCATGCGTAAACAGAAAATAGTCGACTTGAGGTCCTCGATACAGGTTCGACTAATGTAAAGGGTGTGTGGTGTACTGTCAATAAACGTGTTAGGTAAGTAATTTAATCGAAGTAAAGACCAACCTGATGAAAGGTGAAGATTTATGGCGAAACCAGTTGAGATCAAAAGTGTTTGTGAAAAATTGAAGATGGACCGGTGAGCTGAACAGGATGATGAGAAATATTTATAGTTTGTGCGGGTGGGGACTTGCTAGCGTCAAAAATAAGCGATACGCAATCATTACATAAGAATGATCAAAAAGTTCAAAAAAAAAAAAAGATATTAAGAAAGTCGCGTGACCGTTTTGCTGAATATCATATTTTTTTTTAAAAAATAAAACATGGTACATTTTCAGTAGTATCATGTGTAGAATATTACTTGCTAAGTGGCAACTAATTAAGTACGCCATTTAAAGACTCTGAACCACAAACTGACCCTTATGATTGCGCCGGCAGAATAGAGCAACTTTGACCTTGCCATCTAATTGTATGATAAAGATTTGTTTTGTTTTTCAAAGATATCCTTATATTGGGTCATTGACTCGCGTTGTATTGAGCATTCAAAGTGTGGCCCTCGTAAGTACAATGACCACAAACTACGTGTTTCGAACGTCGGGAAAAATTGAGTATGATTGCAAAACAACAACTAATTATCGCATCTTATATCTTTGTATCCGATTATTCAATACCTTGAATCGTTATCACGGCATGCGTTCATGTTGCGTGTCGAAGGTGAAAATTAACAAACTACTTTTAAATGATTTGATCCACAAACTGCCAAATTTAGTAGGTGTGGCGTAATGACGTCGCAACAGATATTCCCAAATCTACAGGTGTGATTCTATAGGACGCGTAGATGGATCCAGAAAAATGCATCCTTGTAAGTCAATCTGGTAAGATTACGGATTAATAATGTAGGATCCATGTTCACATCGCCGCTATAACCCTCATGCTTATTGTAGCATGGGTGTAAAACCACCCTTGATTTCCCGGGGTCTCTTTAGCGACAATGCATGTTTTATAAGAAGTTGTTGTACGTGAATGGCTCCACAATATAGTATCCCTGTGGATGAATTCCGACCATGCAAGCCCTGATTACTATCAGCAAGGGGCGGAACTCAGCCTGAACTTGATGCATCGCGCTTAATTTTGCAGTGTCGTGTGATATCGTTATTGACGAACTGCCGCATTGGTGGATCCTTAACCATGTATTTCTGTGATAGTATTCTGCTAATATAAGCCCTTCTTACTATCAGCAAGGGGCGGAACATCGCTCAAACTCCCTTGTTACGCACATTTCATCCCATTCGCCTTATACTCTGCTGGTCGACTTCCGCAATGAAAAATTCACATAAAATTATCCCTAGAGTTGTCTGCTAAACTTGACACTCATGATAACGACAGCACGTCGCGACAAACCATTCCCACAACCATGATGAAACAACTATGAGTTTCAAATGTACGATGGGCGATTGCATTCTGCGTCGCAGCAGTAATGCAAATAAATTTTTCAGGTGTAGAAAGGTACAGTAATGCCTCTGATAGATGAACTAATTCACTGCGTTCAATCATATAATTAATCAGAGGGATAACTGTATCAGTGGTCGTTGGTTTATACGGATGTTAATTAAATGAGATAGAATAAAATAATTTTATACAGTATAAAAGTTCCTAGTGGCATACCTATGATTGTAAATTTGCATGAAGTAAAATTCGATTCAGGTAGGAAATGCTGTCATATCAATTATAAAAGCTCAATAATTTATCTGGGATAGCCATGCTGGCGTGTATACATGGGGCAATTGGTTGTTAGGGATCCATCAATATAACAGGATGCATAATTCATAATCCGATCAGGGATACCTTCAAGAATAATACCTTGAAAAATATCTTGTCAGGTATATCCATGCTAACAACTGAAAATGGGTTATACTTACGTCAGGGATGATAAAATTAGCAATTCTGCATATTAAGAAATATTTTCAAGGAAAACCCTAACACAGTTTGCATAAATTATCTAACAGACTGGGATATCCCTTGGGGTATAAATTTTTTTGAAAGAATCATTCTCAGGGCTATCCATGATGGCTTCTCTGCATAAGAATATTTCGAAATAGGGATACCCCTACTCTGATTCGGAGTTCAAAAATTGCCATGCTAGGCGTATCCCTACACGTGTAGGGTCATAAATATTAATATTACAGGGTAGCTCATGGATAAATCCTGGTAAAAAGTCCGAGCTTACGAACGTTATCTCAAATAATGAAATATTTGAATATAATTTTCTATCAGGGATATCCCTACATGTAAGATTTGATATTTATTAATTTCAATCTTGGACACCCCTGATACTTAATTGACATGAAGGATTACAGAGTCAGGGGTATCCATGGTTATACTTTTTCGTTGATTAAAATAATGTCGGCATAAATCGAAAATAAATTTATATAAAATATCATAATATGTCTGGGGTACCCTTGTTAACATATTAACCGAATAAAATATGTTGCCATGGAGATCAATTTAACCGAATAAATATGTTGCTATGGATACATATTTAACCGAAGATGAACGTTGCCATGGATACAACAGCACAAAAGTATGTAATTCATATTATTTATGTCTGCACATATTTATTTCAAAATTATTATGCTGGTATAAATTTGTATAGTATTTATGTATAAATTTGTTCTTTTCACAATTTGCATTAATATTTTGATTAAACTAAAATTAGCAGATATTTTGTGTTAATTTCTATTTATTCGTTGTAAAATTTCATTACTATTAAAATCTTATCTTACAATCGTACCGTTTAATCATTTACAAATGTCAATGTTATTTTTAGGCCACAATGCAATTACTCTCTACACTTTTACTTGTTAGATTCAGAATTTTCAGATAATGGTTTTACGTTAGGAAGCTTCGCTTTTACGTCAGTATGGCAAATTTAAAAGTCATTGCGAGAAATCACTACGAATGTCCTTACAGAGTCCGAAACTTGGTGAAGTTGGAAAGTGTGTCCTCCTGGAAGTGGTTCTGAGTATAGTTGAGGCGCCAATGGTATCCAGTCAAGTCCTTTAAGGATTGTGTGCTAATTTCCTACTCATAAGTTGTCAGTGAAACGTCTAAGATGAAGTATTTCGAATGAAGTATTTTCAATACGTCTTTTTGATAACTTCGACCATGGTTTTTGTCAGATACCTGAGATAAGAAGTTCCTCTGGAAGGATATAACTGGTGTCTCTGTGGAGATCTTTTAGTAATGGTTTAAATACGATATCTGTAGCTTTCGAAGTTGAATGTAATTTCTTAAGGAATGTGTCCTGAGTATGTGTTAGCAATCGTTTTCTGAACAGGATGGTTTGGATTAAATCTTCAGATTCTCTAAACTTCTCAAACTTATCGGTTTTCAATTGCTCTTTAGTTGATGAATTGGCGGTTGCCAGTTGTCGTCTATCTTATTTTTTTTTGGAGTAATGTGGTAAGGTCATCTTGAAAATTTGTTCAGACTCGTCGGCATTTCGAATAAAATTCTTCTAAAACTCGTTAATGACTGTTTTGGAGCTCGACTTGAAACGTACCTGGTGATAGTATAGTCTGTTCAAAAACCTATAGACTGATGAATGTCATTGGATCGATTAAAACGATGTCTTATATTTCAAGCAGCGGTACATTCGATTCTAATGCTTGTTAGTAGAGTGAAATATAATTTTTGGCTTCGTACCTGGGCAAATTTGATAAATTGTTCGTTGGCGTAATTTATTGGATTGCGAAGATGCTGGTGTGAAGTATTTAACGGCTTAGCGACTGATAATTCTGAGCTGGTTAATATGACTTCTGAAGGCTATTCTGAGACGTACCTGAGAGTTGTCGAAGTATGAGGGCAGTAACGACCTTAAATCGTCAGTGAAGCATGATATGTGGAGATGTTTCTTTCGTTTGAAACTTTTCGCTGGTGATTTCGATTTCAAAGCCTGTGAAGAATTATCAGCTTGATTTGATGACGTACCTGATCTTAAACGATGAAATGATGTCGCAGCGACCTATTTAATTGTCAGAGTTGATGAATAGAGAGGCTATCAATGGTCTGAGGCTGCCTGTAGATTGTCAGCGATGAAAATTGCGCGATATAACTGATTTCGAGACAAATACTGCTGCGACGACGTCCTGTTGATTTGTCAGTGATTGAGAGTGGAGCTATTTACTCACCTGAAGCCATATTCAAATCTCTATTACTGTGAAATTTTCAGCAATGAGCGTTGTAGACGACGTACCTGATTCAAAAGCGATGAAATTTTGACGCAGCGGCCTGTTAAATTGTCAGAATTCAAGAATGGGGCCGCTGTCACATATCCGAAGCTGTCTGTAGATTGTCAGCGATGAATAGTGGACGACGTACCTGAAATCGAAATTATTACTGCTGCGACGACGACCTGTGGGTTTGTCAGCGTATCAAAAAGGAGTCATTTACTCACCTGAAGCCATGTGTAGTTCTATATTCCTGTGAAATGGTCAGCGATGCGGATAGGACGACGTACCTGATGGTGGTGGCGGAAATTCGACGACGACGATGATGGATGTAAAAGAGAAAGAAAAAGCGTTGGATTGTGGGAGGTGATGAAAAGTTTTCTTAGCGTGGTGCAGACGCTAGTGGCGACGAATGAGCACTCGCGAATTTTTAAATGGTATCCACATTTAGTCTGATGGGCTTTAGTCAGCCGGAAGGACGCTCCGTGGGCCAATAGCACAGCTTTATTCTATCTAGCGCGCGCACCTCTCCCCCTCCGCCAAATGAGCGTGCTCGCACTTCTCGTGGTATCCACATTTAGCCCTCTGAGCTGAGTCAGCCCTCCGACGCACTGCGAGCCAATTATTACTGCCGATTTCGGGCGGTCAGCCGAAATGACGTCGCCCCTCGCTTGCCCGACCAACCACCGGCCTCCCCCCTCTCCCCCAGCCAATCACCGTTTCGCAAAACTAAAAATTGGGATCCACAAATGCTCCAATACATTATAGAGACTAGGTCCTGGACCTGCGGCCCTGCGCTTCGCTCCGGGGCAGGGTTCCTCGCGTTGCTTCGGAATGGGTGACGGGTTTTGTAGTGTTGTGATGTCGCTAGTTGGAATTAGTCTGTTGAGGTTTACAGGTCTTGGTCACATGAAGCGGAGGCAGGTTGTTTGGTGTTAAATACTACGGTAACCTTGCTTCACATGTAAGGGGACATGTGGATTGTTTTTAGATACGGTTGATAGTATGATTCACATAAAGTGGATTGGCGATCTTAGTTACGTTTTTCTGCGTTAGTTGGCATTGTTCCCATGCAATGAATGGGAAGATTTTGCCTTTTGTAAAGTCAGATGAGAAGCGTGTAGTTTGTAGCTTCCATCTGGTACTTGGATAGGCGAGTAAATTTAATGAGCCACAACTTAAGTATAAATTGGATAACTTTCAAGATTAATGACATAGATGAATGTTTGGGATCCCACCGAGTACGTGTGTATGAGAAATTAGGTTATGTAATGTCGTCGTTTATGTGTCAGTCGAAGGGCATGGCTACAATCTATGTTTTACTATCTTGAGGCCGTTAGTGCATAAATCAATGAAAAGTATAAAACATTTCACAAAGTTTAGGTTTAGTACTAATCAGTTTACGCGAAGAAGAAGTTAGTTATTTCAGGTTACAGTTTACTTGATTCACATGAATTGGAAATGATCATTTTGCCTATATCAGAGCCAGATGAGAAGCGTAGAAATACTGACTTCTATCTGTTACTTGAAAAGAGGCATGTATTTGTTTGGGCCAAACTCATGTATGAGTTGGTGGCATTTCAATATTATGGCAGTTACGCATATTCGACCTGAACCAAGATAATTTATTCGCAAGGAAGTGGTTGGTCTTTTCCTGAACGTGAAATGTCAAGTGGAGGTCGTGAATACAGTCCATGTAGTATGGGCATGAGCGCTATGTGTCCTTTCTGTAAAGGTAGTTTAGACGGGCGTTGGAAAGGATATTTCAAGGACTTCTGTGTAGAATGTTGACCCATAATGACGGTCGAGATGAAATAGAGAGGTAATCTGTAGTTTTAAAGATGTAAGAGGTGTGTAAATAAAGATCCTCGATGTTGATAGAGAATGATGAGCGGTAGGGTCGAGTACACAACATGCACATGTAGTCTAAGGACATTGCACTGGTGGAGTGGAATTCCAGACATGTTCAGATGGTGAAGGATCTGTGAGGTTCACGACGATTTAGCATTAATAGCTGAGCTTTTGCATCACATGTCTCCAGTAGGAGTGTAGTGACATAGCTTTCTTTGACATTGTTGGCACACGTTGAGTGAATAGTAGATGATCGTGGATGATCATCGTTTCTTTTTGAAGATAACCAAGACGATACTGCTCTGTTTTTGTTGACATTTCTCGTTCGTGTATAATTTTAACCGTGTCCCATAACGTTTCTTGTATTGTATGTCTGAGGTATTGATCTCAGTTGCGTACACAGCTACCGCATGTAGGATGATAGGATACTTGTTGTGTTTTATACTCTTTGATAGATTATCTCTTTTCTTTGGGAGCAACGTTTTTTTGCAGCGTCTGAGGGCTTTCTTTGTAGACTTGACTTTCTTTTCTTTACATCTCAATAATAGTTCTTGATTTTTTCTCATACACGTAGCCAGCGGAACATATGCTATATGCGTAGTCAGAAAGTTGTCGACTTGAGGTCGTCAATACAGGTTCGACCAATATAAAGGGTGTGTGGTGTACTATCAATAAACTTGTTAGTTAAGTATTGTAATCGGAGTAAAGCAACCTGATGATGGTTGAAGATTTATGGCTAAACATTTGAGATCAAAAGAGTATGTGAAGAGTTGAAGGTGGACTGATGAGCAGGAAGGGACAATGAGAAATATTTATAGTTTGTGCGGGTGGGGACTTGCTAGCGTCAAAAATAAGCGATACGCAATCATTACGTAAGAATCATCAAGAAGTTCAAAAAAAGAAATTAAGAAAGTCGCGTGACCTTTTTGCCAAATAACATATTTTTTTAAAAAATAAAAATGTAACATGTTCAGCAGTAACATGTGTGGAATATGCCTCACTAAGTGACAACAATTCAATACATCGCAATTTAATGACTCTGAACCACAAACTGTTCTTTGTGATCACGTTGGCAACGTCGCGCAACTTTGAACTTGCCATCTTATTGTATAATGAAGATTTGTTTTGTTTTTCAAAGATATCCATATATTGGGTCATTGATTCGCGTTTGTTGAGCATCCAAAGTGTGGTCCTCGTAAGTATAATGACCACAAACTACATATTTTGAACGGCAGGCAAAATGGATTATGTTTGCAATACGACAACTAATTATCGCATCTAAAATCTTAGTATCCGATTATCCAATACCTTAAATCATTATCACGGCATGCATTCATGATAGGTGTCGAAAGTGAGAATTAAAAACCATTCTTAAAACACTCGATCCACAAACTGCCAATTTTAGTAGTTGTGGCGTAATGACGTCGCAATGGGTATGCCAAAATTTAGAGGTGTGAATCTATAGGACGCGTAGATAGATCCAGAAAAATGTGCATCATTGTAAGTCAATCTGTTTAGATGACGGATTTATAATAAAGGATCCATGTTCACATCGCCGCTATAACCCTCAAGCTTATTGTAGCATGGGAGTAAACCACCCTTGATTCCTCAGGTCATTTTCAGCGATAATGCATGTTACATAAGAAGTTGATTTACGTGAATGCCTCCACAGTATAGTATCCCTGTGGATGAATCCCGACCATGCAAGCCTTGATTACTATCAGCATGGGGCGGAACTCAGCCTGAACTTGATGCCTCGCGCTTAATTATGCTGTGTCGTGTGATATCGTTATTGACGAACTGCCGCGTTGGTGGATCCTTAACCATGTATTTCTGTGATAGTATTCTGCTAATAAAAGCCCTGCTTACTACCAGCAAGGGGCGGAACTCAGATTGAACTTAATGGATCGCGCTTAATTATGCAGCGTCGTGTGATATCGATATTGACGAACTGCCTCGTTGACAAATTCACATAAAATTATCCCTAGAGTTGTCTCCTACACTTGACAATCATAAGAACGATAGCACGTCGCGACAAACGTTACCCGTAACCATGTTGTAACAACTGTGAATTTCAAATGTACGATGGGGGATTACATTCTGAGTTGCAGCAGTAATGCAAATAAATTTTTCAGGTGTAGAAAGGTACAGTCATGCCTCTGATAGATTATCTAATTCACTGCGACCGATTATTTAAGTAATCAGAAGGATGTTAATATCAGTGGTCGTTGGTTTATACTGATGTTAATTAAATGAGATAAAATAATTTTATACAGTATAAAAGTTCCCAGTGGCATACCCATGATTGTAAAATTGCATGAAGTAAAATTCGATTCAGGTACGAAATGCTGTCATATCTGTTATAAAAGCTCAATAATATATCTGGGATAGCATTGCTGGCGTGTATACATGGGGCAATTGGTTGTCAGGGATCATTTAAAATAACAGGTTTCATAATTCATAATCCGATCAGGGACACCATCAAGCATAATACCTTGAAAAAAAAACTTGTCAGGTATATCCATGCTAACAACTGAGAATGGGTTTTACTTAAGTCAGGGATGATGTAATTAGCATTTCTGCATATTTGGATTTATTTTCAAGGATACCCCTAATATGACTTTGCATAAATCATCTAATAGACTGGGATATCCCTTGAGGTATTAATTTTGGAAATAAATTATTGTCAGGGCTATCCATGATGGCTTTTCTGCATATAAGTGTGTCGAATCAGGGATACCCCTACTTTGATTCATTGTTCAAAAATTGCCATGCTAGGCGTATCCCTACACGTGTAGGGTCATCAATATTAATATTACAGGGTAGCTCATGGATAAACCCAGGCAATAAGTTTGAACTTATGAACGTTATCCCAATTTATGAATTATTTGAATACAACTTTAGATCAGGGATATCCCTACTTGTAAATTATGATATACTTAAATTTCAATCATGGATAACCCTGGGTCTTAAATTTTAGAAAAAATTACAGAATCAAGGGTATCCATGGTTATATTTATGAGTTGATTAAACTAATGTTTGCATAATTCGAAAATGAATTTATATAAAATTTCATAATGTGTCTGGGGTACCCATGTTATTATATTAACCGAATAAAATATGTTGCCATGGATACCAATTAAACCGAAGGCTGAAGTTGCCATGGTTACAATAGCACAAAACTATGCATTTCATATAAATTATGTCTGCACAATTGATATCATTAATATTATGCAGGAATAATTATGAATGCTAAACGAATTTTAATATATCCAATTTCATATTTGCATAAATATTTTTCGGTAAAATTTTAAATAGTAGATAATTTGTATTTATTTCTATTTATACATTTTAAAAACGTTTAAATATTATAATTTTAGCTTACAGTTCGCCGTTTTATTCGATTACAAATCACGTTGTTATTTTTATCCACAATTCAATTACTCTCTACACTTTTACTTGTTAGTTTCACAATGTTCAGATAATTGGTTTTACGTTTTGAAAAGCTTCGCTTTTACGTCAGTATGGCAAACTTAAAAGTCATTGGGAGAAATCATTACGAATGTCCTTATAGAGTCCGAGACTTGGTGAAGTTGGATTGTGTGTCCTCCTGGAGGTGGTTCTGGGTATAGTTGAGGCGCCAATGGTATCCAGTCAGGTCCGTTAAGGAATTTGTTCTAATTTCCTACACATAAGCTGTTAGTGATACGTTTCTCTGTAAGTTTTCAAATGCATGTAGCTAATGACTTCTCAATCACGTTGACCATGATATCTGTCATAATTCCTGACTGAGAAGTTTCCTTTTCGATGGAAATGCAACTGTTGTCTCTGAGGAGATCTTTTGGTAACGGGTTAAAACGTGATCTTAAGCTGTCGAAGTTGGATGTAATTTTTAAGTGACGAATGTGTCCTAGGAAAGTGATAGCAATCGCTTTCTAAACAGGATGGATTGAATTAGATCTTTTCTCTATACTTCTCAAACTTATCAATTTTCTGTCACTTTTTAATTGATGCATCGGCTGTTGCCAGTTGTCGTCTTTCTTAATTTTTTTTTTTAGCAGTTGGGTAAAATCATCTTGGAAATCTGTTCAGACTCGTCGGCATTTCTAATAAAATTCTTCTAAAGCTCGTTAATGGCTGTTTTGGTGCTTGACTTGAAACGTACCTGGTGATATTATTATAGTCTGTTCAAAAAACTATAGACTGATGAATGTCATTGGATCGATTAAAATGATGTCTGATATTTTAAGCAGCGGTGTATTCGATTCTAAAGCTTGTTAATAGAGTGTAATCTAATTTTTGGATTCGTACCTGAGCAAATGTGAAAAATTGTTCGTTGGCGTAATTTATTGGTTTGCGAAAATGCTGGTGTCCAATATTTAACGGCATCGTAACTGATAATTCTGAGATGGTTAAAATGACTTCTGGAAGCTATTCTGAGACGTACCTGAGCGTTATGACAGTATGATGGGCAGGTACGACCTAATTCTGTCAGTGAAGCATTTTGTGTGAGGATATTTCTTACATTTGAAGCTTTCGCTGGTGATTTCGGTTTCGGATCCTGTGGAGTTTCGTCAGCTTGATTTGAAGACGTACCTGATTCAAAAACGATGTGATTTCTGTCGCAGCGACCTATTTTATTGTCAGAGTTGGAGAATAGAGTGGCTATCAATGGTCTGAGGCTTTCTGTACATTGTCAGCAATGAAAAATGGACGACGTACCTGCAATCAAAACTTTTACTGCTGCGACGATGACCTGTATGTTTGTCAGCGTATCAGAATGGAGCCATTTACTCACCTGAAGCCATATTCAAATCTCTATTACTGTGAAATTGTCAGCAATGAGCGTTGTAGACGACGTACCTGGTTCAAAAGCGATGAAATTTTGACGCAGCGGCCTGTTAAATTGTCAGTATTTCAGACAACTGAGTCTTTTACTGACCTGAAACTACCTGTAAATTGTCAGCGATGAAAAGTGGACGACATACCTGGTTTCAAGATGAATACTGCTTCGACGACGACCTGTGAATTTGTCAGTGATCGAGAATGAAGCCATTTACATACCTGACGCTTCCTTCGGATTCCTGTTACCTTCCTTCGGTTTCCTGTTAATTGTCAGCGATGAAAAGTGGACGACGTACCTGAAATCGAAATTAATACTGCAGCGACGACGACCTGTGGGTTTGTCAGCATTTCAGAATGGGGCCATTTACTCACCTGAAGCCATGTGTAGTTCTATATTCCTGTGAAATGGTCAGCGATGCGGATAGGACGACGTACCTGATGGTGGTGGCGGAAATTCGACGACGACGATGATGGATGCAAAAGAGAAAGAAGAAGCGACGGATTGTGGGAGGTGATGAAAAATTTTCTTAGCGTGGTCCAGACGCTAGCGGCGACGAATGAGCATTTGCGAATTCTCACACGGTATCCACATTTAGTCTGATGGGCTTTAGTCAGCCGGAACGACGCTCCGTGGGCCAATGGAACAGCTTCATTCTATCTAGCGCGCGCATTTTCTCGTGGGATCCACATTTAGCCTTCTGAGCTGAGTCAGACATTCGACACTCTGCGAGCCAATCATTACTGCCGATTGCGGGCGGTCAGCCGAAATGACGTCGCCGTTTGCCCGCCCGACCAACCACCGTCCTCCCCCCCCTCCCCCAGCCAATCACCGTTTCGCAAAACTAAAAATTGGGATCCACAAATGCTCCAATACATTATAGACTAGGTCCTGGCCCTGCGGCCCTTCGCTTCGCTCCGGGGCAGGGTTCCTCGCGTTGCTTCGGAAGTGGGCGGCTGATTCGTTGTCTTGTGATGCAGATAGTTGGAGTTAGTCTGTGGAGGTTTACAGGTCTTGGTCATATGAAGCGGAGGCAGGTAGTTAGATTTTGGATAAAACGATAATTTGCTTCACATGAGGCGAACATGTTGAGTGTATTGAGTTACGGTTGTTAGTATGGTTCACATAAAGTGGAAGGCAATATTTATTACGTTAGACTGCGTTGGTTGGCAAATCTCACATGCATTGAAAGGAAATTTCTAGCCTTTTGTAATTTCAGATTAGAAGCGTGGAGTGTGTAGCTTCCATCTGCTACTTGCGTGGCGTGTGGGTTTTTTGAGTCGATCCCACTTTAATTTGGTTTAATTCAAGATGAAATACGGCACATATGCGTCTTTTAGATCATTTCGAACATGTATATGAGAAATCGGTTAGTATATTGCGTCATATAAAAGTATCAATCAAAGAGCATGTTTACAATACGTGTTTTACCATCTTCATGAGAGCCGTTAGTGCTCACAGTTAGAGGTATCAAACAATTCGCCAAGACGACAATGAGTACTAATCAATATGCGCGAAACATATGATAGTTATTTCAGATTACGGTTTACTTGAATCACATGAATTGGAAATGATGATTTTGCCTTTATCAAAGCCAGATGAGAAGCGTGGAGTTGTTAACTTCTCTCTGTACCTTGAAAAGAGGCGTATGATTGTTTGGGCCAACCCCATGTGGAAATTGCAATGTTTTCAATAATGGCCGATGAGTATGTTCTGCCAAATTCCAGATAATTTGTTGGTGAGGAAATTTTAGTCCTTCTTCAGAACAGGAATTGTCAAGTGGACTACGCGACGACAGTTCATGTTGCATGATGCTGAAGGGCTATGTGCCTTACTAACAGCTATTGTGAGCAGGCGTTGGAAAGGATATGTCAAGGGCTTCTGTGTAGAATGTAGACTCATAGTGTCTGTCAAGTTGAACCAGAACGTTAATCTGTAAGATTAAATGTAAGGAGCATGATTAAAGACGCTCGATGTTGATGGAAATGTTGACCGATAGGGTTGACTACACGACATATATATGTAATTTGAGAACCTTAAATTTGTGGAGTGGGATTCCAGAGAAATGTTCAGACCGTGAGGAGTTTGTGAAGTTCACGATATAGCATTAGTAGCTGGGCTCATGCGTCATATGCCTCCAGGAGTGTAACGACATTGCCTTCTTCAAGTCATTGGTGGCACACGTTAGGTGAATGGTAGATGTTCAGGGATGAAGGTTGTTACTTTGTGAACATATACCTTACGATACTATTCTGTTTTCGATGAACATTTTTCGTTCATTTATAGTTTTATTTGTGTTTGATATCTTCTCTTGTATTGTGTCCGAGGTATTGATTCCAGTTGCGTGCACAGCTACCGCATGTAAGATGGGAGAGTTCTCGTATGTTTTGTAGTTTTTGATAGATTAACTCTTTTCTTTAGGAGCAACGTTTTTTTGCAGCGTCTTTGGGCTGTCTTTGTAGCCTTGACTTTCTTATCTTTACATGTCAATTATAGTTCTTAATTTTTGACGTATACACGTAGCCAGGGAAGAATATATATTTTTGACGTAGACAGAGAATAGATGCGTTGAGTTCGTGGATACAGATTAGGTTAATTTAGGTGTGGGGGTGTACTGTCAATAAACTTGTGAGCTAAGTATTTTAATCGGAGTACAAACTTACCTGTCGATGGTTGAAAAGTTGTGGTAATATCATTTGAAATGAAAGTGTTTGTGAAAAGTTGATGATGGATTGTGCTGAATCGCTACATGATGAGAAACATTTATAGTTTGTGCGGGTGGAGACCTGCTAGCGTCGAAAATTAAGCGATACGCTAACAATAAATAAGATAATCAAATAGTACAAAATAAAAAGATATTAATTAGTGACGTGGATGTTTTGCTGATTATTTTTTTTTTTAAAAAAATAAAATGGTACATTTCCAGTATTATCAAGTGTGGATATGACTTGCTAAGTGGCAACTATTAAGTACACCATTTAAAGACTATGAACCACAAACTGACCCTTATGATTGCGCTGACAGAATAGCGCAACTTTGACCTAACCATCTAATTATACAATAAAAGATTCGATTTGCATTTCAAAGATATCCATATATTGGGTCATTAACTCGTGTCGTATTGAGCATTCAAAGTGTTGCCCTCGTAGCTACAAAAACCACAAACTACATGTTCAGAATGGCAGGCGTAATGGAGCAACATTGCATCATGAAAATTAATTATCGAATCTTAGCTTTGTATACCTGTAAACAGAAGAAGTCCTCTTAGCTAATAGTGGGTCCCAGTAGAATTACTGAAGAGATACATAGAAATTTTACAGTTTATATTTGCAATAATTACTCCTGCACGCAAAATTATCTGTAAAGGAAAGGGTTGCAAATGTAAGAACCCAAGTTACCATGAATCTTTTCAACATTTGTAACGGGACCCACTGTGACTAAAGAGGGGTTCTACTGTATATTAAAATAATGAGAGCGATGCGGTTCCTACCCTACCAGGTGGCGTTTGAAAAGTACGTCATCACTCTGTAGAAGTCTTACACATATTCCATTCTACAATCGGGTTTTCGTATTGACTTCACTTGAGATATTTTCTCAATGTCAAAGAATTACGGAATCAAATTGCAGAATACGGGTGATCGCGAATTCAATGTAATTTAAATTAAAGACCGTAACGCCAACTGAAATTTAAGAGGCTGCATCTATTTAAGCTCAGACTTAACCTCTGATAACGACGGGAATCCAACCACTCCAACTGCTAATGCGACGATCGGGAGACACCTACGGACTGATGCGGCGAGAGGACAACTGCTCCATTGGGTTTATGCTGTGGCTCGGGACCGGAAGACTACCTCTAAAACTTGTTAGTACCAGTTATCAAATCATGATTTATCGACATACCACATATAGATTACATATTGAGCCTAAAAGGAATGTAAACCATACATTTTAAGGATTAGTCTTTAGGGCCGGTTCTCTTCGGGGGACAGGGGTCTGCGTATGCGGCTTATACAACGTTAGTTAAATTCGCAAAGTACAGTATACGGACATACCTGATGTCGGCTGTTATTTATCTTATAACCGAAATCAGCCCAGGCGGGGGACGACGGGATGGCGCTCGACGGATGGGACGGATCAGGGACGACCTATTAGACCACGTTAGCAATAGTTCTCCAAATATTACTTTTTAGAAGTGGCAAACTCACTGGGAACGGAATGAACATATCTTATGCTACCGGATATCCGTCAAGACATCCGTGTAGACGACGTTCTGGGTTCGACCTCTGTTCTCGGCAGGTAGGAGAACGCTCAAGCCTTCGACGCGGGAAGTTCGCGAAACACCGACGTAGAGTTGACCGTGGGTAAAAACCGGCGTCCGCAAATCCAGCCCTACGGTGTGGAACGATTGACCTTGTGACTTGTTGATGGTCATCGCAAAGCACAACCGGACCGGAAATTGCTTCCGCTTAAGCTTTATTCCCAAACTATGGTCGTCGGAAATTAACTCAATACGTGGCAGTACGCATCTTTGACCATCCCTGTCGCCACCAAGAATTCGTGCCTCGATGCAGTGTCTCCTGAGATTGGTCACCACCAGGCGGGTTCCATTACACAGCCCTTCAGCTGGTGCAAGGTTCCGTAGGACCATGATAGGTGCGCCAATCTTTAGGGACAACTGAGACGGCGGTAGCGAAGGAAGGTCGATGTTCTGCAGAACTTCCGCAGGAAACTCGTCGAGACCCGTTTCGGCAACGTCGGCGTCCGTGACGTGGGTGTCGGTCGACTGGTACACCCGTGTTTGCCCTGGTAATCGTCCCAGAATCGTCCCGTTCAATTCCGTTACGGTCGTGTTCAGAGTCGACAGTAAACATCGACCACAAAAAACAGTCGGATCCGTCCCAGCTCGCATCATCAGCTCTTGCGGATAGATACGATCGATAAGGCCAGAAACATCAGTTGGCTGATGAATGTACCCTGGAATCTCAACTTCGTAACGTTGAGATTCGGAGTACGGGATGTTCCCAACCCAATCAACAAATTCCGCGCCATGGACCCCCTCCCGGACTCGCATGTTAACCCTAAGGTTGAGCCTTCTCAACCGCTCCCAGACAAACGACTTTTGAATACACGCCGCTATGATGGCAGTGCTGTTCCCATTTCTCACCACAGGAAGGATTTGCGCGAAGTCGCCGCCGAGAATGACCGGGACGCCGCCAAACAAAATGTCGCTAGAGGAGCCCCGCAAATCCACCAACAGTCGGTGAACCACTTCGAAGCAGAATTTATTCTGCATCGGCACCTCATCCCAAATGATCAAATCAAGATTCCGGAGTTGCGCAGCCAGCATACTCTGTTTTTCGATGCTGCTTACGGAACTCTCATTTAACTCGATCGGAATCTTGAATTGCGAGTGGGAGGTGCGCCCTTCTGGCAGTAACAGGGCCGCGATTCCCGTCGACGCCACACAGAGAACAGTCTTCCCTTGACCACGATAGTAGTAGCATATCGTTTGGTAAAGAAATGTCTTCCCAGAACCTCCCTGACCCTGCAAGTAGAAGTGCGCCGTCTGCGGGTCCGTTAAGATTGCAGTGGTGATCTCCGTGAATGCTGCTTGTTGATCAACATTTAATTGAGCCCGCATAGCTTCCGCGCGAGCACAAAGATCTTCCCTCTGCACTCTGGCAGACCACTCGACATGACTGCGACTCCAATCCCAAAGGTTTGTCGGTAGTCCGTAGTCGGTAAGGGATTGTTGCTGATCCGCAAGCCCAGCCGCAAGCAGAAAAAGACCGTAATCATATTGAGGATCGACCAAGTCCAGCGGATATCCCGAAACACCACGAAGCTTGTGAGCTAGGTCGTCACAGAGGTGGTGCTTATACCTTTCCCAAATAGCCAATGGATCCGCAATCTCTCGTTGACGGAGGCCTGTGAGAAAAAGCGTTCGAAGACCATTACCCGTGGCGAATATGACTGCTTCGTCGAAACACCCAAACCACTCCTGGTCATTCCGGGCCAAGCCGCGAGCAATGCAGGCTGCATGGTAGGACTCGTGAGTGACACCTTCGAATTCATATAATTCGGCGAAGGACTTGACTTTTCGTACCACTGTGAGTAGCAGTCGCAGGTAAAATTTCTCACCCGCAACTGGACTGCAATGGTACATGCGCCCAATCCGATTTTCGCCGCGCTTCCGGAAGGTCCATTCCTTCGACTTCTCATTCCAAACACAATGAGCTGGCATCTCGGAGTATAGCCAGTCTCCAGCTGCAGGGTTGTCAGTGTTGAATTTGAAGTACCCCATAAGTGTCGTTCGGGTAGATTCCATCTTTTCAGCTAGTTGTTCAGCCGTCAGATTATCTGCGAAGTACACTGTCTGTTGGCCCTGGAGATGTACCTGCAAGTGCTGCACAGGCGGGAATTCCTGGTGAGTCGTGAACTCAAATAGTCGCCAGATAGCTTCCGGTGGACTCACGTACCGGGCTTGGAGGTACCGGGTGATCTCGTCATCCGTATTTGTAACCGCCAAGGTTGTCCGATCAGCGCCTTTGTAAACGTACTTGTGAATGTACTTTACGGCGTGCACTGATCCACAAACCTCGATATTGATATGCGATTGGTATTTGTTGAGCAAATACGGATTATATGGTACCACCCAGCGATTATCCATTGTCACCGGCCGACCATTCTTCTGCACAGTAAACGTCCCTTGGAGATCTATTAGCCATAATTCAATGAGAGCGCAAAATACAACTACATACCAGTGTCTCGACGCATGTAGACTGGATATCCGTCTTCCGTGGTGATCGTTTCAGTGGCGAATGCTTTAGGAAATTGCTTTTGGCATGCGATCGGACTGCTGGGGGTTTTCCGTGACATGCACGGGCAGTTCGGGAAGTCACTCCCACAGGGTCCATGCAGCATGTGAGTCAGTACCAACTCACGTAACTTGCCCGACGGATCCGTAGTCATATCCGGTACTTCAGCACAAACGATCTCGTTCACCTTCGCAGCGGTTAGGTAGCTCCTCGCATCTTTCAAAAAGAGCAAAAGATGCAGATGAGGTAAGCCGCGCTTCTGGTACTCGATCGTGTATACGTGCCCTTGGTATGTACCGAAAACCCCTTGACGAACGTCCAGCAAAAGCTGCTTGACCTTCAGCCGAAACACGCGAGCAATCAAATCCGGACGATCGGTGGGGTGCTGGCCCTCTGTCAGTTCCTGCCTGATTTCCGGCCAATTTGGATTAGCCGTAAATGTGATGAATAGAGTTGGCCGTCCAAAATAGCGCACAATCGCCATCGAGTCTTGGAAAAGCTGTTGCATGAATCTATCCCCGCCGACAAAGGAAGACGGGAGGACGCAGCGGCGACCAACCTCACGTCCATTCAAGTCCGATTGATCTGCGCGGATCAAAGCATCGGAGAGCCCGTTATACACTGCGGCCCGAATCTTCGGCTGGTTATTCCGGATCCAATCAAGGCGAGTAGTTTCGCAGGCGACATACGTATCGACGACGTATTGTTGGAAAAGCCGCCCGGCAAGAAACAGGAGTGAGACCTCACCGACACGTTGATGGAGTCGGAATCGGTAGAACGGTTGCTGCTGAAGACGTAACATTTGTCGGTTACGGTTTACATTCAGAAGCTCAAGGTGCCAGTGCCAGCCCGGCTCACCGTAAGGAAACAAAAGTACATAATGCAATGGCATATATGCACTATTCGTTACAGGCACACGATGGAGCTGTCGACCATTCCGACCGGGTTCACGGACCGCAAGTATCACATCCCGGTAGCTGGCCCTGTCATACCCATCCGGGATAATTGCAGCTATCTCACCCGTGAGGGGAAGATTCTCTCGACGACGATCGGCTCCGGTCTGTACCACCAAATTGAGTTGCGGACCGATGACTATCCGAAAATTTCCCTCCTGAACCCGTAGACGCTCGCGGGCTGTTCTGTAAATCCGGATGAGCGGATTGAATTCCATCATCATCGTGTGAAGGTCACAGAGGATTGTCGAGTCGAGTTGCGGGTCACGCTCTCGTCGTATGTCTGCCGCATACTCAGGGTCGTGGAAGAACAGCTGTGCAAAAGCTGGCGTTTCTTGTGAGCCGGGTTCCAATGGCCCCTGCAAATGGTACAACTCACCGTGAGCTGTGAATGTCGTGAGCCCACGGTTCAGGTCCACTCGATCATCCCTTCCAGTGTTTACGGATGTGAAGGCTAGAGCGGAGTTGTAACTGCGAACCTTCTTACGGAAGCTGGCCGCACGTGGATTCTGTTCAGTGAAAAGCTCCAGCAACACCCGTGGTGGATTCTGTAGAAGAGGTAGCGCTACATCTCCCTTCTTACAACAAAGCTCGAATTCGCCACTTGCGACTCTTTCCTGGGCAAAATGGAGGGCCTGACAGTGCCGGCAAACGATATCCATGCGTCCAACATCGTGCGAGGGAACCGCTTGAAAGACAGACTTAAAAGCACTGGGAGCTCGAGCTACTGGTGCAGGCAGTGCAGGCTCTGGTGATGGAGATAGTGGAGGGAGTATAAAAATCTGCGCAGGAGGTTCATTGGCAGGTTGTTGTTGGAAGGGGTCGATGATGGGCGGAGGAGGTATAAATGTCGTCGGCAGTGATATGTCGGCAACAGGAGCTTGTGGTAATTCGACGACAGGAGGAGTATTGGCAGCTGCAGCAGCAGCCCGGGCAGCTTCCATCTGAGCCCTAGTTCGCCGCGGACGCCTAGCAGGTCGTGTATCGCCGGTAAGACCGGCAGCTTCAGAATTGCGTGTCTGAGGAGGCTCTACTGTGTCGACATCTGTTACAGTCCGACGTAAGGCCTGGGTCTTCTCCCGATATACGTTAGATATTAATTCCGAAAAAAAAGAATGAATAGACCTACCCGATGTTGATTACACGTTTTGTATCTAAGTCCAGAAGGTTTTATTGAAAAATCTGCGATGGGTCGATGCCGTTTGCATTTGGAGCAATATGACTCGAGAGAATCCATTCCGAAAGTTTTCGGCTGGTATAACTTCAAATAACAGGTCAGTAATAGGTTGTTTGTGGCGATTTACAAACGTACATGATGTAGAATATATCCTTGTCACAATTACTCGATGATTGCTACTGAAGCAGTACTCAACTATGATAGTATCTTTTGAGGGTATGTTACAGGTTTATTCCCTTGACATTTGTCAGTTTTAATTCTGATGCCAAATTTCACAAACATACCTATTTTTTGTCTGTTTTTTTTAGTTTACGATCTAGATTCGTGTGCGAAGTAATAGTTGATGGATAATCGAAGGGTGGTTGTTAGAGATATTGTAGGGCAGATGGGACAACGAAAATTCTTAACACGGGGTTCGAACTTAGCCTCGCTAGCGCCAACCAATCTTCACTTGGTCTTTTTCGAAATGGTATTCACTAATGATACAAAAGTGTTAGTAAGGCGGGCGGTACCTACCACGCTAAGTGGCTAAATCTCATTATTCAACTTCATAAAACATAAATTCACAAACTACAATGTATAATCGTTGTGGCGAAATGACGTCGCAATGGGTTTTCCAAAAAAAACCGGTGTGATTCTATAAGACGCGTAGAAGGATTCAGAATAGTGCATCCTTGTAAGTCTATCTGTCGCAATAACGGATTTCCAAAAAAGGAGCCATGTTCATATATCGCCATTATACCCTTACAGCTCATCTTGGCATGGGTTTGTATTACTCTCGATTTGCCAGGACCTCTTCAGGGATAACGCATTCCATATATGTGGATCAGTTATGTTGATGGATCCTCAGCTTAGTATCCCTGTGAATGTATTCCGCTCATGCACAACCTATTTATTATTGGCATGGGGCGGAACTTAGCTCGTATTGGATGTGTCGCGGTAATAATGCTGCTTCGAGCTATATCCTAGAAGTCGATCTCCGCATTGTTCAAGACTTAAGCCTTGTATCGCTGTAAAAGTATTTTAGTATTAATAACCCTGCTTACACCTCGCATGGGGTGGAACTTTCTTCGGAATCCATTTGTCGCGATTAATTAATCCCACTACCTGAATGTCACTCTACCGGTATGAGGAATTTTCAATTGACACCCATGATAAGGATAACAAATCGCGATATACCTTTACCCGGATCTTGTTTTTAGCAACTGTGCATGTCAAATGTACGATGGGCGATTGCATTCTGAATTGCAGCAGTAATGCGAATTACTTTTTCGGGTTTATAAGGGTATAGTCATGCCTCTGATAGATTTACTAATTCACTGCGACCGATTATTTAAGTAATCAGAAAGATTACAATATCAGTGGTCGTTGGTTTATACGGATGTTAATTAAATGAGATAAAATAAAATAAATTTATATAGTATAAAAGTTCCTAGTGGCATACCCATGATTGTAAATTTGCATGAAGTAAAATTCGATTCAGGTACGAAATGCTGTCATATCAATTATAAAAGCTCAATAATTTATCTGGGCTAGCCAAGCTGGCGTGTATACATGGGGCAATTGGTTGTCAGGGATCCATCAATATAACAGGATGCATAATTCATAATCCTATCAGGGATACCTTCAAGCATAATACCTTGAAATAAGACTTGTCAGGTATATCCATGTTGACAATTGAGAATGGGTTGTACTTAAGTCAGGGATGATATAATTAGTAATTTTGCATATTGAGATATATTTTCAAGGATACCCCTAACACAGTTTTGCATAAATCATCTAACAGACTGGGATATCCCTTGGGGTATCAATTTTTTGAAAAATATCATTGTCAGGGCTATCCATGATGGCTCCTCTGCATAAGTATGTAACGAAATAGGGATACCCCTACTCTAATTCTTTGTTCAAAAATTTGCATGCTAGGCGTATCCCTACCTGTGTAGGGTCATAAATATTAATATTACAGGGTAGCTCATGGATAAACCCAGGCAAAAAGTATGAACTTATGAACGTAATCCCAATTTATGAAATATTTGAATACAACTTTCTATCAGGGATACCCCTACAATTAAGTTATTATATTCTCAAATTTCAATCATGGATATCCCTGAGACATGATTGACATAAAAGATTACAGAAACAGGGGTATCCATGATTATATTTATGCGTTGATTAAAATCATGTCGGCATAAATCGAAAATGAATTTATATAAAATATCATAATATGTCTGGGGTACCCTTGTTAACATATTAACCGAATAAAATATGTTGCCATGGAGACAAATTTAACCGAAATAATCTGTTGCCATGGATAATGATTTAACCGAAGACAATTGTTGCCATGGTTACAGTAGCACAAAATTATGTATTTCATATTATTTATGTCTGCGCAATTCATTTTCATAAATGTTATGCTAGAAAAATAAAGTTCATTAAATGCATATAAATATATTCATTTCATTATCTGCATAAATAATTTTTGTTCAAATATAATAGTAATTTTGTATTATTTTCTATTTATACATTGTAAAATTTACATAACTTTTATAATCTTAGCTCACAATTGTGCCATTTCTACATTTGCAAATCTCGGTGTTATTTTTAGGCCACAATGCAATTACTCTCTACACTTTTACTTGTTAGATTCAGAATTTTCAGATAATTGGTTTTACGTTGTGAAAAGCTTCGCTTTCATGTCAGTATGGCAAATTTAAAAGTCATTGCGAGAAATCATTACGAATGTCCTTACAGAGTCCGAAACTTGGTGAAGTTGGAAAGTGTGTCCTCCTGGAGGTGGTTATGGGTATAGTTGAGGCGCCAATGGTATCCAGTCAAGTCCGTTAAGGAATATGTGCCAATTTCCTACTCATAAGTTGTCAGTCATACGTCTCAGATGAAGTTTTTCGAATGAAGTATTTTCTTAACGTCTTTTTGATAACTTCGACAATGGTATTTGTCAGATACCTGAGATAAGAAGTTCCTCTGAAAGGATATGACTGGTGTCTCTGTAGAGATCTTTTAGTAACGGTTTAAATACGTTATCTGTAGCTTTCGGAGTTGAATGTAGTTTCTTAAGGAATGTGTCCTGAGTATGTATTAGCAATCGTTTTCTGAACAGGATGGTTTGGATTGAATCTTCAGATTCTATATACTTCTCAAACTTATCGGTTTTCTATTGATCTTTAATTAAT
Source organism: Podosphaera xanthii (assembly GCA_028751805.1). NCBI lineage: Eukaryota > Fungi > Ascomycota > Leotiomycetes > Helotiales > Erysiphaceae > Podosphaera > Podosphaera xanthii. The sequence goes on from JAPWIX010000032.1 coordinate 451,370, forward strand.
GCATTGGCTGTTGCCAGTTGTCGTCTTTCTTATTTTTTTTTGGAGTAATGTGGTAAGGTCATCTTGAAAATCTGTTCAGACTCGTCGGCATTTCGAATAAAATTCTTCTAAAGCTCGTTAATGACTGTTTTGGAGCTCGACTTGAAACGTACCTGGTGATAGTATAGTCTGTTCAAAAATTATAGACTGATGAATGTCATTGGAACGATTAAAATGATGTCTAATATCGTAAGCAGTGGTGAATTCGATTCTAAAGCTTGTTAGTAGAGTGTCATCTCATTTTTGGATTCGTACCTGAGCAAATGTGATAAATTGTTCGTTGGCGTGGTTTATTGGATTAAAAAAATCCAGGTGTCAAGTATTTCACGGATTCGCGGCTGATAATTCTGGGAAAGTTAATATGACTTCTGAGAGCTATTCTGTGACGTACCTGAGAGTTGTCGAAGTATGAGGGCAGTAACGACCTAAAATCGTCAGTGAAGCAATTAGTGTGGGGATGTTTCTTACATTTGAAGCTTTCACTGATGATTTCGGAGCCTGTGAAGAATTATCAGCTTGATTTGAAGACGTACCTGATCTAAAAACGATGAAATTATGTCGCAGCGACCTAGTTAATTGTCAGAGTTGAAGAATAGAGTGGCTATCAATGGTCTGAGGCTGCCTGTAGATTGTCAGCGATGAAAATTGCACGACATACCTGATTTCGGGACAAATACTGCTGCGACGACATCCTGTGGATTTGTCAGTGATTGAGAATGGTGCCATTTACTCACCTGAAGCCATGTGTAATACTATTTCCTGTGAGATTGTCAGCTATCAGCGTTGTAGACGACGTACCTGATTCAAAAGCGATGAAATTTTGTCGCAGCGGCCTGTTAAATTGTTAGAATTCAAGAATATAGTTGCTGTCACTTACCTAAAGTTTCCTGTTAATTGTCAGCGATGAAAAGTGGACGACGTACCTGAAATCGAAATTAATACTGCAGCGACGACGACCTGTGGGTTTGTCAGTATTTCAGAATGGGTCCATTTACTCACCTGAAGCCGTGTGTAATTCTTTATACCTGTGAAATTGTCAGCGATGCGGATAGGACGACGTACCTGGTGGTGGTAGAAAATTCGGCGACGACGATGATGAATAAAAGAGAAAGAGGAATGGATTGTGGGAGGTGATGAAAAGTTTTCTTAGCGTGGTGCAGACGCTAGTGGCGACGAATGAGCATTTGCGAATTTTAAAATGGTATCCACATTTAGTCTGATGGGCTTTAGTCAGCAGAAACGACGCTCCGTGGGCCAATAGCACAGCTTTATTCTATCTAGCGCGCGCACCTCTCCCCCACCACCCAATGAGCGTGCTCGCACTTTCTCGTGGGATCCACATTTAGCCCTCTGAGCTGAGTCAGACATTCGACATTCTGCGAGCCAATCATTACTGCTGATTGCGGGCGGTCAGCCGAAATGACGTCGCCGTTTGCCCGCCCGACCCACCACCGTGCTCCCCCCCTCCCCCAGCCACTCACCGTTTCGCAAAACTAAAAATTGGGATCCACAAATGCTCCAATACATTATAGACTAGGTCCTGGCCCTGCGGCCCTTCGCTTCGCTCCGGGGCAGGGTTCCTCGCGTTGCTTCGGAATGGGTGACGGGTTTTATAGTTTTGTGATGTTGCTAGTTGGAATTAGGCTGTGGAGGCTTACACGTCTTAGTCACATGAAGCGGAGGCAGGTAGTTTGGTGTTAGATACTACGGTAACCTTGCTTCACATGTAAGGGGACATGTGGATTGTTTTTAGATACGGTTGATAGTATGATTCACATAAAGTGGATTGGCGATCTTAGTTACGTTATTCTGCGTTAGTTGGCATTGATCACATGCAATGAATGGGAAGATTTTGCCTTTTATAATGTCAGATGAGAAGCATGGAGTTTGTAGCTTCCATCTGGTACTTGGATAGGCGAGTAAATTTAATGAGCCAAACTTAAGTATAAGTTGGTTTATACTTTCAAGATTAATGACATAGATGAATGTTATGGGATCCCATTCGAGTACGTGTAAATGAGAAATGAGTTAGTTGTTCTAATCTCTCAAAGATGTCGACCGAAGAGCATGACTTCAGTAAATGTTTCACTATCTTTGTGAGAGCAGTTAGTTATTCTCGATAAAAGCGTGAAGTAATTCATCATGATAATGATGAATTATAATCAGTTTACGTGAAGCAGAACGATAGTTAGTTATTTCAGATTACAGTTTACTTGATTCACATGAATTGGAAATGATGATTTTGCCTTTATCAGAGCCAGATGAGAAGCGTAGAAATACTGACTTCTATCTGTTACTTGAAAAGAGGCATGTATTTGTTTGGGCCAAACTCATGTATGAGTTGGTGGCATTTCAATATTATGGCAGTTACGCATATTCGACCTGAACCAAGATAATTTATTCGCAAGGAAGTGGTTAGTCTTTTCCTGAACGTGAAATGTCAAGTGGAGGTCGTGAATACAGTCCATGTAGTATGGGCATGAGCGCTATGTGTCCTTTCTGTAAAGGTAGTTTAGACGGGCATTGGAAAGGATATTTCAAGGTCTTCTGTGTAGAATGTAGACCCATAGTGACGGTCGAGTGAAACAGAGAGGTAATCTGTAGGATTAAAGATGTAAGAGGTGTGTAAATAAAGATCCTCGATGTTGATAGAGAATGATGAGCGGTAGGGTCGAGTACACAACATGCACATGTAGTCTAAGGACATTGCACTGGTGGAGTGGAATTCCAGACATGTTCAGATCGTGAAGAGTCTGTGAGGTTCACGACGATTTAGCATTAGTAGCTGAGCTTTTGCATCATATGTCTCCAGTAGGAGTGTAGTGACATAGCCTTCTTTGACATTGGTGGCACACGTTAGGTGAATAGTAGATGATCGTGGATGTAACATCGTTTCTTTTTGAAGATAACCAAGACGATACTATTCTGTTTTTGTTGACATTTTTCGTTCATGTATAATTTTAACCGTGTCCGATAACGTCTCTTGTATTGTATGTCTGAGGTATTGATTCCAGTTGCGTACATAGCTACAGCATATAGGATGATAGAATACTCGTTCTGCTTATAGTTTTGAGTAGATTATTCTTTTGTTTAGGAGCAACGATTTTTGCAGCGTCTGTGAGCTGTCTTTGTAACTTTGACTTTGTTATCTTTACGTTTCATAATAGGTCTTAATTTTTGTCTCATACACGTAGACAGCAAAGCTTATGCTATATGCGTAGACAGAAAATAGTCTACTTAAGGTTGTCGATACAGGTTCGAGCGATGTAAAGGTGTGTGGTGTACTATCAATAAGCTTGTTAGTTAAGTATTTCAATCGGAGTAAAGACAGACCTAATGATGGGTGAAGATTTATGGTGAAACATTTGAGATCAAAAGTGTATGTGAAGAGTTGAAGATAGACTGGTGAGCAGGAAGGGATGATGAGAAATATTTATAGTTTGTGCGGGTGGGGACTTGCTAGCGTCAAAAATAAGCGATACGCAATCATTACATAAGAATCATCAAGAAGTTCAAAAAAAGATATTAAGAAAGTCGCGTGACCTTTTTGCTGAATAACATATTTTTTTAAAAAATAAAACATGTAACATGTTCAGCAGTAACATGTGTGGAATATGCCTCACTAAGTGACAACAATTCAATACATCGCAATTTAATGACTCTGAACCACAAACTGTTCTTTGTGATCACGTTGGCAACGTCGCGCAACTTTGACCTTGCCATCTAATTGTATAATGAAGATTTGTTTTGTTTTTCAAAGATATCCATATATTGGGTCATTGACTCGCGTTTTATTGAGCATTCAAAGTGTGGTCCTCGTAAATAAAATGACAACAAACTACGTGTTTTGAACGGCGGGCAAAATTGAGTATGATTGCAATACGACTACTAATTATCGCATCTAATATCTTAGTATCCGATTATCCAATACCTTAAATCATTATCACGGCATGCATTCATGTTACGTGTCGAAGGTGAGAATAAAAAACCATTCTTAAAACACTCGATCCACAAACTGCCAATTTTAGTAGGTGTGGCGTAATGACGTCGCAATGGGTATGCCAAAATCTAGAGGTGTGAATCTATAGGACGCGTAGATGTATCCAGAAAAATGCATCCTTGTAAGTCAATCTGTCGGGATGACGGATTTGTAATTAAGGAGCCATGTTCACATCTCCTCTATAACCCTTAGCTCATTTTAGCATGGAAGTAAACTACCCTTGACTTCCCAGGTCCTTTTCAGCGATAATGCATGTTATATAAGAAGTTCATTTACGTGAATAGCTCCACAGCATAATATCCCTGTTAATGAATTCCGACCATGCAAGCCCTGATTACTATCAGCATGGGGCGGAACTCAGTTGGAACTTGATACATCGCGCTTAATTATGCAGGGTCGTGTGATATCGTTATTGACAAACTTCCGCGTTGGTGGATCCTTAACCATTTATTCCTGTGATAGTATTCCGGTAATAAAATCCCTGCTTACTACCAGCAAGGGGCGGAACTCAGATTGAACTTAATGGATCGCGCTTATTTCATGCAGCGTCGTGTGATATCTCTATTGACGAACTTCCGCATTGACAAATTCACATAAAATTATCCCTAGAGTTGTCTCCTACACTTGACAATCATAAGAACGATAGCACGTCGCGACAAACGTTACCCGTAACCATGTTGTAACAACTGTGAATTTCAAATGTACGATGGTCGATTGCATTCTGAGTTGCAGCAGTAATGCAAATAAATTTTTCAGGTGTAGAAAGGTACAGTCATGCCTCTGATAGATTAACTAATTCACTGCGACCGATTATTTAAGTAATCAGAAGGATGTTAATATCAGTGGTCGTTGGTTTATAACTGATGTTAATTAAATGAGATAAAATAATTTTATACAGTATAAAAGTTCCCAGTGGCATACCCATGATTGTAAAAATGCATGAAGTAAAATTCGATTCAGGTACGAAATGCTGTCATATCTGTTATAAAAGCTCAATAATATATCTGGGATAGCATTGCTGGCGTGTATACATGGGGCAATTGGTTGTCAGGGATCATTTAAAATAACAGGTTTCATAATTCATAATCCGATCAGGGACACCATCAAGCATAATACCTTGAAAAAAAAACTTGTCAGGTATATCCATGCTAACAACTGAGAATGGGTTTTACTTAAGTCATGGATGATGTAATTAGCATTTCTGCATATTTGGATTTATTTTCAAGGATACCCTAATATGACTTTGCATAAATCATCTAATAGACTGGGATATCCCTTGAGGTATTAATTTTGGAAATAAATTATTGTCAGGGCTATCCATGATGGCTTTTCTGCATATAAGTATGTCGAATCAGGGATACCCCTACTTTGATTCATTGTTCAAAAATTGCCATGCTAGGCGTATCCCTACACGTGTAGGATCATCAATATTAATATTACAGGGTAGCTCATGGATAAACCCAGGCAATAAGTTTGAACTTATGAACGTTATCCCAATTTATGAATTATTTGAATATAACTTTAGATCAGGGATATCCCTACTTGAAATTATGATATACTTAAATTTCAATCATGGATAACCCTGGGTCTTAAATTTTAGAAAAAATTACAGAATCAAGGGTATCCATGGTTATATTTATGAGTTGATTAAACTAATGTTTGCATAATTCGAAAATGAATTTATATAAAATTTCATAATGTGTCTGGGGTACCCATGTTATTATATTAACCGAATAAAATATGTTGCCATGGATACCAATTAAACCGAAGGCTGAAGTTGCCATGGTTACAATAGCACAAAACTATGCATTTCATATAAATTATGTCTGCACAATTGATATCATTAATATTATGCAGGAATAATTATGAATGCTAAACGAATTTTAATATATCCAATTTCATATTTGCATAAATATTTTTCGGTAAAATTTTAAATAGTAGATAATTTGTATTTATTTCTATTTATACATTTTAAAAACGTTTAAATATTATAATTTTAGCTTACAGTTCGCCGTTTTATTCGATTACAAATCACGTTGTTATTTTTATCCACAATTCAATTACTCTCTACACTTTTACTTGTTAGTTTCACAATGTTCAGATAATTGGTTTTACGTTTTGAAAAGCTTCGCTTTTACGTCGGTATGGCAAACTTAAAAGTCATTGGGAGAAATCATTACGAATGTCCTTATAGAGTCCGAGACTTGGTGAAGTTGGATTGTGTGTCCTCCTGGAGGTGGTTCTGGGTATAGTTGAGGCGCCAATGGTATCCAGTCAGGTCCGTTAAGGAATTTGTTCTAATTTCCTACACATAAGCTGTTAGTGATACGTT